>JBAMCL010000257.1:0-330342 GCA_037075165.1 Hirtodrosophila histrioides
ATTATGTCTTCCGTCTAACTGCGTTGTCGAGTGACGATCCGTGGACGGTGATAACTTCTTCTCCTTGGTGAGGTGTTGATGCATCCAATAGGTGACTACTGGAACACTGTGATTAGGTTGTGGGAACTTTCCCAGTTGCCCGTCTTGGACGTGGTCAACTATGATTGATAACACAATTAATGTTTTATGTTCTCGTTTTACGGCAATGCCGGAGCTTTAATCATTCATTCGTCTTATAATGTTGCGATCTAGATTGAGACTGCAGGCTACAGAAATATTCAAGCTTAAGTAGCCCTGCGAAGTCAATGCATCACACCATTCGCTCGAGTCGGCGTGCCGACTCAGCATTCTTGCGCAAGCAACACGGTGTCCGTTTACAGTTGCTGCGCGCAGAACTCTTGGTAGCGAGTCAGCATTGTTTACAAGAATATTACTTTGTTGCTGAGGGCAAACAGAGTGCTTACGGCTGTGTGTTAAGTGTTGTTGTATTTGTTGCTGAGGGCAACCAAATTACTTATGATTGTGTGTGAATAACAATGTATGACAGAAAAGAGTGTATTTTATGTACTTAGTTCTTAACTACCCCCCCCTCAGAATGATGACCGTCCTCGGTCATATTAAAGTTGTCCAAAGCCTTCTGTATCCTCAGTGTTGCTCGCTTTCTCCTTAGTGCCATAAAAAGGATGAATGAGCCAACTAGTCCGACGTTCAGGACTGCACCAACTGCGAACCAATATTTAGGTGAGCCAGCCTCAATTACCTCCTCCTTGAAATCCTGAATTGATTGCAAGTTGTTGATGTTCATACGATGCAGGAGTGGTATGCTTAGTGCCGGGTCATGTCCGATGATGTTTAGGAGTGGTGACCTCACGGTGCCAGGCTGCTTGCTTGGTGATTTGCGCACGTTTATGAACTCCGTGCCATTGATAGCTGCAGACCGTTCGAAAGTTATCAGGAAGGTTCCTGAGACGGTTACCTCCGCGCCATCGTCAGTTCTGACGCGCGCCGTCGCTTCGTTGATTACCACGACGCCGTCATCTATAGGCATTATTGCATTCAGGTGGCTGGGTTGAGTGTGGCAATTGGCGGTGTTTCCCGCATGAAGGGAGCTAGCACAGGTTTCGCGCCGTGCTCGTTCGCAGAAGGTGTTATGCGTAGTCACAGTGCATCCAGTAACTGCAAAGGTATCCCTTTCGCATTCCGCCAACGTGTCCTCGTCGAGTCGCAGAATGGTTTGTTGGTGTGAGACGGGGTAGACGGAGACCTTTTGGCACTTAAATTCAACTTTGGGGTAGGCTATTAATATGTGGATAATATTCTCGGATTGAAGGACCTTGATCTTAGAAGCTTCTAATAAGCTAACTATTGGGGTATCTTGTTCAATAAGTGATTTCAGATCGGCATGATCAAGGATTGTAGGATTTACTATGTTTGCTTTTGCCAACGTTATCGTGAGTATTAAATTTTGAATTTCTGTATTAAGTATTCTATTCCTTGCCAACAATGTCTCAAATAAATGAGGAGTGTCAACCAAATCGCCTTTGCGGGAACTGATAATTTTATTGATAGCGTCCGTCAATCTGTTAATTTGCTTTTGAGTTTCGGAGTTTATTAGGATCTGTTTGGAGTTAGACTCCACCAACTGAGCCTCTGTAACGCGGACCTTTAGGAAATCTGAAGCATCAGGGGTACCAGCAACAACCTTCAAGGCAGTGCCTAAGAAATCGAGGCTTCGTGCAAATCTGTGATGCACTTGAAGAACGGACAACAATGTTCTAAGGTGATCTGTATCTACGTCTAGTAGTTTGCGCATATGCGACTGTGGAAAGGAATCGGACAGTTTTTCGGTCTCATCTATCATACTAATGAATTCAGAAATGTTACTTGAGTGCCTCAAGTAGCTACGTTGATTGAACACCAGTACTTCCCCGTCTAGGACCGGAATGTAGTTGGCATGCGAGAAGTCGGTGATCCGAGCGTTTACCGCTGCTAGTACTACAAGTAAAGTGAGTGCAAACAGTGCAAACCTGAAATGGATAAACAATATAAGACGTTGTTCTAACTCTAATTTGACTTACTAGCTAATTGTGGTGGAAAGCCTATTTCAGGTTGTCCTTATGGACCACCCTCCCCTTAATGAGGACAGACGTTCCCAGGTCTGCTTCGACCTTTTGCTCTGAGCATAAGGGAGTTAATTTGTTCCCTAACCTCTTGTTGTTCTTCTGGAACACCTTTTCTCCTACCTCGAAAACGCGGTTTTGCCTGGATGCATTGCATCTTTTGATGTTGTCTTGCTGTGCCTTAACTAGCCTGTCTTTGACGATTTCGCGACGATCACCGGCTGCTGCGTGAACAACCTCAATTGGTTTCTCGCGGGTTACTGAATGCAAACTTTTGTTGTATTCTATCGTAGCCTTTAAGATTAATTCTGTAGTGTCGCTGATTTTCTTGTCTAACTTGAGGCATCTCGCAATTTCGGTCAGGGTGCTATGAAAGCGTTCCACCTGGCCGTTTGAGGTGCTGTGAAGCGGGGCCGCATTCACAATGCAAATGCCGTAGGCGTTCCGGAGCATCGAAGTGATGGTCTCGGAATTGAAAGCTGCCTCGTTATCGCAATAAATTGTCTTGGTTGCGGGGAAAAGGTTAACAATTTGTAGTAGAGGGCCTGTGATATCGATTATTGTTCTGGACAATATCGGTTGGACGACTGCAAATTTGGAAAATTTGTCTATGCAGGTCAAGAACTGTTTCTTGTCTGTCGCGAAAATGTCAATATGCAACATTTCACCAGTATAACTTGGTATAGGCGTTTTCCCAAGTTCTTGTTTCTTCGGGTGCCTATCGTACTTGGCTTTAGTGCAGACCCTGCAGTTCGCAACCACTTCTTTGGCTAAATTGCCCATATTGGGAAAGTAGTAGTTACGGAGTACCTGTTTAATATTTTCTTGAGCTGCTCTGTGCGCTCGATTGTGTTCGGCAGTGATGATTTCTAACTGGTCGTTTTTGTCCGTTACATCCTGCACTAGATTTCTGCAATGCCAAAACTGGGTAGCAGGGAAAAGTAAAATCAGGTCGTGTTGGAAACTTGCCAACGTGGGGAGATCGCAAAGTATTGCATTTACGACTCCAGAATTCACAACTTCTTTGAGTGTTTCGAGAATTGTGCTTTTGTCAGTGTAACTGATCAAGTGGCGTGTTTTGCTGCGAAACAGCAACAAGTTTCGCTTTAGCGGAAAACGCGATTCCTCCAGGACAATCTGGTTCCTAAAGCAATTCAATGGTTTGTCTGTTGAGTCGACCGTGTAGGTCAGGGAGAGTTCGCTGTGAACGGTTGCAGCGTCCGAACGGAGCTCATCTTGTAGAGCATTAATGTTTTGCCTTGAAAGGGCATCCGCCACCAAGTTCTCTTTGCCTGGTTTAAAAAACATTTTGGCATTGTGCTGGTCAATGTAAGATTTCCATCTTTTAATCTTGGAATTTGTGTTCTTGTCCGCCACAGCGAACGTGAGCGGCTGATGGTCTGTGAAAATGTTAATTTCCCTAGAGCCGTACAGAAAGTTCTGCAGTCTGCCTAAAGCCCACACAATAGCCAGCAATTCTCTTTCGTTGGTTGCATAGTTTTGTTCGGCTTGTTTTAAAGCGCGAGAAATCATTGTTATTGGCCTATTGCCTTGGGAGAGAACCGCACCAATTCCACTGGCCGAAGCATCAGTGGTTAAGTCGAACGGTTTCTGAAAATCTGGATACATTAACATGACATCTTCTGATGCCAAAATATTCCGCAGACGGTGGAATGCATCGCGTTGAACTTCATTAAATTCAACAGGGATTTTCTTTGATACGTGCTTGCTAACTGAACCATTTTCCCCTTTAAGTATGTCCGATATCGGACGAGCTGTAGCGGCAAAGTCTTTAATAAAGACCCTATAGTAGCCGGCTAACCCCAAGAAGGACCTAACACTGTAGACACTCTTTGGTTCAGGGAATTCCTGAATGGCTTTAACTTTTTTGGGATCGGAAGTTGCTCCGTTCTTGGTTACAATGAAACCCAGAAATTCAATACTCTCTTTGAAGAATTGAGTCTTTTCAGGGCCTACACGCATGTTGGCGTCGATCAGACATTTTAACACAATGTTAATGTGTTGAACGTGCTCCGTTTCATTTTTAGAAAAAATTATGACGTCATCAACATAGACAAAGCAAATCTTTCCTATGTGCTCCCTCAGGATATCGTCTATTGCTCTTTGGAATATGCTGCTTGCATTGCGCAGGCCGAACGGTAGGCGACAGAACTCGTACTTGCCGCTGCTTACCGAAAACGAAGTCTTTTCGCGGTCATGCTCCGCAAGGTAGATTTGGTGATACCCAGACTTTAAGTCGAGGGTAGTGAAGTATTTTGCCTTTCCTAGGCTTGCTAAGATCATAGGGATGCTCGGCATGGGGTAACGGTCCGGTATGGTTTTTTCGTTTAATTTCCTGAAGTCGATTACCAACCTTTTTTTTGGGTTACCGTGTGGGTCAGTGCCTTTTTTATCCACCACCCATGTTGGGCTGTTGTAAGGCGACCTGGAGGGCCTAATTATGCCATCGTCCAGCAGTTGTTTGACCTCTTTGTTTATGAAGTCAGAAACACCCATGAGACTCGGGTATCTTGAATACACGGGCTCGTTGTCTACTGTTCGGATTGTAGCGACAACAGCAGTATTAAACGGGAGAGCTTCATCTGCATTTGAGAAAGCTTTTTTGTTTCTGAGTATCATGTCCCTGAACTCTTTTTTTACGGAAGGGGGAACTACGATGTCGTTGACATCGGTGAAGTTCACGTCAGCACATTGATAGTACTGGAGTTTTTCGGATATACCCTGGTATTCCAGAGTATTTTTTTCCAAGTTCAATTTGACCCCGGCTTGTGTTAGCAAGTCGAAGCCTATGATCGCGTCGAAAGAGTTTAGGGTATCGAGGAGAAAAAATGGGGAAGTATGTTTGAAAATATTCATCAAGCATTTGCGCTTGATTTCGGTAGACCCGTGGATCGAGTTTACCGAGAATGACTTGGCGACCGGCGTTATGGTCCTTAGCTCTGTTAAGGGCTTAACATAATTCTTTGCCGCGCCAGTGTCAATCAACATCTTCAGAGTTCTCCCAGCCAACCGCCGTTCAATGTACGGAAGCCGGGAGTGTTCCCTAAAAAATTAACCGAGTCGTCACCAGGTGCGTACTCGTTCTCACTCTCTAGCTCTTCAACTGCCTCTTTGGCCGCCTTCTCGTACTCTGTTACAGCTTCTTTGGAGTCTGTTTGTACGACATTGTTAACGCGTTGGCGTCTTTGACCTGTTGAACGGTCTGACGAACTCTTGCGTTTTGGTGCGTTGGATTCATTAGCCTGACGCTTGCTATAGTCGGTTTTTTGTCTATATCTGGAGGAAGAGTCAACTTCCATGGGCTGTGGAGCCTCGGTTTGATTGTCTTTAGGGGCCTGGGGCTGGGGACCGCCCTTTTGGCGTTTCACAAAATGGGGATTTTTCTCCTGATTTTGCTCATCTCTGTTAAATCTGGTTGGTTTGCCTTGGGCACGGATTTTGTTACCCTCAGCAATTTGCGCTCGGTCCTGCAGGGCTTTAGCGTAAGAGTTGGCAAACATGCTTCTCTCAATGCTAGCTTCTGCTTCTCTGGCCAGGGCCAGAGCGGATGGTAGATCTTTTGGGTTGTGCAGGGAACACAACCGCTCTCAATGACTTTTTAAGGCCGGAGATAAAGGCGTGTAAGGCGTCGTCTCTAACCTCCCGGTTGAGCAAATCGGCGCCTTCTTGGTCGTGAGACATTACGATTTTGTTGGTGACGAGCGTGAGTTTCTTTTCAACGTCATCGTAGTATTGCATGAGGGACATTTCGCCCTGCGTAACTAACTCCAAACTTTGTCTCAACAAACGCAAGGATGTTTTATCCGAGTATGTGCAATCTAGCCTAGCTAGTATTGCATCGAAATTTAGGACAGTGTTGTGAGACACTAGTAAGGCTCCAGCTGGGCCTTTGATTTTATTCCTAATGATCGCTACCGCTTGGTAGTGTGCAGTACTCTTTGGAAACTTCTTGAATAGTTCGTACGCGTAGATGGCTGCTTGCCTCCACGCTACATACTCGTCCTGCACACCAGTGAAATCCGGCACAGATTTAATAATGTCTAAGGGGATATCGCATTTGGCGGCAGGATCGACGGATATTTTCTCGTATGTGATGATTTGCGGTGCTTCCACCTGCAAACTCTGTACTTGTGCAGCCAAAGCGGTTATTTGTGCTTGAAATTGATTTTGTTGTAGCGCTAAAGCTTGCCTGACGGCACCCTCAACGAGAGCCTGAATTTGAGCTGGCTCCATTTCTTCAGTTACAGCGGTGTCTGCAGGAGTAGGATCTACTGAGCAATTGACTTCCCCCTCCCAACTATCGTCACTGTTATATTCAACTTTTACTTCCCTATGATTCCAACTCATTGGCTTATGGTTGGCACTTTTCAAAACTTAGGCCGATCGTGAAAGGTCGGCATGTAAAACTGTTGGCAATAATAGAAAATAGTGTATCTTGGGGTATGCAATAAATTTTAGCAAAAGTATGCAACGTTAAAAAATGAAATGCTGGCAGAAAAATGCAGCAATATTTACTTTACTTGTTTTTTGTTTTTAAGATCACACGTATCGGTACGTGGCGTTCGTTAATAATTTCTTCAAAGCCGAAATCACTTATGAACTTACATGACAATGGGTTCTTGTTTATTGGTTGGGCGCCAATTATGTCTTCCGTCTAACTGCGTTGTCGAGTGACGATCCGTGGACGGTGATAACTTCTTCTCCTTGGTGAGGTGTTGATGCATCCAATAGGTGACTACTGGAACACTGTGATTAGGTTGTGGGAACTTTCCCAGTTGCCCGTCTTGGACGTGGTCAACTATGATTGATAACACAATTAATGTTTTATGTTCTCGTTTTACGGCAATGCCGGAGCTTTAATCATTCATTCGTCTTATAATGTTGCGATCTAGATTGAGACTGCAGGCTACAGAAATATTCAAGCTTAAGTAGCCCTGCGAAGTCAATGCATCACACCATTCGCTCGAGTCGGCGTGCCGACTCAGCATTCTTGCGCAAGCAACACGGTGTCCGTTTACAGTTGCTGCGCGCAGAACTCTTGGTAGCGAGTCAGCATTGTTTACAAGAATATTACTTTGTTGCTGAGGGCAAACAGAGTGCTTACGGCTGTGTGTTAAGTGTTGTTGTATTTGTTGCTGAGGGCAACCAAATTACTTATGATTGTGTGTGAATAACAATGTATGACAGAAAAGAGTGTATTTTATGTACTTAGTTCTTAACTTATACACGCATTAATTCATTAGGATTTTCAGAGTAAATTTGTCTAGCTAAGCAATGAAACTGTAGCTTGTCTCTAGGATTTTTTAACACTACAATATACTTTGTATTTAATGAAATATCACGAGTATGCGATGATTTATGGAAAATATTCTGAGTAACAACTATTACTGATAAGTTCCTATGATGTGAGCCTTTGGTAAATAATTCACATACATTTTTATTGAAGGCACCCATCATTAGATCATCCAATATCAGCAGTATGGGTTCGTTACTTTCATTTTCTATCTCCTCTGGAACCCCCTTATGATATTCTAAGTCAGTAAAAGATGGTTTAGCATGTTCTTCTCGATAGCACCATATGACTCGTTCCATATTTTCACTCATTAGATATTGTTTCATTTTTAAGAGATTTTCCAAAAATGTTGTTTTTCCAGATCCGGATGGCCCACATATTAGCATAGTAAAATGATGAATGAATTGCATGAACATAATTGTTTATTTATTGTTTTTTTTTTTTTATATAAATTTTCGTATACTTCAAAATTCGAATTTTCCAATATTACAAAAATTTTAAATAAATTATTGACAGCGCATCTAACTGTTGACTTTTTATGTATTCGACAATTTGTAAAGAAATTGGGATAGCAAATTAAACTTTGTCTAATTTTAATGTCAATTATCTTGGCTGCCAAATATTTACTTAGGAACTCTTTCTTAGCTTCACCTTTCACGATTACTGTAGCGAAACTATTCAATGGAGTTAATATTTCACTAAGACTTAAATATTGAATGTCTCCTTCGGCCCAATCCAATCCATTTATTGTGCGTTTGGTGAAGTTTTGAGTATTTCGTGAGACATCATCCAATTCCTTAACATTATAAGGAGGTTTAAAGTGGAAGAAATTCGGAGTAACTGATCCAGCTTGCATGAATGCCAACTCTATAACAAAAATTTGGCTTCCGTTTCCAAAGACGTATTGGAAGTCTACCAAAACGCAAGAATTTCTGTCCACTTTGAACATTTTGGCTAGACCTTATTTAATATACTGTTTGAACTAGTAGCAGTTTGCCTCTTTATATAGCAGTACAGTTAACATTGTGTGTTGGTTTCATATATGGGCTTGGTTGTAAGGACTAAACTCTTACTCAGTGTGAGGCTATTTCAGTTTTTGATATTTTATGTCTGAAGTGGAATATTTTTTGTCCTCTTTCTTCTCGAAATCATTCTTATTAAAAGGGTTCTTGTATACAGAATATTCTCTCTCTTTAGATGCATCTTTTACCCCTCCAATTAACCGTGTTGTGTCCTCCATATTACTGAGTGGAAACGTTAAACGTATGTTTTGGGATGAAGTTCTTTATATATACTAACCTAACCAGTTTTGAGAGAGTCGTTATATACTTGCGTAACCTGTTTGTTGTTTTAGTCTATTATATATTTGTGTAACCAGTATGTAAAGTATTCATAATATGTATTTAATTTCTCTTTATATAAAGTTAAATGACACAACGTAGAGACAGTTTGTTTTAGCTATCCAACCACAATGGACACATTTCAGTTGAAAAGCGTCCAGAACTCTCGAAAAAAACAAGATCACGAAATAATTTATGGGTTTGAGTATTATGTACACCATAATTTAAAGTTAAAGTGTGGGTTTTCAACTAGCAGAAAATTTGCTCCAATGGTATGGATCCAGCAAAACAAACATAATTTCATTGGCTTTGAAAAGGAAGAATGGATTCAATTGTTAACGTATAAGGAATATATTCAACTAAAACTAGATCAATATGAGTTTTTAATGCCTGATACAATCATTGATCATCCGTTACTAAATTCAGGTATAGAAAAGTGGATAAGCAATGCATTTTAACTTTAAATCAATACGGCAATAAAATCGAATTTGATAGTGAATCATGGAGATCTTTTCTTCGCTTAGGTATTTTTATAACATAATTTTTATGCTGGAATACAATATTAAGAAAACAAATTGCATATATCTACTATAAACATATTATTCCAAAATGTGCTACAATGCACACAAATGAAATAAGACTGAGTGATTTACAAGCATCATATGATTCTGATGTTGAAGTAGATTTAACTAGATTATGTTTTGAAATATCTAAAAAGATGTATAAGGAAATAAACAGCGATGTCATTCAATATAAGCAATCAGTTCTATCTAAGCGGTCAACGAATGAATAAATAAAACAATATTATGAGTAAAATACAAGTTGTTTCTGAAATACACAAGCCTGTCCGGAAAAATTTTCTCAGACGGAAATTCGTGCACAAGGGGTTAAACGAAACTTGGCAAATAGATATAGTGGAAATGAGGCCTTTTTATAAACAAAATGATGGGTACCATTACTTACTTACTGTTATTGATACATTCTCTAAATTTTCATATGCTGAGCCGGTGAAGAACAAATCAGCTTTAGATATTGTTACAGCAATACAACAGGTGTTTAAAAAGGCTACTAAAACCCCAGTAAATATCCAAAGTGATCAAGGAAAAGAATTTTTTAACAAGCAGTTTAAAGCATTAATGCAGAAATATAATATAAATCATTATCATACCTTTACACACCTAAAAGCATCCATCTGTGAACAATTTAATAGAATTTTAAAAAATCTTATGTGGAAAATGTTTAGCTATCAAGGGAATTACAGATGGATTGATAAGTTACAGCAATTAGTGAAGACGTACAATAATACATATCATCGCACCATTAAAATGAAACCCGTTGATGTGGATAAAAGAAACGAACTGTTCATTTTACATTCTGTGTACAACGTTCCTAAAGTATTTCCACGCCATAAATACTATGTAGGAGATTATGTTACAATAAGTAAATATAAAGGTGTCTTTACTAAAGGATATGAACCTAATTGGACTACTGAAATATTCAAAATAATCAAAATAAAACTAACAAATCCTGTTTCGTACCTATTAAAAGATTATAAAAATGAACATATAAAAGGCTCATTTTATGAGCAGGAACTTCAGCCTCTAAAAGACAAAAATGCATACTTAGTAGAAAATATTCTGAAAACTAGAAATAATAAAGTTTTAGTTAAATGGCTAGGGTTTGATGACTCTCATAATTCATGGATCGAGTAAAACAACTTAATAAAGTAGTAAAAGAAAATAGATTTGATGGTGTGCACATTTATTTATTTTAGATTAACATTTTTCAATTCCATATATAAGTATAATTAGAGTAATATTTAAATACATTTTTTTTTTATATTATTTGAAAATACAATTTTTATTGTTAATATAAAAATTTTTATGGTACATTATTTTCACTTATTTTATAATGACCCCACGCTAATGTATTAATACCATCTGGTAATATAAACCTTTTATCGTCTTTATAATTTAGAGCTATTTTGTTCACAATTTCAGTAAATAATTCATGATTTCTGCTTCTTATAACTCTCTGCTCCCCATAGAAAGTTTTACATTTCCTAATGCACTCAATATAATCGGAATATTTAAGCTTTTTTACTACGCTGCCCTTAACACCTTTAATTTTTTCAATTTCCCTCTCAGTATCCTGAGAATTATTCGATTCTACCTTATAAGAATACGCCTTAGCTTTAAGTCCTGCAAATGCGGTCATTATTTTTCCTGCATTCTCATCTTTCATAAGACCCAACTCTTTGTTATTAGCTGGAATAATTTTAAACCTATTTGCTAGACAATAGTTGGAGGTGTCAAACCGTTCAGGGTAATTTCTTATTAACGTGTATACATCTTCTGATGAAGAGGTTATGAACGAGTCTGTGTCCATATATATAATTTTGGTAGAAGGGCTGTTACGTCGAATGAAATTATAATAAAAATCATACATTAGGTGCTTAGATAGCTCTAAAACCGTGACACCAATGTAGATAGGCTTATCATAATGTATAATAGAAATCGTATGTTCTATTGCTGCTAAATCTTTAGCAAATATGCTAATGCTATGTAAATTATTCATAGCAACGAGCTGTCTAAATCCAGGGGAGTTTTGTTTAGAGTGGTAATCACTAACTAGTCTAATTGTTCGTCGTTTCTCAACATTTTCCATCGTCTTGCCATAAACAGCATTATTCATTAACTTATAAAAATTTTTTTGAAATTCATTAACTCCCCTTTTTCTATGCATATTATTAAGGGCAATATAGGGCTCTAACCACCTGCTTTGTTTAAATGAAAGTACCCTGTGAATTCTTTTAATTTTGAGACCGTGCTCCAGACACAGTTGAAGCTGTTTCAAGTGGATAATATTATTATTTGACATCTGCCAATATCAATACATCACTTTCTACATATAATTTCAAATAATCGGAAATCTTATTACAATTGAAGTTATTCCAAGCCTGCTGAGCAAATTCATAGTCTGCAATGCTACATTCCTCATTATTAAGTGCATTAAAAAACAAATCTCTTGAAGGTAATTGAGGTTCATCAAGTTTAGAAAAATCATTGAGTCATAAGGAAAAACGCCCTTTTGACGCATTTGATTAAATTTAAGGCCCTCAAACTTTCGTTTTAAGAGTTTAAAGTCATCATCAGTCAAATAGCTAGCTAACTTTTCTAAGCTAGAATTTAAAAACCTGTTCGAATCGATGAACTGAATGTTATATGCGTACTTAGTATAAACAGTAACTTTCTTTGTCACTGAAATATACAATTCCTTATTACAAGGAATTATACTCAAGTCACCTCCCAATTCGGTTATAAATAAATGGATATCATATTTAGATAAATTATGGAATACTATAGGAATGGTTGGAAATCTAAATTTATATGTTTTTTTACATTTCTTATGTATAGGACCTTCGTATTTACCGGTGAAATAATTAAAAAAATTTTCTCTGTCATCCTGGGATATAGGCTCTTCGCACGCACAGCAGTTATCGTATTCCTGAATGCACTCAACCTCGATGTCGAATTGATAAATTGGTGCCTTGAGAGTCTCCCAGTACTGCTCATAAAGGCTAAGCGTTTTGCTATGTATTGTGTCGCAAAATTTCTTGATGCAATCAGTACCTACATAAAAGAAATAAAAAAAAATGATTAGCATAAGCATAGGGGCTTACAATATTTTAAACTAACCCTCATATGTCCACATTTCGTTCAATGTGGGATTGTATTTATGCGCAATATAAAACGAAACTGCACATGCAGTATGTCTTTGCGCCTTAGTTGTCGATGAGGTTTCTGGGGCATTAATAGCGTGTTGATACTGCTCCAGTATAGCCTCAATGTCAGCATAAATAACCACTGGAGGCGATAGTTTCTTATGCCAATTTTCAAATTTACAATAAGTTCCTTCCTTAGGAAATGACGAAACAACTTTGCCGCATGCCTTATTGTGCATTTTGCTGTCGCAAGTATAGTGTTGAAGGCAATTATGACAAAAATACCCTTTTGTATGGCTTTTTGTAAATTGCGACTTCGACAATTTAGACATGCATGTTATAAACGTGTAATGCATTATCATTGTCGCATGATTATACACTCCAAGCAAGCCAATGTGCTTCGGTTTAAGGCTGGAAGTTCTGACAGTGGGTCTCACAACCTTTGCGTCTTTTTTATTAGAGTCATCAATTTCATAAATATTGATACTGTATTCCGGATTTAGTATTTCGAAGAGTTTTATGCCACGTGAGTTAATTGGAAACTCGATTCCAGTTAAATTGAGTGTTTGGCCTCCGTATGTAATTTTAGTTGAGGCTATGGTACCAATTTTATAATACGATACTGAGGAAAGTCTTTTCCTCATTTCCTTTTTAGTTTCGGTATTATATATAGACCTGTTAATGGCTTCGTTTGCAATTGATGCTAAAATACACCTTTTAAAACAGTATGCATCATTATTATGCACATTTATGACTGCATTCCGTTTCCTTATACGTTCCGGCAATGCGCAATACCCTCCTGCAGGAATATGCTCCAATTTGGCTATTGTAATTTCAAAGTATTTGAAAGTTTTTATAGCCAAACCGCTATCCTTTTCTTGAAATTCAGAGTAACGCCTCAGCCGCATCAATGTCATAAAGGCTTTGGTAGGCCGTAGTGAAATGTTTTACGGATTCAACCATGGTGCCATCGTCTAAGTGTTTTACATACATTCCATAAAAAGTGACATTAAACTTTATAGATAAGTATTTACTCATACTTAGTTCGATGAGTTGCAGTATATTAGACTTCATCGAGGCATAAAAATCTGTTAGATCGATCGCATTAAGTTCGTCGCTTAGAATACAATATGTTTCAACGTGAAAATTATTTTCAGGTGATATTAAAACAATATTCGTATTTCTAGTAAGTTGTGCAACTAGAGCATTTTTATGCCCATCAGTACGCAAATGCCTTTTATAAACATTGGACTTTAGGATAATGTTGCATACAGTGCAGGTCACATCCGTTACTTTGGGAATTTTTGACGGTCTTGAAACTATTAGCCCTCCTGGTCTCTTCAGGGCTTTCGGTGCAGTCGAAGTCAGCGCTTTTGCGGCAGCCGAAGTTGATGGTTGATCCATTGTCGGTACTATTTTGCCATTAGACTCGGATTCCAAATGTACGGTATTAACAATTTTACGAGTAGCGGTTGGTGCTTTATTGGTTGCCGCATCCATTAACAATTTGAATGCGTTTACAGGTCCGGTGCACTCACCATAATGCAATGCAAATGCATCGACGCCTTCAAAAGTGCGGTTGCACAAATCGCAAACAATCATGAAATTCATATTACTGGTTAAAAACTTCCAAAACACGCACACGAAATATACGAATAGAATAAATTGTTGATAGATATTTCACAATTTTAAAAACTGAGCAAATTGTTCACTAATTTTTGAGAATTTGCTTTGTAGCGATTTCAACACGAGTAGAGCGTTAGGGTACCGGGTTAGAGGTAAACTGACCGTTGCACACTGCAGTTGTTCCTTTTTATATGTACATCATCAATACATTTTTTACTAATTCTCTTGAAGTTGCATTATAACCGCAATACAGGGAAACAGCCTAAGTTGCAGCAGGTGTAATAAAAAATGACAGCCCATAAAAACAAAGAGAAGGGTGTGATTTCCAAAAAGGCAAAGTTAGAAAGTGCATTTTAACCCTCTCACCAGGGTGCAGGTACTCAATCAATTTCCAAACAGGCTAAGTTAGAAAGTGTCTTTATACCCTCACACCATGCTACAGGTACTCAGTCGAAATTAAACATGTCCCCTTTTGATATTATTCATGAGCTAGCGGACGAACTGTTTAAAGTGGGCACGGGTGCAGGTGCTGCTCTGATTTTAACAAGTTCAATCATGTCTGATTTTTATTTTGCTTTTCCTTTAAGTACAACCAAATGTTTCTCACGCACACAATGAGGATCAACCAATAACCAATCACCAATTACCAAGAGGTCCTCCTCTATCCTATGCAAACCAGTCTTAAAGTAAATAGAACACAAGCATATATAAAACAGTCTCTTTCACTCTTAAGTGTCCTTCGAATTTTTCATTTGCATTTACCAGTGCATTGGTAAATGCATTGAGAAAATATTCGTATTCAGTTGATTACCTATATCAGGAAGGACAAGTACTGCTGTGTGCTCTGTGATACTATTCAGAAGTTTCGAAGTAAATGTGGTCTCAAAGAACACATACTATTTAAACATAACTTCAGTCGAGAGAAAAGTAATTTCAAATTCGGGTGTGAACTATGTGTCTATACAAAAGTGTATGCTAGTAAATCGGGGTTGAAAAAACACATTATTTCTAAGCATAACTTTAGCTATGAGAAGGCTAGATCAAATATATTTTTGTGAATACAAGTTTTACTTAAATATATTCAAAGACATTTTACTTATACATTAACGAGACTTCAAAAGAACTCTAAGCTAATTATTTGTCTGCAAACAGGTAATATGAGGCAAAGAAGTCACAAGCAGCATAATAAAATTGACCCTCATAAAAAACAGGGTATGGGTTAGGGGTTAACATATGGAAGATCTCATAAAACAATGGTTCGAGCTATAGGGGTTTTCATATGGAAGATCACATAAAACAATGGCTCGAGCTAGAGGCTTAAATAATCATTGTGAGAAGGGACACATGAACAGATAATCTTGACTTAAGACGTGAATAAACACGCTTCATTTCATCAATTAGATGAATACTACTGCTTTAAGTAGTTATGACTTAGGCAACCAGACACCTATATTGACCCCGATCAATTGTAACGGTTCACAATTGCATGAAAGTACCCTAGATATTAGAAGCGCATTTCACAATGCTACGAAATTCAGTGTCAACATAGCCGAATTTATTACGGTAGACCTTTTCCCAGCAACGGTAGACCCTTTTTCTCATCAACGGTAGGCCTTTTTCTCAGCAGGCATCCAACGTACCTGCGCCTCTGAACGTGTAACAGTTGATCGGTTACTCAGGACATCAGCAAAGAAAGGCTATTAGTTAGGTCACCAACCAACTGCTTGCTGCTCGTGTAGTGAAGTCACCATCCAAGTGCATTGCTTGCTGATCGTTTAGTAATGGCACCAACTGCACTGCTTGATGCGCATCAAAACTGCACTGCTTGCAGCGCCCTCTAGCGGCCCTTTAGGGTGTACTGCTTCCATCACTTAGTCAGGACATTAACATTTAGTCAGGACATTAACAATTCCAGGACACAAAATACAGCGATCAAAATGAGGGAAATGCCGAAAAAAGATGAAAAAAGAGGAAAAAAGAGGAAAAAGAGGAGAAAAGGGAAAAAAGGAGGCAAAAGGGAGAAAAAAAGGAGAAAAAAGGAGAAAAAGGGAGAAAAAACGGAGAAAGGAACAGTAGTATTGATTAAGGCATTCGGGAAAATCAAGCAGTTGCACTGCTTGCAGCGTCATCTATCGGCGAAAAATGCAAGCAGTGTCCTATAGATGGCGCCACCGCACCCATAGATGGCGCCAGTGTGCTTATTTAAAGATCGGACTTTTGGCGGTTCAAAATCCCTACTACTGTTCCTTTCTCCGTTTTCTCTCCTTTTTTTCTCCCTTTTTTCTCCTTTTTTTCTCCTTTTTTCTCCTCTTTTTCCTCTTTTTTCCTCTTTTTTCATCTTTTTTCGGCATTTTCCTCATTTTGATCATTTTGATCGCTGTATTTTGTGTCCTGACTAAATGTTAATGTCCTGACTAAGTGATGGAAGCAGTACACCCTAAAGAGCCGCTAGAGGGCGCTGCAAGCAGTGCAGTTTTGATGCGCATCAAGCAGTGCAGTTGGTGCCATTACTAAACGATCAGCAAGCAATGCACTTGGATGGTGACTTCACTACACGAGCAGCAAGCAGTTGGTTGGTGACCTAACTAATAGCCTTTCTTTGCTGATGTCCTGAGTAACCGATCAACTGTTACACGTTCAGAGGCGCAGGTACGTTGGATGCCTGCTGAGAAAAAGGGCTACCGTTGATGAGAAAAAGGGTCTACCGTTGCTGGGAAAAGGTCTACCGTAAAAAATTCGGCTATGTTGACACTGAATTTCGTAGCATTGTGAAATGCGCTTCTAATATCTAGGCTACTTTCATGCAATTGTGAACCGTTACAATTGATCGGGGTCAATACAGGTGTGTGGTTGCCTAAGTCATAACTACTTTTAAGTAAGGCAAAAAGGAAGTAATAGCTACAATTGGGTAGAAATATAATGGCAACGCAGGCCAACTTTCAAAAAAATGGTTGGACAATTATTATTGGGTAGTTTTCAGGTGAGCAACCCCAAAGAGTCGGACAGCGATAAAGGTTCTAAGGATTAAATGTGCATATCTGAGTATCAATATACAAAAAAAAATAAAATAAAACCGGATTATTCGCGCAGCTTAAATTTAAGGTACGTTACCAAACGCTTAATCCTCGAAGTCGTTGAGCTCAAAGATGATGCAGACAAGTATTTCTGTGAAAGAAAGTCGGATATACGCATATAAGAAAATTTATCATGACTGCTATTCCAAATCCATACCCGTTATATATCCAACCACTTTTCGTACTATTAGTTAAATAGGAAATAAATTTATATACTATAAGTATTACTAACTTTAAATCTAAAAAAAAATTAATTATGGAGAATATGTCATGTGAAGACAGCAGATCAAGAGGCGTTGCCTTCGGTACTTCATGTACATGGTTGATAAAAAAATTAAACCATCTCTTAAACAAAACGAGTGAATGACAACTATAAACCCTTTTTTTTTTAAGTTTAACTGAACACTTCACATAATAGATATCTGCACAATCTACATGTACATAGTCAACTTTAGCTCAACACACTGGCGGCCAGAATCAAGTGCATGGCAAAAAAAAAAAAACAAGAATTGCATTGAAGTGTCCCCTCATTTAACTAGTACATTTTTTTATGGATGAATATAGTTGATTTACGATGTGGTCGATCCGGTTGACTACCGCTGCTTCTGAAGTCGCCCCAGCCCTTCCTTGCAGGACTGTACGGCGTTCTGGCGAAGTCTCACACCGCTTTTCAGGGACGGCCAGAGCCGTCCACGGCCAAAAAAAATAAATTCGCCAAGTGCTGCCGAATATGGTAAGAGGCTTCTTGGTCACCTGACTCCTTGTTTTGGTTCACTTTTCACTTTTCGGTGAGATTTTTGGTCAACACCCGCGTGCATAAAATATATATATATATACTTCAATTACTTTTACTGGGAATATACCACGTCTGCTCGCCTTAAACTTCTCTTTGCATGTGATTCCTTTTGAGTTCCCGATACTGTATCAGCCCATTGCCCTTGAGCTTTTAGTTTTTCTAGGTCATACTCTATTTGCCCTCCTTACTCTTGAGTGCAGACATAGAGATCCACGTGGGCGACCAACTAAATCGGTTTCATCAGGTGTTATTCTCTAAATCACTCAATACGATCATGACTATTTGAGCCATTATGAAGAGAGAGTGAAAGAGCTTTTAAAGTGCGGATTGCGCTTTGAACTACTTGAGCACTGCTTGCGCACTGCTTTGACCGTACCGGTGTATTCTATAAGTCCTACCTACGATACAATTTAGTACTAAGTGTAAAACGAATACAAAAGAGTAGTAACATTTTTCCTGGGACAAAATATATGGCCACTACAAAAAGGGCTGTTGAAAAGGGCCAATCAACAGGCCGAAAATTAAAAATAATTGCAGTCCAATAAGCTGTAAATCTCTTTTTTCGTCTGTCCGTTCTTTGTCGGTCCGTCAGTCCGTTTGTCTGTCAATCTATCCGTTCATAATTCTGTCCCTCTCTATCAACCTTAAAGCAGAATAAGAGAAAATTTATCATACCACCCGGTAACACAAAAACAATTCCAATTAACAGAAAAAACCAATAATAAAAAGAATTTAATGTTAAACGTCATCATCGCCCCACGCAGGTTTGAACCTCATCAAACAACGTACTGCATCACTTCCCTCTGCACCACTGCCACTAATTATCAGCAGTGGCAAACGGCATATAAGTGTGCAACAAGCATAAAGAAGAATGAAAACTGTGATTTGGACTGTGCATGCCGAGGCTTGGCTCGTTTGAAACGAAGCAAAACGGAATATATTTTTAGGATCTTTACCCCGTTGACCGAGCCTGCCCGCATCATCAAACGTGAAAACAAATCGACGAAATTTTTGCTTGTGATGCGCCTTCTGTATGACTTTATTTTCTTTGGTTAAAGTCAAGTGATGAATTCCTCAGCTTCCCACCAACGCGCAAAATACCAAATTTATCAACAAGTGGATCAAGTGATGAAATAGAGCTAGACGAAGACGCACGCCCGTTATTCTTGATATGCTTGTAGTGCGACCACAAATGGGCTTGTTGAATTGAACGAATAAGCATCCGGTTGCCTCCAGCTATGTCAGCTACTGTTAATCCAACAGATTTAATTCCCTTCTGAAACTTGAACATGAATCCAAACATGCGTTGCAATTTGTAGAAGGAGTTTGCATATTTATGTGCTTCTGTAATGTCGACAAAGGGGCAAACTGCAATCAGAGCCCGCTTCCGAAGCTCTAAAAGTGGCGCCTATGGAATTTATGTCGCTGGCCATGTGCTCTTATCATTGGAAAAAAAAATTGGTCCATGAAACCATAATCGAGACAGTAGCAAATCCGTAGGTAAAGTACCTCTTGATAAAATGTCCGCCGGATTCATCTTTGTTGGGACATACCGCCATTCCATCAGCGCTGTCAGCTTCTGAATGCTGGCGACTCTATTCGATTCGAATATATTGAATTGCGTCAACTCATACCGAATCCAAGACAAAGCAGTTGTTGAGTCTGACCAACAGTAAAACTTTCCAGCAAACAGTTGCATACTCGCGATCTCGTTAATAAGCTCAGAGAGCAATAAAAATATCTTCGCTTTCGTTATGACCGGCCCAATCCAGCCGAGAGGGTCATAGAAGCGAGCAATGGTGGACAGCATAGAGCGCTTCGTTGGCCTTAAAGACAGCCGCTTGGGCGAAACAGAGAAAAACAAATCGTCTGAAGCAGGACCCCAAGATAATCCAAGTGCCTTCGTGAAATCAGTACCATCATGGAGTTTCAATTACTGTTCTTTATCCTGGCTAGGAATTCCACTCAGCAATTCCGGAGCATTAGAGCACCATTTTCTAATCTGGAAATTGCCCAACAATTCAGAACTCTGCTTCATGATTACGGCAACTTCATCCACAGAATCTCCTCCTGTCATTAAATCGTCGACGTAAAAATCGCGCTTTAGTATGACTGAGCCAATTGGAAATGCCTCTTGCTGGTGCATGCATCGAATGGCAATAAATGCAGCTGGTCTTGTCTCATAGGCGACAGTGTCCAGTCTATAAATTTGCGTCTTCTCCTGAGGCGGTTCCGACACGCGCACGCACCTATACATCTTGCATATGTCGCCGGTCAATGCGACACAAAACGTTCGGAACCGTAGCAAGGTGTGTAAAGCTTTCGATTGGATGATGGATCCTATCATGAGGACATCATTAAGCGAAAATCCTGAAGATGTTGCTGCTGAGCCGTCGAATACGACTCGAAGCTTGGTAGTAGTGCTGTCCTCCTTCAGGACACAATGATGAGGCAAATCACATCTGCATAAATGAGTTGATTCGGGCCCCACTAATGACATGTGAGCCAAATCTCGATATTCCTTTATAATTGCAGAGTACTGCGCCTTAAGCTGCGGATGACGCTCCAGCCTTCTCTCCAAATTGACAAAGCGACGAAACGCTTGCGTGTATGGCAGGCGAGAAAATTGATTCCTAAAGTGATCTTCGCAGTCAACATCTTCCTGCTTAACTTTGTCTGCTGCCAAGCTGCATCATTCGATCTCCCATACCCGTTTCAGCAACGCGGCGATTTTGTCATGCGAATCTTCCTCAGTGGAATGTGTTGAAAACAATTCTGTTCTGCGCGATTAATGGCCTCCTCCCGATACCACCCAACCAAAACGAGCTTTTGCAGCAATGGTAATCCTGGCGCCAGCTTGACTTGGCCGACTGAGAGGAGGCCAAAAAATAGGCTTGCTCCTATTAGGAGATCAATGCGTTGGAGCCTGAAAAATGCTGGATCCGCTAACCGTATATTATCGGGAATCCTCCAATCTGCAATGTCAGCAAAAAAACTTGGTTGGTGATCAGTTATTCTCGGAGCGACTAAAGCGACGATGTTCTTTTCATACTCCAATGCCTGAGAATGCAAATTGAGACTGACGGTGTAGCCCTCAGATGCAACGCTGGTATCGCCAAGACCCGATACGGAAGCCGTTGACTGTCTTTTTCAACTGCAGGTGTTGTGCGAAACTAGACATAACTAGATGGATCTGCGATCCTGAGTCGAATAGCGCGCGACACGGTATTAGGGATTCCGCATGATTCCTAATCAAAATGACTGCGGTTGCTAAGAGCACGACGTCATTGTTGAGATTCTGGGCATTGAGAGAGCTAGATGGAGATAAACTTGCTTGTAGGGGGGGGGGGGGGGGGGGAGGTGATTGCGCCGCAGATTGAGACAAATGCAATGCACTAGGTTGCGCTGATGAAATTGGCGTGTTGAAGTGAAGCAATGTATGATGCTTCATACCACAAGTGCGACACCCACTCGATTTACAGGCACGCACCTGATGATCTTTTCTCAAGCAATTCAGGCATAAGTCAAGCTTCTTTGCCTCCTTAAGCCGAAACGAAGGTGACAGGTTTCCAAAAAGTGTGCATGAATATATAGCATGCCCTCGCTTGCCACAAAATCCACAAACGGAATTACAAGAGTTAGTTGCTACAAATGTACTTCTGCCGTTGTTAATTTTGTTGCTCTTCAACCTGCTTGCCAGGCGAGTAGGTTGCCGTGGCATGTTCCATATTTTTCATTCGCTGGCATCGAGCATCCAAGAACGCTGTAAATTCGGCAATCGATGGTATCTCGGCCATTGATACATGCTCCTCCCATTTAGATTGCGTTGCGCTGTCCATTTTTTGAAGAAGAATGTAAATTAGCATGCATCCAGCTATTTGCTCTGCACTTCCCATTGCCTGCAAAGCGCGCAAGTGCGCATTCAGTCTATCCGAAAATTGACGCAGCTTACTTTCGGACGACGTTTCTAATCTCTCAAGCACCATAAACTCGCAGACGTGTGCCTGAAAAACAAAACGTTTGTTAATAAAACGTTTATTCACCAAATCCAAAGCAACGGAATAATTTTTCACTGAAATCTCCAACGCCCTTATAGAATCCAAAGCAGGGCCTTGCACACAGGATCGCAGGGGTTGGAGTTTCTCGATACTTGACAAATCCGGATCCTTGGCGATGATAGCTTTAAACATTGACAAAAACTCAGCAAACTCCGTGTAACCACCCGAAAATGTTGGCAGCGGGGATGCGAGATCGATTGGACATATACACGGTTGGCCGGTCCAATGAGTCATCGTGGCGAAACGTAGAACAAGTCGGATGTTCAGTTTGTCGTTTCTAAATATGATACCGAGCACGAACTTCGACCGTTATCACGAACTCGTCAAAATTACTTCGCAATTTGCTACCGATTTCGTTATAGTCTAGTTCTTCGAGAGAGTCATGCGCGCTTCTAAATGCCGTCTTAATATTCAAAATCATGTTTAAACGCAATTCTAATTCAATATTATTCATTGCTAGAATGTGTGTTTTAGCGACGTGTAATTTTGTAAATGAAATATTTAACAGGCTCGACGTCAACAATTCAGGGTGAATATAGAAAGGTAGATATGAAAAATATTGGCTGGTCATATAGCGCTATTTCGGATGCTGCCAAGCATCCTCATCAGTGACCTTTATTGTTAGAAATTTTTGTCCAAACTTGTCCGTATATGAGTAGTAGTCGGCTAGATTCGAACTCGAGTGCTCCCGTCTGTAAGGCGGATGCCTTAACCTCTGACCCACTTGCTGTCCGATCCCGGCTTGAACTAATTACTGTCATCAACAGGTCCATTTGAAATCCTAAGTCCGCACCAAAGCTTAATCCCTTTATCTAAGTTGCTAACACTTACAGTTCTATTTATTATTATTAGAACCAATTGTTTTGAACTTTGTTATCACTTTTGTAAAAGCTTCGCTTTCTTATCCAAGTGCAAGTTCGGTACTAGCTGATCTGATCTTATGCAGGTCACTTAGTTGGTTTTTGTCTTCAATATGAGATTGATACAATGAAGTTAGTTTGTCATAATAAATGGGAGTGCCGTCTCTTATTGATAGAATGTGTTTTTTAGCGACGTGTAATTTTGTAAATGAAATATTTAACAGGCCCCTGAATTGTTGACGTCGAGCCTGTTAAATATTTCATTATTCATTGCATTAATTTTGGCATCACTAAGTTCAACTTCCATGGACTTCGCACGTTCAAATAGCGCATTGACCTTGCGCTCAAGAAATGTCACCCTGTTTGCCGTACCGGCATTGTTCGCGTTTTCATCGTTTGCCATAGTTCCGTTATTCTTTGCGCACACTCAAAATCGAAAACGGAGTAAGCGAGAAGAAATGGACACTGTACTTGTTTGTATAAAACGCGCACCAACAGTAAATGTACATATGTATGTATGCTATGCGCGCAATTTGCTACTAAGCGAGAGTAATTGTTTTAAATAATTATTAACAAATTATTCACGTCGGGGTCACCAAATTATGTTGCGGCTAGAGTGAGCTTTTTTACTAGCACCTCCGACTCAAAATAGTCAGCAATTAATCCAATCACCAAATTATGTTGCGGCTAGAGTGAGCCCTTTCACTAGCACATCTGACTCAAAATAGTCAGAAATTAATCCAATTGTTTGAACCACCAAATGCAAAACAAAACGCACGAACACTGCTTCTGTTTAAAGCAAATTCAATTTGGGGTTTATTGGCAAATATTCAATAATGTTTATTGCATAAAAGGTTGTTTTGTGTAAGTCAAACGACAGGCCAACGTGCTTGCCGCTTGTTACAATTTTGATTTCGAGACGAACAGTTCGATATGATAAATAATTTCACACTGAGAGCCGAATTCAAGATCGGCTGCAGCTGAACCAATAGGGTCCAGCGCGGGCGACAAAACATTAAGCTACAAATGAGCGCAATGAGTGCGTTTGTTCGAAACTACATTTCGTTTGTGCTATCAACCGAACAAAAATAAAACAAGTAAGAACGTTGCAGTCGGCGGTGGCGTCCGACGGCGGACGCACCCGACTGCAGAATACTATGTTCCCAGTCCTATGTATATAATATGGTTATTTGTGAGTTCAGAAAGAAACGCGATTTTGCTCCTTTGGGTGCGTGGGGGTGGGGGGGTCCAAAAATTTTTGATGCAGTTTTATCCAGGCGGTCAACGTTAGTCTCTATGCCAAATTTGGTGACTCTAGCTCTACTGGTGTGGGAGATATAGGTTTTGCTCCATTGGGGGGGTGGGGGTGGTGGGGTAAAAAAATTTTTGATGCAGTTTTATCTAGGGGGCCAACATTAGTCTGTCTGCCAAATTTGGTGACTCTAGCTCTACTGGTGTGGGAGATATAGGTTTTGCTCCATTTTGGGGGTGGGGGGTGGGGGGGTCCAAAAATTTTTGATGCAGTTTTATCCAGGGGGTCAACATTAGTCTGTCTGCCAAATTTGGTGACTCTAGCTCTTCTGGTGTGGTAGATATAGGTTTTGCTCCATTGGGGGGGTGGGGGTGGTGGGGTACAAAAATTTTTGATGCTGATCTGTCAGGAATCTCAACTTTAGTGTGTATGCCAAATTTGGTAACTCTAGCTTTAAAAATGTGGAAGATACAGGCTTTCCCCAAATTTTGGGGGAGGGGGTGGGGGTGGGGGGCTGATCTTGACACTTTATAAACTGACGATATACACCAACATGTGTGCCAAATTTGGTTGCTCTAGCTCAAAGATAAAGGCAAAAAAATTGCGTTCATACGGACAGACGGACAGACGGACATTGCGCAAACCCAATATACTATTTTTCCCTTCGGGAACATAGTATAAAAAAACATAATAATAGTAAATAATATTTGTTTCTTCTTAACGTAAATTATTTTTTAATATTTATTATTTAAAATAAATTCATCGGTATTTTCAAAACGTGCTAACGTATCAAAGGGTGTGTCCAAAGGCTGGGATTTAATTGTACCAGCAATATGTTGCCGTAGTCAGTAAGCACCAGTTCTAGCATAGAGAATACTCGTTCAATCGACACCTGTAACAAAATAAATCAATGAATAAGTAAACTTCAACTTATTAATTAATTAAATATTGCGACTTGTGTTACTTCGACTGCAGTTTTTTAAACACTGGTTTCAACTCATAAAATTGGGCTGCAAAAATATGGCACCTGTTGAGAATACTATACGTTTCTATCTCTTGAACAATAGAAAGAAAATTTAAACAAACTACAAAATTTTGTAATAAAGTTACATTACCAAAGCTGAAAGTAGCTTGAATAACATAAAACTTTGCGATCTGCTGAGTACCAATTTATGGAAGAGCGAAGAATTTTGTACAGAAATTTATGGTAGGTAACAAGAAAAAACATTTTTTATTGTCAAGATATAAGGTATAGTGTACCCACTTCTTGGGAGCCTAAGGCTCGCCCAACAACAATATCTACTGCTTGAATGCAAGAATTTTCGTTGGGATATACACACCCTGGGCCTTATTTTTACTCCCTGTACCCATTAAATGGGTAAAAGGGAGGTATTGGATCTGTGCAAATGTATGTAACAGGCAGACGGAGACATCTCCGTCCCTAAAGAGTATATATATTCTTGATCAGCATCAAAAGAGATTTCGTCTGTCTGTCCGTCCATATTTATGAACGCGTCGATCTCAGTAACTATAAGAGATAGAGAAACAAAATTTTGAATGTAGGTTTGTGTATAGCAAGAGTAGGTCAAGTTTATTTTGGATCCGAGTTATTCCCTGTAATAATAACATAAATAATCCTAAAGGCTTTGAATAATCCCAAAGTGTATCATTTAACCTATCGATAATTTATTGAGTTATCCAAGCTTGTAGTGGCCAGCTAGGTGTCTGTGTTCATAACACAGTGCATTGGGCTTGGTTGCGCGTACTTCTTGCTATGCTCGGGTTTAGCTCGCCTTAATGGCGGGGTTCTTCCTTACCCAATAGCATTACAACACCAACCACTACCATAAAATAATAAGTACGCTATCAGAAAGAAGTAAAAATAACAAGGTGGAATTAGTCCTTTTGCTTTAGCCTCCCTACCTTAGCAATTTCAAAAAATATTTTTAAATTGCCCCTAATGTAGATTCACATTATTTCAATACATTTTACAAGCTCTTAGCATGGGTACTCTAATTGACGAAATTAATAAATCTTACCAATTCATGATCAAATACAATTTAATTCAAAGCAAGGATATTTCAAACATTTCAATCATGAATGCGCGCATATGCATTCTATCTTCACATTACTTCTTTCTTAGTTAACTTTTACATTTCTTAATATCTATTTCAATTTATCCTATTTAATTCATTTTCTTATTTCACTACTTCATTCTCAACACGATCGATTTGGTCAACGCATATCTATATATATAAAAGAGTTCGTGCTGACTGACTGACTGACTGATTGAGTGATTGGCAATCATCGTAACAAGAGCTAGGATGCTGAAATTTTCACAGCAGGTTCCATCTATGATGAAAGTGCACACTAAGACGGGATTTTGGAAAATTCCACCCACAAGCGTAGAAAATCGCGGAAAACTGTTGTATGAAACTTTTTTGTTTACCATCCAATCGGCTTCAAACTCATTTTCAGAGATCTACACAAAAATTAATTTGACACATATTTCATCGATTTTGGAAAATCCACCCCCTTGGGCGGAAAATGGGGGTTACAAGGTTGTATGGGCGAAAGTCTAATTTTAGTCCGATCACCTTCAAATTCATTTTCAAAGCTCTTCCCGTAAAATAATTCGACACGTGTATCAGCGATTTTGGGATATTCAGCTTCATGGTCAGAAAATCGGTGGAAAACTCTGGCATTCGACATTTTTCTAATTTTCATGTGATTGGCTTCAAACTCATTTTCATGGTTCTACCCAAACATAGGCGTGGTGTCCAAAGATTTTCGAGAATCTATCTATTCGCGGAAAACTGTTGTATGAAATTTTTTTGATTATTGTCCAATTGACTTCAAACTTATTTTCAAACTTCTGTTTATCATTCAATCATTTTGAAACTAACTTTCAAAGCACCTCACATTAAATAATTCGTCACATGTGCTACCGGTTTTGAAAAATATACGTGGCTTTATACTAATTTCAAATATAAATACAAAAACCTTGGTACTTTGCGGGCAATACAACTGGCGGAAAACAGTTGGAAAGATTTAATTCGGATTCTTAGTATTATTGTTGAAATTGGCTTAAAATGCCAAATGATTTTGGAAAATCTGCTCCGTGTCGCCTCGGGCAGAAATGGAAGTCAAGGACAAGTGAGTTGGACATTTTTTTGTTGTTTTGTTTTTTTTCAAAGACATTTTCATAGCCCTACACTGAAAACGTTAGTCACGTGGCTCTACTATTTAGTTGTATTTCTTACGGTTGACGAAAGTAGTCAAATTCAAGAAATAAAATGCATTTTCATCTAAATATTTCCCCGGGCAAGGCCGGGATATTACCTGCTAGTTAATTATATAAACATACTTATAGATACAAGGGGGAGCGCTTAATTAGCTACTCAACTGACTACAATTTAAACTCACTCATAAACTTTTCCTTATGATCGTTGGGCCCAAGTCGATGGAGGTGCAGAAGCTGTGTTCCTTTATCAAATAAAAGTAAATTATAAATATATATATATATATATATATATCATATATATATATATATATATATATATATATATATATATATATATATGATATATATATATATATATATATATATATATATATATATATATATGATATATATATATATATATATCATATGCGTGAGTGTCTATCGATTGTGTACTAGTGCTATTTACGTTACTTAAATCTAATAATTATTAAAATTCATATTTCTTTTAACGTAACATTACAGTAGAGTATATATTCACTCAATTTATCAAAAATCAATTACTCACAAATTCATTAATAAATAGCTGATGGAGCTGCAAACTGTTGCTCAAATAGATGAGTATGAATGCTCTCGATCTGTTTGACGTTGAGAGATTTCTTCGGCTGAGCATAATTATTTGCCAAAGGCTACGAAATATACAAAGAGAGACTGCGAGACTGCGCTCATGGCAAAAACAATTGTTAGTTTTGGTCTCCTCTTTATGTTTGTCTGCTACAGCTTGCTCAAAACAAAATCAGTAAATAGCCACAGTGAACACCCGATATAAAATACTTTAAGGTACCGCCGTGTTGCGTGCAAATTCCTGCAGTTGGGACGACACACAGAAGATGAAGTCGAGCACAAGTCCCAACGAGCTGATCCAAATAATCCACTTAGTCTCTGATGTCTGCCCAGATGCACAAATTTTTGATGCAGTTTTATTCCGGGTGGTCAACATTAGTCTGTATGGCGATCTTGACACTTTATAAATTGACGATTTACACCAACATGTGTACCATATTTGGTTGCTCCATCTTCAAGGGTGTGGAAAAAAATTGAGTTCACACGGACTGACAGACAGACGGACATTTCGCAAAACCAATATACTATTTTCCCTTCGGGAACATAGTATAAAAACATTGAATTCTATGTTTCTGATGTATGTATGTTAGTTTTGAGTTTGTGAAACAAAAGAACTATGTAGTTTGAGCCTCACACACATACACATATACATACAAAGGTGGCCACATACATAAAAATACAAGTAAATAAAATAAAATTAAAATAAAATACTCACTGGAAAATTGAGTTAGTGGAAATAATACCACGGATAAATAAACTATTGCGAATTTTCACTAACTGGGATGAAACACGAAAAGCAATGCGACAATTGGATCTTTTAAATTTGGCGGTAGACTGGAAAAACTGAAAGCGTAATTTTTTGGTTTATATGATTGCAAATGACAAAAAATGACAGCCTGAAGCAGTTAATATTGCTATATTTTTGTGGAGAGAATGCTACGTGATCGTATTATTACTGGAGTATGTTATAAAAAATTGCAGTTGAAATTACTGGATGGGCATGATGAGACGCTGACCAAGGTAGTTAATGTTTGTAAATCGTTTGAATTGGCAAATGTCAACATTCGAAAAATGTCTTGGATTCAAAAAATCAAACGGTTAATTTAGTTTTTTCATCGGAACATCAACAACCTGAGGTCATTGATGTTATTAAAATGCATTTCTGTTATAACTGTGGTGGATACTGGATCCCGGAACATAAGGAGAAATGTCCGGCGAAGGACTTTATCTGCAAATGCGGAAAAGTATCATGTTCAGAGGATGACGACACATGAGGACAAGGACGTGAGAATTGGTATTACTTAGCCGGAGCAAACAGGAAAGTCAAAAGTTAAGAGTCTTTTTTTTTTCTTTTGGACGTTGATGTTCTAAACGGGCAGTACATTTAAGTGGCCCAAACGACACCAAGCACGGGCTTGTTAACGCGCGGACCCAGGCAAAATGCAAACCCACCTCCCGCCCAACCGACCGAGGGGCGCGCCGCATAACGTGCGGTAACGAAGATCGCGAAACATATAAATAAGAACAGACTAAATAAAAGTTCTACATAAATTAAACAATATACAAAAAACTATAGATTACACAGATAACATAAAATTGAAGTTCTAAGTAAGGAAATAGAACTAGCATTACATAATTAATGATAAAGATTGTTATAATTAGAACATATGATACGATAAGGGTTATGGATAGCATAGTTAGTGTTACAAGCTTGAAGACAAAGGGGAAGAAAGTTTCTAGAATTTCTGATCGGAACTGCAAAACTAATCTGACTGATTAATTCAGAAGAATCAATTTCTCCTTTAATTAGTTTGTGTAAAAAAATTACACTAAGCATGGTTCTACGATCACAAAGAGAAGGAAGATTTATTAGTAAAAGTCTACTACGATAAGAAGGCAAGTGAGTATTAGGATTCCAGTTAAGACCCCGGAGTGCAAAGAGAAGAAATTGTTTTTGAACCGATTTTATTCTATCCTGATGAACCTTGTACTGTTGACACCAAATAAAAGACCCATATTCAAGAATAGGTCGAACAAGAGAAGTATATAGAGTTTTAGTAATGTAAGGATCGTTAAATTCTTTAGACCAACGCTTAATGAAACCCAGGACACCAAAGGCACGATTAACGGTGGAAAAGATATGTTTGTCAAACTTAAGCTTGGAATCTAAAAGGATACCCAAATCATCAACCGACTCAATTCGAACAAGCGGCTTACCATTAAGAATATATCTGTTAAAAAAAGGCATTCGCCTGTAAAAGGACATTACTTTACACTTAAAAGGACATTACTTCACACTCTTTGGAATAATATTGAAGGTAAAATAGGTCTGAAAGATATTGAGTTGAAATATAGTCTAAGTAGTAACTGTATTTATTGATTAAATTCAACAGAAGAAAATGCCAAGCAATGAACTAAGGCATATCACATTGGAAATGAAATTATTAAGTTTAAGTTAGATACAGGATCAGATGTTAACTGTGTTCCATTAAAAATAGCTGAATGCTTAAAAATAGAAATGAGCAATGAATGCAATGATTTTCCGGTATATGATTACAATTATAATAAAGGTAAACATTTTGGCACAGTTTGTTAAAACTAAAAGATGTTAAATTGGGGATTGAAAGAAAAGCGAATTTTGTGGTAGTTGCAAATGAGCTTGAGCCAATATTAGGGCGAGTAGCGTGCATGGAATTAGGATTGATTAGGCATTTGGATGTTGATCTAATAAGTTTTTAAAGTGAGGAGAAATGCTTATCTGCAAATATGGACTTTTTTAGTGGAATTGGAAAGTTACCAGGTAAAGTAACTATTCATTTACGGCCAGAGGGTAGCTCACTATAAAAAGCGATTCCCACAAACTGTTCTTGCTAAATTAAAACCGAAATTGGATCAGATGGTGAAGATTTAAATTATTTCGCCTGTTTCGTATCCAACTAATTGGGTACACAATTTGCAGGTGGAGGAGAAAATGGATGGAGATATTCGTCTCTGTCTTGATCCTAAGCCGCTTAATTCTTGTATTCGGAGACATCATCATCAACGAATTATCTTATGTCAGAAATAGTTAATAAGTAAGTGTTCACAGTTCTAGATTGTGCTTGGCAACTGGAATTGGATGAGCAAAATTCGGAGCTGACCACGTTTATAACGCCATTTGGAAGATTTGGATTTAACCGGCTTCCATTTGGATTAATTTGTGCGACAGAAATTTTTCAAAGAAACATGGTTCAATGTTTTGGGGATATACCAGGAGTATTTTCTTATTTTGATGATATAGGCATTGCTGCGGCTAATGAAATAGAAAATGATCAAATTATAATCAAAGTAATTGAACGAGATCGTTTGTTTGATGTTAAGTTTAACCCAAAGAAAATGCAGTACCGAAAATCTGAGGTTAAGTTTGTCTATCAGACGTTGATGTACTAAAACGGGCAGTACATTCAAGTGGCCCAACGACCAACCACGGGCTTATTAAAGCGCAGATCCAGGCAAAATGTAACCCACCTCCCGCCCAAGCGACCGAGGGGCGCGCCGCATAATGTGAGGTAACGAAGATCGCGGAACAGATGAATAGTTTCAAGCTAAATAAAAGTTCTACATAAATTAAACAATAGACAAAAAGTAACTAGAGATTACGCAGATAACATAAAAGTAAAGTTCTCAGTAAAGAAATAGAAGTAGCATAACGTATTAAATTATAAATGTTATTATATTTAGAACATTAGCTACTACGATAAGACGGCAAGCGAGTATTAGGATTCCATTTAAGACCCCGGAGTGCAAAGAGCATAAATTGTTTATGTACCGATTCTTATCTCTCCTGATGAATCCTGTACTGGGGACACCAAATAAAAGACCCATATTCAAGAATAGGTCGCACAAGAGAAGTATACAGAGTTTTAGTAACGTAGGGATCGTTAAACTCGATCGACCAACGCTTAATGCAACCCAAGACACCAAAAGCATGATTAGCGGTGGAAGCAATACCACAATAAAGATTTAATAAATTTACCCGACATCAGGCTTGAAAACTGTCAAGATCAGTTTGCAACCTTTGACTAGATAAGAAATCAGTAGATGACAGACAATGTTGTTATGAACTGCCAGTCGTTGGCACCAGTGATGCGAATGCACCAAGCGAATGATGAAAAATTTTGGTAGCCAAATGACTGACTTTCAAAATTTATTTAGAGTTCAAAATAAAATCAAATCTTGTGCAGATGCTCGTGGCTATCAGCAGGAGGAAAGTTTGTAGGACCGTGGATGAGCACCGTACTGTGCTGAGTCCATCGCTGCCGCAAACAGGAGACTTGCTGGGTTGTTAATTATTTATGTATTTATTTATTGTTTGTATGAGTAATATTTATTTATTATTTATATGGATAGTATTTATTTATTCAACTATTTGTTCCTTGTATTTATTTATTTATTTACTTACATTTTTGTTAGTTGATTGTTTTGTTTGTAGTGGGAATTAACGTCGGGTTGTTATTTATTTTCTGGTCTTATTTATGTATACATATACATAAAGCTAAGAATTTAGGAAAAATAGATAGTTATATATGTTAATTGGTTTAGCCAGTAAATTAAATATTTAAATGAGCGAACCTGGAGCATTTGGTCGCTCGAGGAAAGTCAGGCGTAGCTGACTAGGGAACGGGAAAGCATGAGTCCTACTACCCGCTCACAAGCCGACAGAACCGGAAAGGAAGGCGAGAACAATCCGGAGTTACATAGCGACCTCCAAGGGATAACAATCGCTATGGAAAGGCACCCCAACGATGACGCAGCGGGTACATCTCTAGCAGTACAACCAGAGAGAAACCGAGCAGAGATTCCCAGCGAGTTACGGTCAGCCATAAACGTCGCCTTGGCCCAAGCGTAGGTCTCCTCCTGAGCAACGGTTTCCACGGAAATTAATACCCTCAGTCCAGTATGCTCACCTTCATGCGCGACATCACAGAGATGGTCGAGTCCATAAAATCGGACAGAGTGACGAATGACTCAAGCTCGCACGAACCGCTGATGGAGCAATCTAGAAATGGACAAACATCAGCTCGACCAAGTTTGCGAAACAATGTTCCAGCAGCACCTACTCACCTTTTTGTGGACAACAGGGAACTGGAGTCAGAGCAAAGAGCACACGTTGAGCAGCGACCGGTGCCAATTGATAACTGGATGCAGCAAGCGCGTAGAGACCGGGGAAATTCACCACGTAACCGGACGAGTCTCGGAGGACCAAGACCGGAGCTGGTGCAAATGGGGACTAATCTTCGATGGAGATCCGAAGGGGATGCTGGTGGCGAAATTTATATTCCGTCTGGAGCATTTGCAGTCGCTCTATCAGGTGCCGTGGTGCGACGTCCTGAGAGATTTTCATGGTTTAGTGAATTGACAGGCAAAAGAGTGGTATTGGATGTATATACGTACCTCAGGGGCACCAGATTGGCCGAATCTGCGCTACGGCTTGCAGCAGCAATTCGAAACGAGGCGTTCGGAGTTCGAGAGAGAGCAGGAACTGAGGGAACGCGAGCAACGGCACGGCGAAACCACGGAGGAATACATACAGGCGATGGTGGTTCTCAGATTCCGATTGACGAGCAGCTTCTCAGATTATGACCGGATTAAGGTCATAAAGATGAATATTAAGGACCAGGTTTCCAGAATCATCTACCCATTGAATATTGGAAATCTTCAGAAGTTGCGGGAGGAGTGTCAAGACGCGGAGAAAATGCTGGCAACAAGATGGGCCCGCGCAGCACCCAGTCACGACTTCGTTCGGTCCAGAGAACATCCAAGAGTGCATGAGGTGGATGCAGCGGAGCAGCATGAGCCAGGAACAGGAGGCACGGAATCGCTAGAGGCCTTATACAGGCCCAAGGAACCAGTAGGCGATCGAACGAATCTGACCTGCTGGAATTGCAAACAGCCAGGTCATCCGTTCTTCGAGTGCGAATCAGCACAGCGTAGCATATTCTGCTACAAGTGTGGACACGCCGGAGTAGTGCTGCCCAAATGTCCCAAATGCAGACCGGGAAACCAGAGCAGGAGCACGACGCAAGTGGAGGAGTCGCGCTCCATGCAAATGGGGAGCAACAACAGCCATTAGCAACACCCTCCAAAATTAGCACTATCACCACAAGTAGCTGTAATGAAATATATAAATTATTAAATAGAATAAACAAGATAAATACAGATAACTTACCGAAAGAGAATTGGTCCTAGCTAAAGCTCTTGGAACAGAGACAGGAAGAACATGCGCAAGCCAGAGCCCGGATGTTGGAGGAAGCAGAGGCAGATTTAATAGTTTCCAAAGCAGAGCGAGCCCGGACGAGATTTGAAGATCGGAGAAGGAAGCGTGACGGACTGTGCACAGCTATACGCTCAGCAATGCGCACGGATAGCAGACCGTTCGCTAAAGTGTGGATTGGTCCTAGGGAGGTCACTGGCTTGCTGGATACGGGGGCCTCAGTGAGTCTACTAGGACAAGGAGGCACTGATTTGGTCAGAGATCTCGGGCTGGAGGTGCAGAAAACTCGCTCAACGGTGCAGACTGCGGGAGGAGCCCCGCACACCATAATTGGACGAATCCGCACCGCAATTACTTACCAGGGAACCACTGCAGACATGGAGCTTTTCTTGTGTCCCTTGCTGCGACAACCGCTCTATCTAGGTGTGGACTTCTGGCGCAAGTTTGAACTGGCTCCGGATATACTGGGCCTGGAGAAAGAAATAGCCGAGGTTGAGATGGAACGAATAGTGAAAAGCCAACCAACTGAGGCACATACCTTGTCTAAGTCACAGCAGGAGCAGCTTGATCAGGTGAAACGGAAGTTCCGGTCATTCGATGAACTAGGTCTGGGACTTATGGACAAGGTGATCCCACAAAGACTTCGGAGCCATGTCTTTGTGTACTTAGACGATCTGCTCGTGATTTCCCGCACTTTTGAAGAGCACTGCCAGCTTTTGACTGAGGTAGCCAACTGTCTCAGCGCTGCAAACTTAACAATTGGGGTCAGAAAGTCGAAATTTTGCTATAAGTACTTGAAATACCTGGGATATGTAGTGCGAGATGGAGCGCTTCGTACTGATCCAGATAAGTTACAAGCGATCACGGAAATACCTATTCCAAGAAACGTGCGTCAGCTCCGCCGTTTTTTGGGAACCGCTGGATGGTACCGACGCTTCATTCGGAATTTCTCTGCTGAATCAGCACCACTCACGGATTGCCTGAAAGGGAAAGGAAATTTTAAGTTGACCGACGAAGCTTTGGAAGCCTTCGTGCGACTGAAAAAGGAACTTACCAGCGCTCCCCTTTTGGTGCGTCCAGAAGCCATTCTTCATCCAGTGTGATGCGAGCCACGTAGGAATCGGAGCAGTACTATATCAACTCGACGAAGACAAAGCTGAGCGTCCAATAGCCTTCTTCTCTGCAAAATTACGAGGGGCTCAGCTTAATTATAATGTTCCAGAGAAAGAATGTATGGCAGCAGTAAGAGCAGTGGAAAAGTTCAGAGCGTATGTGGAACTCATGCCGTTCACCATTATAACTGATCACGCGAGTCTTCAATGGCTGATGTCATTCAAACCGCTGGATTGTAGACTAGCGAGGTGGTCGTTAACACTCCAAGTATACGACTTCCAAATAGAGCATAGAAAGGGGAAAGATAATGTAGTAGCCGACATGCTCTCTCGCCCTTTCGATGCAGAGGAGATCGATTTTTTTGAATTTGAAGACGAAGAATATTTGAATCGGATTAAGTTAGTACAGGAACACGCGGAGAAGTTTCTCGATGTACGAGTGGAGGATGGATGTCTGTGTAAAAAGACCTGAGCTGGATGAATTCCAATGGAAGCTCTGGATTCCCGAATCGCTGTCGAACACACTTATACAGGAGGCCCACGAGAGTGACGCATCCATGCATGGAGGAGTAGCGCGGACATTAGGAAGGCTGGCCGCGAATGGCAGTACAGGTGAAAGGGTACATTGCCGGTTGTGATATATGCAAGGAGACGAAGCACTCAACACAGCCCAAGAAACCAGCAATGAGATTGGAAACGAAAACGGAGAGACCCATGCAGAAAATATATTTAGATTTCCTGGGACCATATGCGAGGTCACGCCAGGGAAACGTCGTGATCCTAATAGCGCTGGATCACTTGTCCAAATTTGTATGGCTAAACGCTTTGCCAAAAGCAACGACAGCAGCGGTTATCCGATTTTTACACGCGGACGTATTCTCGACTTTGGTGTTCCGGAAGTGGTGCACACTGCCAACGGCAGGCAGTTTGTGTCTGCAGAATTCACCGAGTTCTTGAACCGACGTAACATAAGCCACATGAGATCTGGCAGTTATGCGCCGCAGGAAAATGCAGCGGAGAGGGTCAACCAATCCGTACTAGCAGCCATACGGACATATTTAGCAGATGACCACACGCGTTGGGATGAGAAGTTACTGGATATCCAGTGTGCAACTCGGAGTGCTATACACCATAGTATTGGCACGTCGCCATACTATGTGATGTTTGGGCAGCACATGTTCACGAGCGAAAAAGATAAACGACGCAGAGGTCCAACATCTGTCTAGACAAGACAAGCAGCAGATCACGGGGCAAGAAGTACAAAATAATCTCCATCTGGCGTATGAAAAGGCAAAGAGATATTATGATTTAAAGACGCGCGAGATTATTTACTTACCAGGACAAGAAATTTTTAAACGCAATTTCATTCTCAGCGACTTCAAGAATCGCATAAATGCCAGGTTCTGCCCAAAATACACCAAATGTCGAGTGATCAAGCCAGTGGGAAACTGATTGTATGAGTTGGAGAATTTACAAGGCAAGAAAATTTGAATTTTTCATGCTAAGGACCTAAGACAATAGTCAATTTGATGCCCGGCTACCTCAGTCAGCAGAGCAAGAGACTCAGTCTCAGGGTGTGGGCGATGGCCTACGTTGGACAACCTGGTAGCCTTTGTTGCACTCCTGTTCCTTTGAATCTGCGATCCGTGAAACCGTAGTGTGGTTGTTATGTGCGGCTAACAGGTATCGATAGATTCACACGATAGCTAGGCAGAAGAGGAAGAGACCAAAGCCATCTATCGGCGAACGAGGGAGCTAGGAAGTGATGGAGCGGGGGTGTGGCAAAGGAGGCACTGCACTTTTGAGTGGAATAGTGGATAGATTAGGATTAAGGTGAATATGAGGAGAGAATTAGGGATAGAAAGGCATGACTTGACCACGAGGCAGGCAGTCAGATTTTTGGCATGGACTGTACGTGTAGTGAGAGTGGACAGCTAGAGATTAAACGCAGCAGAAAATTAAAAGGCGACATAACCTCGCCGGCAACAAAGTAGCCAGCGCAGCCTGCCTGAGGCGGCCCAGAAGAGCAGCGAGCATACATCCGTACATCCGCCAACCGGCGAACCTAAAGGAACCGAGTGAGTCCGTTTCGGCCATTCCCTTCGAGCGCTGCCTAGCTACACATCTGGCACATACGCGCAGGCGCCCGCAAGTGAACAAAGTTTCAAGCACTGGACTCCAACAGCCTTGTTCCGCTGTGAGCCCTGTAAAAGGCCATATCATATGAGATCACATATGCCCATTTATACGCCCCTGTCCGTGGCCCCCGCAGACTTTACTCACCCGCTTATCAGCCACAGCGTCAGCAGATCTGAACAGACGGATGCGTCCGGTCGATGAGCTACATCGTCGGAGATGCGCGCAGCTAAGGCCCACAAACGTCCCTAAGATACACACTGGACACACACAGCCACTCCGAAATTCAACCAATCTGACCTAGAATTAGGAAGAATAAATATATTAGATATGTTTTTTTTGTTAATTAAAATCAAGTATTTGTAAGGACTCGTTGAATTTTGTCGTGTGTCATTTCTGTCCGTTTATTTATCTTTTTACATATGTGCATTTGTGCACGCACATACATACATACATATGACCACTCATACACATACATACATGTGTAGATGCGTGCTTGGGCTTAAACTATAATAAATAAAATAACATTAACCTTTCAAATAAATATATAGATCCTTTCCACCTTGGTCTAGCAAGAGCTCTTGGTAGGGATAAGGTAGATTAAGATTAACCCAAAATACTGCTCAATGTATATTACATATGTACATACATATATTACTATTTTTTCTATGCCGCCAGCCGTATATACGCGAATGTTTATCGTAGCGGGCCTTTATTTACTATTGTTTAGTCAACTCACATGATGAGTAAGGTACCCAACCGTTTAAATTATTTATTAAATTATTAACTCACCTGCGTGTAATGGTTGCACCAAAAAAAATATATTTATCATTTTTAATTACGCATTTTTAAAACCCACGCGCGGACAGAGTTGCCAGGCGAGCGATATTCAATGATAGATTGTATCAGTTTAGTTCAGGTGAACTGATTCACATACTAATGGGAATAATTAAATATTTATCATCAAATTGCAAATGAGAGAAATTTATGTTTAAATTTAAGAATATAATGTTGAATAAATTGAATTGTTGGGAAGAAAAGATATCAGGATAATGGAGTAAATAAATTTCTTGGGTGAGATGAGGGTAGCGTAAGCGGACGCAGCATATGTTAGGGTATTCCATAAACATTAATAAAAAAATGGAATATAAAGGTAAGGTGGGCCACGCAGGCTGTTCGTCACCGAAACAGCCAACGCAGGAATGCAAAGGTTACTGAACTTGGGAAATTCCTTAGAAAGATATAAATACTTGTTCAAACTGCCGCCCAGTGTATCGCGGTCGTACTCGCCCCTGAGCCGATAGTTAGCCGGCGTATCGATACACTGGTGCCAACGACTGGCAATTCATAACAATGTTTAACATCAGCGGCATACAACAGCACGCGAGAGTGAATTATGACAGAAGGAAGTTCGTTTATGAACAGAGTAAATAATAAGGGGCCAATATGACTTCCTTGTGGTACTCCGGAAGTAACTTGAACAGACTTAGAGATTAAGCCTTTGAAATAAACCTTATGGGTTCTAAAAGTTAAGGTGTTAGAGATCCAAAAATTAAGTTAATTAATTAATGAAGTAAAAGAGAATGATTGACAGAGTCAAAATCCTTACTGAAATCAGTGTATATAACATCTGTTTTCATTTTATATCGAAATCCCTTAATGACAAGAGTAGTAAATTCCAATAGGTTAGTGGAAGTAGATCTATATTTCACAAGTACATGTGACAGTGTGAAATTATATATCTACATAAATGTTGAAGTTGAGAGGTTACTAATTTCTCAAAAATCTCAGGAATAGCAACTAGCAACAACTTAGAAATACCTCTATAGTTCTCAACAATGGATTTGTTTCCTTTTTTATGGAGAGGCAAAAAGATCGGCAATAGTCTAATCAGAGTCAGCTGTCGTTTTTTAAAAAAATACGGTTGATGGAAGTGTTGATGACTTACGCTTCGCATTAACAAGGTTATAAAACCTTTTAGGATCCCGCTGAAACTTTTACCTACAGCTTCTAAGATAGTTGTTTAAGCAATGTATATTAAGTATAGAAAAGCTAGATCGGGTAATCAAATAGCGAGAGAAGTCCGAGGAAGAGCCAGATTCCCTGAGCATCTCAAAATCATATTTTTAAATTTATTAAATCCTGCGTAAGCCACACAGGCTACAAGTAAAGCTGAGACCAGTCAGTTTGGGATAAAAGCTGAGCGAGTTTAGTTAATTCGGTTTTCCGAAATTGACGAACTCGCTCTGCAGGTTTGCTACCTGAGCTTAGCACCCTGGCAGGTAAGTCAACCAACACCTCCAAAGTTGGGGGTGATAAGGATCTTCAGGAAAGGACATAGTTAAGATAAGAGATAGATAAGAAGGAGGGACCCGAGACAAAGATAAGATCAAGCATTTTATGTTAAGAAGTTGGAATACCATTGATTTGATACAATGACATCCCAAAAAATCGGAGGCCGATTTTTCTTTTTTGCAGTATATTCCTTAATAACCAAGTGGTCAGGCCAGAATTCTTTCGCATTACCAGCCATAGCATGAGTATCCAATGGAGCCATGCTAATGCTTGATTGACCAGATAATTCAACTGAAAGACTGACACTATTAATACTAGGTTGTTGACCTGCATCAACAGTGCCAACAATCACCGAATCAGGAACCTCTTGGGGGTTAGAAGATGTTGTTCTCGTACCTTCTGATCGAAATATAGGATGGACGGGATGATAAATTAATCAACTCTAACTGTTTGGTAGCCGATGTAGTGGGTAAGTGAGTAGGGAGCGAAAGTTCATTAGGGCCAATGGACAGTCTAAGATTAGCCTTTTTCCGTTTGGGAGACTCATTTAAGAGTTTCATACTCTTAAACTCGTTTTCCAACTCGGTGAAACCATCAAACAGTTTTTTAAACCGAGCGAATATGTCACCAAAGCCTTTCTTAGTCTGCCTCATAAATGCCATAATATCTTTTTCAACCTGCCTACATGATTCACAAGTCCACTTTAAGCCAAACTTTGACTCAATCTAGTCGATTATTCTGCAGTTAAGGCCTGCACATTTTTCGTGTGAAATTTATAGCAGACAACCATATTTATTAAAATAAATAATTTAAAAAGATGAATAATAAATTAAGAAAGAACAACTGCACAAAAAGTAAAACGTACAAACAAAAACAAGTAAGAATGCTATAGTCGAGTATACCCGACTACAAAACTCAATGTACCCAGGTCGAAAATATCCGATCGCATCTTCGTACACTTACACATGTACAAAGACGTACGCCCACAAGCGACAGCACATGCGAAGCATTTTAAGTGGTGGCTGTACTGCTGCAAGAAAAAAACACGTCCCTTCCGAATGCGAAGCCATTGCGATATGAGGCATATAATTTCGGGAAAATCAATCAGACCAGAAAATTATAAAGAGGCGTTTTTAAAAATGGAAAGACCGTAGGATAAAAATGTGTCATCCGATTGCTTGGGTTGTTTAAGTTGGTAGCCAGATTTATTCCAAATCTATCAAAATTAACAGTGGAAATGCGTAGACTCACGGGAATGGATGTACTGCTTGAATGGCAGGAAAAACATGAAAAATATCTGTGTGATTTAATAGAAATAAAAACGTCAGACACTATTTAACACATATATGATCCTAATAGGCCTATTGTAATTCAAACGGATGCATAAAAAGATGGATTGGGGTCAGTTTTAATACAAGATGGACATCCAACAATGTTTATGTCAAGAACATTGAGTAAAAGTGAACAGAAATGGGCTCAAATAAAGAAAGAGTTGTTAGCCATTGTATTTGCATGTCAGCGCTGTCATTATTTTATCTATGGGAGGGAATTTATTGTGGAAAGAGATCATAAGCCATTAGAAGCACTGGCAAAACGGGATATAAATAATGTGACTCCCAGATTACAGAGAATGTTTATGACACTATTAAAATGTTCACAGATGAAGATTGTGTATTAGCCAGGGAAAAATATGTTTCTAGCTTACTGTTTGTCTCGCGCACAGTTGTCGTGTGTGTCGGAATCGCAGAGAATAGCTTAAGATACTCATTCATGAATTAGATCAGTATGTGTAAATAGGAAAACTGTGAATATTAGAATACTAGAAGGTTATGATTGGCAACTATGTTGATAAAGGGTGGCCAGGATTTCATCAATTAAATGATATTAATAAGCATTCTCATAAATTCAAGTCTGAACTAAATTTTGAAAATGGGTTGCTTTTGTAGACCAATAAAATGACACGTTGGCTTCATGAATCGAGAAGACCTTGACAAGGGCAAGGAAACTGTATTATTGGCCTAGAATGGGAGAGCAGCTGAAAAAAGTTGTAATGTCCTGTGACATTTGTGAGAAGTTTAAACGAAATAATCCGAAGAGCCATTGAGTCAAGAGCAAAATCCTAGATACCCGTTTCATATTGTTGCAAGGGATTTGTTTGAGTATGCAGGACATGATTTTGTGATAGTTATGGATGCATACTCAAATTATCTTATAGCCTCTAAGTTGAACACTATAACGTCTAAGCATATAATTGACGTTATTAGTTTTGTATTTAATATGATAGGTTACCCCTCTATTATAAGGTGTGATAATAGTCCATTTAATTCAGCAGATTTTGCAGAATATGCAAATAAATATAATATTCAGTTCAGGTAACCTAGCCCAAGGTATCCCCAAAGTAATGGGTTGGCGGAAAAAGGTGTTGCCATAGCAATAGGTATACTTAAGCGATGTTATCAGGGAAATTAAGTACAGCAGTACCAATATAGAATATTATAATATAATACAACACCGTTGGCTAGTATGGGTATGGCACCTACTGAATTGTGTTTTGGTAGGTTACAGAAAACTAAACTACCTATAAAGGAAGAACTATTAAAGAAAGAAAGAATTAAAAATTAAGGGGAAAAGCAGAAATATTATTATGATAGAACGCAAAGTCACTACTGGTGTTGCAAGTAGGTGATTTGGATATATTTAAGAAAAATTGAAAAATTTGTATTATTATATTCGTCGTGTTAATAAGCAATCATATGTTTTTAAAGAATTTATGTGATAACTATTTTAGACGTAACCGTAAGCTTACTGCAAACACACAAAATAATAATTTCGATGCAAGTCAGCTAATTTTTAAAGAAAATGTTAAGTCTAGTAGTAAAAATGGTTTGCCAGAAATTTAGTTAATTAAGCCAAGTATTAAGCAGCCTATCCTGATGGAAAAAAATCAAGAGCCTATTCAAATTGTATGTAATGATGAATTAAATCAAGCAGATGAAACAATAAATAATTCAATATCAGAATATGAGACTGCTGAGAGTGATGACTCTGAAGCAAGCTGTGAAGCTGAAATTGAGACACATTCAGCTAATTATCAAACAAAAAGTGGCCGAAATGTCAAACCCCCATAGAGATATGGTTGGTAGGGGCCCTTACAATTAGAAATAAATGTAAGAGTTTGATTTTTTTTTTTTTTTTTTACTTTCGGACGTTGGTTTACTAACGAACAGTACATACAAGTGGCCCAACGACACCAAGCACGGGCTTGTTAACGCGCGGACCCAAGCATAAATGCAACCCGCCTCCCGCCCAACCGACCGAGGGGCACGCCGCATAACGTACGGTAGCGGAAGATCGCGGACAATGAAAAAAAAACTAAATACAAAAATAACATTATACAAAAAGACTCTAAAGGCCTGTTTAGACGCACTGGCAGTAGGCCGAACATTCGATGCCGGAACCCTGGCACAGTGTTTACACACAGGCGAATATTCGACTAGTTTTAGTCTGGCAGCACAAATTTCAGTCTAGTATCTGGCTACATTTTCGTTGGGTGTTTAAACTGTTATGACAGTTCAGGTCGAACAATATTCGGTAGAATATATTTTGCTAAAAAATGAGTCGTCAACAACATGCTGCTGCTGCATTGGTCGTAATTTAAAAAAAAAAACATATTGAAAAAAAAAAGAATGTGGGTGCGCCCATGGATTGAGAAACGGGAGGAAGTTGGCTTCTTCAGCACTTTGCTACGCGATCTGCGGGCAGAAGACCAGCTAGCTTACCGCAATTTTTTTCGCATGAACGCAAATGATTTTGATTTTTTGTTAGGCCGTGTGTCTCCGTTGATAACGAAGCGAACTACGCCACTTCGCTTCCACTTCTTTGGAGCTCCGCTCCGATAGCCTAAAACGAGGTTTCTCGGCATTGCTTTTCTTTGTACTTAACGTGCTTCGGGTCCCATAAATGGGACTCGCTTTCCACCAGGCCAATAAGCGCGTCAATATCGTTTGATGGCCACTCGCGCTTAACTTTTCTTGCCTTTCTGCCGACTTTTTTTTGTGGAGAGCTATATTGCATCATTAAATAAGATTAATATATTATGAAATAATAATAATATATTATAAATAAACCAATAAAATATTTACCTATCCACTGCAGCAATTTGAGTATCTTCAGCAGATTTTATTTCATCCATTGCGTTGCACTAATTCTCACAAATGAACAATTGTCAAAAAGCTCTAGTCAACAGGAAAGATAGATAAAAATGTTTATCGAAAAGCTGCCAGATGTATTTTTTTTGGTGATTACACATGGGCGAATAAGTTCTGGCACCCTCTGGCGAAAAGGTTGCCGGAATGTTCTGGGAGGCTATCTGGCAGGTGTTTACATATGTCTGGCAGCAAAATTGGCTGAATGTTCGGCCTACTGCCAGTGTGTCTAAACAGGCCTTAAGGATTACATAAGTAGCGTAAGAGTAAAGTTCTAAGTGTAGAAATTAAGGTAGAACTTACTAAATGGAAAAGATTGTTATAGTTAGAACATAAGATTCGAAATGGTTAAGAATAGCATAATTAGAACTACAAGTTTGAAGAGAAAGAGGAAGAAAATTTCTAGAACTTCTGATCGGAACAGCAAAACTATTTTGGCTGATTAATTCAGAAGAATCAATTTCCCCATGAATTAGTTTATGTAAGAAAATTACACCAAGCATGGTTCTACGATCAGAAAGAGAAGGCAGATTTATTAGTAAGAGTCCACTACGTTAAGATGGTAAGCGAGTATTAGGATTCCAGTTAAGACCCCGGAGTGCAAAGAGCAGAAATTGTTTTTGTACCGATTCTAATCTATCCTGATGAATCCTGTATTGGGGACACCAAATACAAGACCCATATTCAAGAATAGGTCGCACAAGGGAAGTATAAAGAGTTTTAGTAATTTAGGGATCGTTAAATTCTTCCGAACCAACGCTTAATGAAACCCAGGACACCAAAGGCACGATTAGCGGTAGAAAAGATATGCTTGTCAAACTTAAGTTTGGGATTTATTTTAGGATACCCAAATCATCAACCGACTCAATTCGAACAAGCGGCTTACCATTAAGAATATAATTGTTGAAAAAGGGCATTCGCCTGTAAAAGGACATTACGTTACACTTACCACAATTAAGATTTAATAAATTTACCCGACACCAGGCTTGAAAACTGTCAAGATCAGTTTGCAACCTTTGACCAGACAGGAAATCAGTAGATGACAGACAAAGTTTAACATCATCGGCATACATCAGCACCCGAGAGTAATTTACTACAGAAGGAAGGTCATTGATGAACAGAGTAAATAATAAGGGGCCAAGATGACTTCCTTGTGGTACTCCGGAAGTAACTTGAACAGACTTAGAGACTAAGCCTTTGAAATAAACCTTTTGGGTTCTAAGAGTTAAATAGTTAGGAAATCCCAAAAGATGAAGTTTGTGAAGTAAAAGAGAATGATTAACAGAGTCAAAAGCCTTACTGAAATCAGTGTAAATAACATCTGTTTGCATTTTAGATTGAAATCCCTTAATAACAAGAGAAGTGAATTCCAATAGGTTAGTGGTAGTAGATCTATATTTCACAAAGCCATGCTGGCAGGGTGAAATTATAGATCTACATAAACTTGTTTCCTTTTTTATGGAGAGGAATAATAAATGACTCTTTCCAAATATTGGGGAAAGAGCACAACTCCACGGACAATTTAAAAAGAAAATATAATGGCTTAAAAATACCTTCAGCACAGTACTTGAGCACGCAGCCTGGTACTCCATCATGTCCCGGTGAAAATACGGGCTTAATAGACTTCAAATCACGTAGAAGCGAGCTTTCAGTGATTAAAGGCCCAAAAATGCAATTGGTGTTAATTACATGATAAGGATAAGGCGAAACCAATTGATAAGGTTGTGAACTGTAAGTCGTTTGAAAAAATTCGGCAAAAAGATCGGCGATAGCCTGATCTGAGTCAGCCGTCTTTTTATCAAAAAATACAGTTGATGGAAGTGTTGATGACCTGCGATTCGCATTAACGAAGTTATAAAACCTTCTAGGATCCCGCTGAAACTGTAACCTACAGCTCCTGAGGTAGTTGTTATAACAGTGTAAATTAAGTGCATAGAAGATCTTGACACTTTATAAACTGACGATATACACCAACATGTGTGCCAAATTTGGTTGCTCTAGCTCAAAGATAAAGGCAAAAAAAATTGCGTTCATACGGACAGACGGACAGACGGACATTGCGCAAACCCAATATACTATTTTTCCCTTCGGGAACATAGTATAAAAAGAACAAAAATAAAAACACTGCACAAAAAGAAACGTAAAAACAGAAAAGAAGGCACTCTAGGGTTAAATTTGTTGACGTTGATCTATACTTACACACAACAACACCAACTAACAAAAGTTCTAAGCGCGGGCGCGGCGATCGAAATCACAACGGAATCAAAACAAGAGATTAACCGTAACCAACACCAACGATACAGGCACGCGAGAGTAAAAGTGAACGTTGAGAGCGCGAAATGAGTAAAAATACAAAAACAAAGTATCAGCACTGCAAATGCACAAAACAACCACCAGACTGCTTGTGCTGCTGTTTGTTGTTGTATTTGAACAAATTTGTGAAAGTAATAAAAGTTATTAACTTTTAAAATCCAACTTATGTTCCACACAACCGATGTATAACAGAAGATAAAAAAAAAACACAATTTATATTTTGAAATCACGAGGAACAACAAAAAAAGAAAAATACGAGGCGCAAGAAAAAAACACGTCCGTTGTGAATGGAAAGCGAATTGGAAAATAAAATTGTCAAATATGTGGGTTTGACTCTGAACTGCCAAGAACTGCTTTATTATAAACAACACTCTCTTCCAGGTTATAGTAGTTTATTTCATACGTTGATATAATATATAGTAAAATGTTTGTTTCACAATTCTTCACATGTCTCTTATTAACATTAAATAGGTTTTTTGTCCGAGCACATAACTTCCACCACTGACTTGATGTTGTCCACTCTTCTCAAATGCTCTATTAATCCTGCCAACTTAATTCAATCATTGATATTCGCTTAAATCAATAGTTAGGGTATTTCCAAATTTATATTCACTTAAATCTATAGGGTATTCCTACATTCGGCCATTCTACAGCCTCATTCGTCCCGAATGATGGACACCACTTTTCATGAGCTCAGCCACGGTACTTGTATTATTTGGTCCCTCATCATCCCCAACATTTTCAACTATATACCTGCCATGGCGCATTTTTCGTACAATACGATATGGACCTAAATATTTCTTCTTCAATTTTAATCCAGACCCAAACTGCGTACGCTTTATAGCTATCAGATCGTTGAGTTCATATTCAATTTCGGGGTTCCTGTTCTTGTTGTATGATTTTCTATTCTCTTCTTGAATTTTTGATATGTTTTCATTTACTATCTTTCGAATTTCGTCCTTTTCATCTTGTAAATCAATTAGCCACTCCTTCTCTAACATACTCTTTATCTCTCTATCGTATTCAGTTTCCTTTCCAAGCCGGTAAGTATCTTAAATGATGATATTTTTGTACTCCTAGGTGGGGAAGACTTAATATACATCTGAACCCTTCCTATGTTTTTATACCAAGCTTTCGGATCTTCGGCACACAAGTTAGTCAATAATGTCATGACAATCCTGTTACTGCGCTCAACCTGTCCATTACCGTGCGGAACTCCTGTAGCTATAAACAAATGCTGTATATTTCTCGACTCACAATATTCCTTAAATACATTGGAAGTGAATGCCGTTCCTCGATCTGTGAATATGCATGTTGGATTTCCAAATAATTCAGATTGACTGTGCAAACGTTCAACAACCTCATCAGACACGAACTTCGAAAAAGCATCTACCACAACTAAGATGTGATTATACTGTTTCTTGGTTAGATCCATAGGCCCAATATGATCAATATGGAAAGTTGTTAACGGTCTATCACCTTTACTATGGTACTCAAGAAACCTTCCTTCACTGCATTGACTTTTCCGGAGAGACCTGTTATATAGTATTCCTTCTCTAACAGATCTATAGTCTTCTTGGCCCCAAAATGTCCCTGACAGTGCGCCAACGTGAAAATTTCTCTTTCCATGCTGGATGGTATCACTATAAGTTCCTTGATGGGATCTTTATGTAGCACACCTTACTGTAAATAATAGTCATCGTTAGTTCCATGATCTAGCACTTTAATGTTCGCAGTGATCCAATCCTGCATTAGTAGTCAATAAACCCTGCTCAAGGCATCGACATGCCTCATTTTGGTCCCTGAACGATGGCCTATTTTATACTCAAAATCTTGGAGGAATATAGCCCAACACGCTACTCTTAATGGTACATCTTGTTTCTGCATTGTCATTGCAAATGCGTTGCAATCTGTAACAATCGTAATTTTCATGCCTAACACATACACGCGTCGCAGTGAACCTCAGCTGTACCTTTTGGATCGAACAAAACGCTCTCATTCATCATGTTTGTTAATGGTCTAGCAACCGTGGCACGAATCTTCTGAATCTTCTTATCACATGGGACCGGAAAATCTTCTACCGCTCTGGTTTTCTCTCTCGATAGCTGAATTGTAGAGTTTTCAAAAATATAGCCCAAGAACATGACTTTACGCTGCAGGAACTGATACTTTTCCATTTAATTTTCAGACCTAACTGTCCAGCTAAACGTAAAACTCTTTTAAGCTTTCTTAGACACTCGTGTTCATCAGCAGCGTGTATAATAATGTCGTCCAAATATATGATCAAGGTTCAATCACCCAATAGCGGTCTGAGAACTGCGAAAATGTATCTCATGAATACCGCGGGGGAGTTTGTGATTCCAAATGGAACGAAATTGAACTCGTGGCATTTTGGGTTACGAATGATGTAAACTTGCGTGAATTCTCTTCAACGGGGTCGTTAACAAACCCATTACACAAATCTAATGTCGTAAACACTTTTCCCTGTTGAAGTTTGTATAAGACGTCGTCGACTATTGCTGATTAAGTTGCCGGTAGTCACAGCACAGTCTCTTTTCCCGTCTTTCTTCGCGACTAAGATAATAGGGAAAGCATATTTGGAAACACTATGGCGAATGATTCCATCTCTTAGCCACTCCTCTATTTGTGTCTTCACTTTCTCTTGGTCGCTTTATGGCAAACGTCTAGGCCTTTGATACTCGGGTATTTCGTCTTTGACTATAATCTTAATTTCTACAGTGTATTTTTCTGGCTTCACTGGTTTATACTCATTAATAAGCTTTATAAGTTCTGCCTTTGTTTCTATAGTTAGGTGAGAAAGATCTATCTCTGCCTTACTATCCTCGCATAGCGTCGATGTCATCATTTGAGGGAATGCTTTCTGCAATTCTAATCTAGCGGTTTTTCTGACTATCAGAATCGGGTCTTGAATATAGCTATGCTGACCCATAACTGCGTGATAATCATTCTCTATTCCGACTTTATTATGGAAAACTGCCCCATTGCTGGTGATGGTGACACTTAAAAAAACAAATACATCACTGCCAATAACGCTACTGTATCCCTATCTCGTGGAAGCATAACTTGCCATCTTATTCTGTATTGATCTTAAAATATCCTAGTGTACGAATCGTCTTGCTTCCTATGCCAACCAACTCCTTGATCTCCGGCGTTAACTTTACTGGATTTCTTTATAAGTGCTCTCATTTATGGTGCAGAGGTCACTGCCAGAATCGAATAATGCAGATACTGATTTATTGCCAATGCAAACGTTCTTGAATATCCTATTTGAAATTCGCTGAGTCAGTTGCTGTGCTTGCACGTTTTCTTTCCTTATTTCTGATTTTGTTGTGCATTGATTTGCCTTATGCCCCAACTGGTTGCACTTGAAACACTATACATCCTTTTTGTTGCAATTTTTGGCAATAAAGGAACGAGTTCGCTGTTTTCGACAAATCTCTTTCAAATTATATATATTATTATTATATTATTATATATATTATATATACTCTGGGATGACCGATATTTTCTCGTATATAGTCATTTTATCGCGGAGCTCTCTCAAATCTGTGGCCTGGTATAAAACGCTTTTATTTTGCTTTGAATCTGGAATTCCCTCTCTTATATATTCCATGAGACTCTCATCATCCAAACCGGCCTTTTTTGCTATGTTCTTCATATGATAGAAATATTCCACTAACGATTCATTTGCATTCTTCTTCGAGCTGCTTTTGTACTTGCTTGGCTGTCAAATTCGTGTGATAGTGCCTCTTTCAGCGTACTCCAATTGGCAAGACCACCTTGACTATTAACAAAAAGCTTTGCAGCCCCCTTTAACAGTTGACGCCCATAGATAAACTTTTGCAAGTCATTCCACTGTACTGTGACTGCTGTATTTTCAAAATTTGTGAGCCAATCATTCACATCTTTCTGACCGCTAGCATAAAATTCTGTTAAGAAATCTTGAATTTCTCTGAGTCATTGTGCTGGGTATCCTCATATATTGTTTCCTCAAGTTCTTTACAATTAAAATGAGAAAAAAGTTTATTCTGCAACTCAAACTCCCATCCTTTCTGCGATAACCCAATCTCTCTTCATTTTTCTTTTAAACTCTGCACTATAAGTTGTGTGATCTCGTGGTATAGGTTAGGTAAAACCGGTTGACCACCACATGGTGGTCACACATAGACCGTGTAGGTCCTTAGTGTCGCCGGATACTGAAGGTCATTAGGAGGTTTGTTTATCCTGTAGGATTCGTGTGCGCTTGGCAAACGCCAGCAGCGCATTGGAAGTGTGTCCGGCCGCTTCTTCTAGTGATGCGAGCCAGTGTTTATTGAAGTATCGATGTCTTAGTGTTGCGAGTGCTGGGCAGCTGCATATAAGATGTTCCAAGGTTTCCACAACTCCTGGTTCCTTACACTTCCGGCAGCCGTCTTCTGTTAATATCCCCAGCTTTTTAGCATGAGCTGCTGCTAGGCAATGTCCAGTTAATACTCCTATCATTAATCTGCAATCTTTCCTTGGAAGATGTAGCAGGACGTTAGTGAGTTTCTGATTTCGCTTCTTGCACATAATTTTAGCGATTCTGCAGCTGGTAGTGTTTCGCCACCTTTCACCAGCTTTAGCCCAAGCGGATTCATCCAGTTCGCTATATAGCGACTGCAATGAAATTTGTATATTTCCTTCGATCTCAAGAGGTAGCCCGACTCCTTCTTTTGCCAGGCAATCCGCCATTTCGTTGCCATCAATGCCCCGGTGGCTGGGAACCCAATAGATATGCACTGTTCTAGCAGTGCCTAGATTATCTAAAGCCTCCCTGCTTGCCAGGACATTTCTAGAACAAATGGAGGACGCCCGCAATGATTTTATAGCAGCTTGGCTGTCTACGAATATGTTTATTCGCTCGTTCATAGTTGTTGTGGATAGAGCTACTTCTGCTGCTTTCCTTATTGCGAAGACTTCCGCCTGGAATGTGCTGCAGTAGTCGGGCAACTTGTATGGCAACCTTATTTCTGGTTCTGCACAGTACACTGCCGCACCTACTCCTGCATCCATTTTTGAACCATCCGTGAAGATCTTAATGGCGTGTTGGTCCAGTCCAGTACACCAATCTTCTGGTCCCATTGACGTTTGCGTTTCTTTGAAGTTAGCTCGAGGAGTCATGTAGTCCGTGCTACTTTGCATCTCCCTCCCAATCGAGCTGTGTCCAAAACTTTGAAGTGCCATGTTACCCGTTGCACATAGACGTTGGGCGGTCCTCTGTGCAAGCAGATGCGCGTGTATGTCCAGGGGGTTGACACACAGTAGAGTTTCGAGTGCCTTGGTTGGAGTGGACCTCAGCGCCCCCGTGATACAGACAAGAGCCTGTCGCTGGGTCCTTTCCATTAGTTTCAGGTATGTGGTCTTCTTCGTGGCTTGCCACCATACCAGGACGCCGTATAGTAGTATCGGTCGCACTACTGAGATGTAGATCCAATGCATCAGTCGTGGTGACAGGCCCCAAGTACTACTTAGCATCTTCTGCGATGCGTAAAGCGCGACTGTTGCTTTTTTCACCCTTTCCTCAACATTGAGTCTCCATGTCAGTTTGCTGTCCAGGACTACTCCGAGATATTTTACATTTGTTTTTGGCGTGAGCGGTATTCCGTTCAACCTTGGCGGGTTCCACCGCGGTACCTTGTATCTCTTAGTAAAGAGAATGAGGTCCGTCTTATCCGCGTTGATGCTAAGTCCGGCTTCGGTGGCCCATCTTAGTATTTCCTGTAAGGTGTGTTCCATGACTGAGCTGAGGGTCGATGGACATTTTCCCGTGATAATAATGCTTATGTCATCCGCATAGGCAGTTATCTTTGGGGCTTTCCTGTAAAATTTTTTGAGTATTTTGTCCACCACTAGATTCCATAGCAGGGGAGACAAGACTCCGCCTTGTGGCGTGCCTCCATGAGCCTCCTTCGTTATGGTGGTGGTTCCCCATTCGGCTTTGACTCTTCTGCAGCTCAACAGGGTCTGTATCCACGAGTGTATTGCCGAGTGGGATGCTGTGGCTGTCAGGCCTCGCATTATCGCTTCAGTTGATACGTTGTTGAATGCACCGGAGATATCTAAAAATGCTCCCAGTGCATATTCTTGGTAGTGGAGGGCTTTTTCTATATACGCTACCAGGGAGTGTAGCGCTGTCTCCACCGATTTCCCTTTGCTGTAGGCGTGTTGGTTGGGCTCCAGGGATGAGCTTGCGCCCTCCCTAATGTGGAGCTCAATTACTTTTTCCAATGTTTTCAGCATGAATGAGGTTAGGCTTATGGGTCTGTAGTCCTTCGGCTGCACGTGACTGACCTTGCCTGCTTTGGGCAGGAACACGACCCGTGCAGTTCTCCAGGCCACAGGCACATAGCCGCGTTGCAGACATGCCTCAAACAGTGGATGCAGCCATGGGATGATCCAATGCTTGGTCATCTGCAGCATCGCTGGAAAAATTCCGTCCAGTCCAGGGGATTTGTAGCTCGAGAACGAGTCTATTGCCCACTGGATTTTCTTCGGTGTGATTATGTCTGCGGGTATGTCCGAGCTTATTGTTCGGATAGTTAGAGGTGTGTCAGGCTCTGTGACTTCTGTACACCCAGGGAAATGCGCATCGATGAGAGCGCATATTGCTTCCCTGCTGTTTTCCGCCCATCGTCCATCATCTGTTTTTAGCTGACTCTGTATGATTGGCTGTCTGGAAAGCAGCTTCCGGAGTCTCGCCGTTTCTGTGACCTTCTCTATGCTAGAGCAGAAGGTTCTCCATGTGTTTCTCTTTGCCTTCCGAACTTCTTTTTTGAAGTTACGTAGCAGTATTTTGTACTCATCCCAGATAATCTCCTCTTCGGCTTGTTTTGCAAGCTTGAAGAGATCCTGTACATCTTTCCTTTGTGCTTTAAGCTCTGGAGTCCACCAGGGTGGCCTGGTCCTCCTTTTGCTTTTTGATGGCTTGCACGAAGTGTGGTACGCAGTAATGAGGTGATGTGTGAGAGTCTTCAGGGACCTCTCTATATCATCTTCTGATGAGATTGTGGGTGGTGTGGGTATCTTCCTTCCCAACGTTGTTACAAACTTGTCCCAGTTTGTGTTCCGGGGGTTTCTGTATACATTTTGGGGAGGAGTGTAGTCAAATTGCACCTTGAATTGGATGTACTTGTGATCCGAGAAGGAGGGTTTATCGAGAACCCTCCATTCCGTCACTTGTGTACTATTCCCGGCTGCAAGCGTAAGATCTAGGATATTGGAAGACGTGGGTCCCACATATGTAGGCTCACACCCAACATTTGCTATCCTTAGGCTAGATTGAAGTATAAAGTTAAGAAGAGACTCACCTCTATCGTTGATGTCCGGACTGCCCCACACAGTGTTGTGAGCGTTGGCGTCCGTTCCGACAATTAGGGGCTGCCTCCGCAGGCCTGCCTCCGCGGTCAGTCTCTTGAGTTCATCGGGTGGCGCCTCCCTGTCGTGCGCCATGTAACAGGACGCTATGAGCGTGGGCTCATCCTTGTTACCCTCTAGCGCCACGACTGTGAGATCATCAGTACTGTAATTAGACATAAGGTAAGAGTAGATGCCTTTCCTTACTAGGATAGCTGTTCTGTTCCTACTTACTGTTGTCGGGTGGAACGTGTTGAAGTTAGCAAACTTTAGCCCAGCCACCTTGTTGCCCGCTGCCAACCAAGGTTCCTGGACTAAAGCAACATCGGCGGACCCCTGCTCCAGGGCTATAAGGAGCTCCGCCGACGCTAGCTTACTTTTATGTAGGTTGAGCTGGAGGACCTTCAGCTGCATGGCTGCTAGATTCCTCCGCTCGCGGTGGCTCGACTACCAACGTCGTGTCGCCATCCTCGTCGTCCTCCATTTTCCGGTCCTCGGGCGTGGCTTCTGTGGCCACTTCCACGATTTCCAGGCTGTGGGTAGCTTCCACCATAGACACAATGCCCAGGTCCTGCTCCACCTCACCAGCCATCAGCGTATTGTCGTTGTTGTCTTGGGGGTGGCGTTTCTTGAGACGCAGGTATACGCTACCCACGCCCCACGCCATCTTCCCGTACCTGGGATAAAGCAGATCCTCGGCTTCCTTGCTAATTTGCAGGATCATGTGCTGTCCCTTTTTATCGGGTTTAGCGACATGAATGACCTGCCAATCAGCGGTGGGCACGTCAGGATTCTGCCATTTGAGTAGTTTAAGAGCCTGCTCTTTAGGCACTACCCTCGGAAGGAGCACTTTTGCCTTTGGTACGGACGGAATACTGGTTCTGTCCACTACCTCCAGCTTGGCGCCCTTCCACGGGGCGGCCATTGAGGCGACTGTTTGAGAGACCCACTCCAGGGTGGGGTCGTCTCTGCAGCTGAGAATTTTGACTCCATTGAGCCAACCTGCACCATCGAATGTGGTGGGTGCGGCATCCGGAGTCTCCATCCTCTTCAGCATCGCCTCGAGCAGTCGTGTTTCCACTAATCTCCACCGTTCTGGCGACATCTTGCCATTGGGGTCGCTTTTGTCGACGAGCGCCACGACAAGATGTCGTTTTGCTACGTCGCTCGCGGACTCCCTGGTGGTTTTGTTGGTGGGGCGGGGCCGCTTGCTCACGGGCACTCCAGCCTTTGTCGTTTCGGTCGAGCGCTGGCGTTTAGTGGCCAATTGCTCCTCAACCTTATTTACGTAATTGCCACTAGAAGCCTGTAGAGTAGGCTTCTGGGCAAAGTGTTTGCGACCCTCGCTAATCTTCTGATCAGCCCACGCCAGCTTGCTCCTCTCCTCGGGGGTGAGGTCGCCGCTGCCGCTGAGCCGAGCTCTGATTCTGAGAGCCGCTTTGTATTGTGCCTTGGCTCTTATACCCTCCTTTGTCCGCTTGGGCCCGACCTTACTAGAGGTACTGGCACCCGCCTGGACAGGGGAGAGCAGAAGCTTGTTTTCGGCTTCCGTAGTTATGCTACCGCCGTGCGATTCGCAGTCCGAGTCTGTATCGACTACGGCACCGCTTCGCCACAGCTTAGCGTTAGTTGCGTTTGTGGTGGTGGTGGCAGTAGCTTTGCAACTACCATGGCCTGCTCCAACCAAGGTAGAGGTGTGACCGCTGGCGACACGCAGAGAGGATTGCTCCTCCCCGTGCCCGCCGGTGGTAGCAGTCACGCTTCCCACCGACGTTTGAGTCGACATCCCGACTCTGGTTGACTCCTTTTTTTCCTCCATTGTGATTTTTTAATTCGGGGAATCACCCCTAGCGTTTTATACCTGCCGCCAGGTACCTCGAACCATGGCTCCGGTCGCAGTACCCTTATCTTGGCGAAGCCGATAGGAAGTACTGTGCCTTCGCCTTCGCTAGACACTGCACTACCTAGGGATGTAGGCGCGCAAGTGACACGAAGTATAACCCGTTTACTCCGAGGTTAATACAGTGTCCATTGCCCGGCCAGCACCCTCGTGGAGGGTTCAGTTCGAGGATTTTCGCCGACCAATCTCGTGGTATAACATTAGAAAATTATGTTGTGGTATGCACACATATAGAGTATACACTGTACTTTGTATATTTCAAGTACATTAGAACAGAACACACTGTATCACTTTGTTGTAGTGTATACATAAACAGTCTTAAGCATACTTCAAGTGCGAGTGTAATATGATCACACAAGTATGCTACAGACTGAATAAATGCACAGTCAGCGGTTCTCACACAAACCGACTGCCCAGTACTTAAATGCATATAACACACATGCTCTCTTAGCGCGGCTCTCAGCGCTGCGTATATAACTAAGTAAGTAATGCGGCCGCTCCGCTGCCGGCGTTTCTGGCCATGTGAACAGTTAATTGAATGAAAGTATCCGGAGCGACAAGAACAATCGTTCCGCCCTCAACTCTAAGCTATCTATTGAAACCACGTACTCCTGAAACATCGTCCGCCACATGGCGACGGTGACAATCAATGCAATCTTCGGATAATCAACGCTGGATGAAAATTAATCTAACATAACTTCCAGAAGCCCTCACCTGGCTTACGCAATTCCGGTTTCAATGCGACCAACATTCTCAGCAAGTTGCTCTCAAGGCACAAAAATAAAAACGCAGTGAGTAGAGTGGTAGAGTGGCGGCGAAGTGCAACGCCTAAAGAAACGCAAGACAGAGTTGCTAAAATGTTTAAACAGCAACGATCCATTGAGTTGGAATACATCGGTGAAACTTCATGCTGAGCTTAATCATGTTAAATCGTTGCTGTTATCAAGAAAAAAAGCCCAGCCAGCCAAACACACAACCACCTGCCCTGTAAGATACATAACATTGTAAAAGAAAAAATAATAACCCCTATTAAAGGAGACACCAAAGCTCAGGAAAACCTGCCCGATCTACTGCGAGGGACCACTAAACTCACCTCACTGTGAGTACACCTGTGCTGCCAGCACCGGTGCCCCATCAGAAACGAAGCCTGTGCAGCCTGCACCGGCACCGCTCGACGAAACAAGTCGAGCCAAGGATAAGTGAACCGACAGCGCTACACAGAGCGTACATCGCTTACTACATTTAAAAAAAAAAAAAAAAATTATGATTTGAACCGCGTTGCAAACCCAAATATTAAACTAAAATTTTGTAAAATTGAGCGAGGCTACAGTCACCCGATTAGAGTGTGGCCCGTAAAACCATACAAGACATGTAAGAATGCTATAGTTGAGTATACCCGACTACAAAACTCCCTGTACCCAAGTCCAAAATTTCCGATCGCATCTGCATGCACTTACACATACACACACACATACACAAAGCCGTACACACACAAGCGACACCTCACGCGACAGAGCAGGCGTGGCATTTTAAGTCGAGGCTGTGCTTCTTCTTCCCCCCCTCGCTCTAGTACTGAAACTTGTTCGTTGAATAACTTCCGTGTTTATAATTTGATCGACTTGAAATTTTGACAGAAGGTTAAGAGTGACTAAAATATTATACACGCCAAACCCCAAAGTTATATCTTTAAAAGTGTGGCTGAAAAACGTTTTGATCGATTTGCGGGGGAACGGGGGGAGATATCTGAGATCGGAAACAAACTAGATCTGGTGTCTCTAGAGTAGTAGGAAATGGGCAATACTAACTCAAGTAGTGGTGACTACAGAGGGGGTGTAGGTCTGCAGATGAGCAGGGAGAGGTAAAATGGGCGTGTCTGTGTGAGTTAGAGTAGGACAGATATATATATTTGTATGTGTAAGTACTAGTTGTCTCCTTTTATGCAATACCGTGTGAGTTAGAGTGGGACAGATATATATTTGTATGTGTAAGTACTAGCTGTCTCCTTTTATGCTATACCGTGCGAGTTAGAGTGGGACCGATATATAGTGTGCATTTGATCGTATCGGCTCTCTGAGAGGAAGTCTCTCTCGGGCTTAGCATGTGTGAGTGCGCATACAGAACGCTGTATGGGTGCGCGAACAGAGCGCTAGGCGCAGCATGTGTGGACGCGCATACACAACGCTATATGGGTGAGCATACAGAACGCTATATGGGTAAGCATACAGAACGCTGAGCGGAGGGTGGTTATTGCGTATTTGTTCGTTTCGCCTCACTGAGCGGAACTCTCTCTCTCTCCCTCGGGCTCAGCATGTGTGGGCGCGCATACAGAACTTTGTGTGGGATGTGAGTACAGAACGATATATTGATCTAACCATTGGGAGGAGTTTACCCTATTAAATTATATGTATGCATGTATGCGGAGAGCAACATGTTCTCAGCATGCGGAGTGCGCAGATCGATCGAGAGGGAAGATATGCTTGATGTGGGGGGTGCGCAGGCAGACCGCTTAAATGCTGAGCAAGCCAATCAATATTGTTTATACTAACCATGCCCTTGAATTAAGCCTGTGCGCAAGCAATTCAATATTGTTTATATTAGCGCAGCTGGCCGAATTAATGTTTAAGCCTGTTGGAGTTGTATTTATGTCATCTATATTTGAATGTTCTGAGCGTTTGGCGAAGACGCTGACTATGATCTTGTAATTGCTATAACAATGTCCTTGAATTGCGCCTGTGAGCAAGCAATTCAATATTGTTTATATTAGCGCAGCTGGCCGAATTAATGTTTAAGTCTGTTGGAGTTCTATTTATGTCATCTATATTTGAATATTCTGAGCGTTTGGCGAAGACGCTGACCATGATCTTGTAATTGCTATAACAATGCCCTTGAATTGCGCCTGTGAGCAAGCCAATCAATATTGTTTATACTAACCATGCCCTTGAATTGAGCCTGTGCGCAAGCAATTCAATATTGTTTATATTAGCGCAGCTGGCCGCATTAATGTTTAAGCCTGTTGGAGTTTTGTGTCATCTATATTTTGAATATTCTGACCATTTGGCGAAGACGCTGACCATGATCTTGTAATTGCTAATATTAAAAATAAAAAATCTCTTTTAGGGTTTTACATTAATCATTTTATTAGTTAGCATATAATATTTCTTCATAATATTTATAGCATCAGTTTTGTAGCGCCTAAAGAAGTAGCAAGCACATGTATCAAATCCTTCTGTTGCTTCGTCGGATAACTATGAACATGTTTTCAAGTGCTCTCCATATTTTGATAGCACTTTTTTATATCTTTCAAAATATTTCATATATTCTTCAAGTTGATTCCTATGAATTTCAAAAATTCTATGTTCAAACTCAGACAGAAATTCATAAATTTGACATAAAATTGTGGTTTGATTCATTGTTGAATATGTCTTGTTTCGCTGGGGGGAAAAATTATGACTAAATTAAATAGTAAGTTGTTAAGGTTATTTATGCACATGTGTATAATATTTAAATTTATAAATCGTATGGTGAAATACATTTTGAATCGTAGGTTTTATAAAATTCTAAGATGAGTTAAGCATTTTTCAATGCACACATACTCTTATAATTATTATTAATATTATTATCATTGTTATTATGTAAGCGGCAATCATGAAGGTCATCAATCTTCTCACTCAATACAGACAATAGAGGACATCCATAGTCTTCTACATCACCAACAGTTGTCTTGAGAAATTTTTCTAAAAACTTCCTCTTTTCAGTACCTTTTGTAATAACATACATATTCTGAGTTATTCGAAGCAAGTACTTTAGAACTTTGAAGAAATCAGCACTCCCATCATTCCAGTACAGCTGATGATGATTTCTAGTCAACCAAATTGCAGACGCGCGTGCTTTTTTATTCAATCGAGTAAAATCGTAGGGTGGTCTTTTTATGTAATGATCATTCAAGGAACTGTTTTCATTAAATATAAGAGCAATTTTCTTTAAGATTATTTTATTATTATTGCCATAGAATCCTTGAATGTCAATTGCAACGATATCTCGAACTTCATACATCATTTTTAAACGATGCGTTGAACCAGTCCACTCAAAGGTGAATATCTACTAAACGGTCATGCATAAGAAGGCAATACGCCTGAGTGTGTTTAGGTCAAGATTTGTTGAAACTCTAACATCGATTGGTCCGGTTTTAACTACCTCGTTCTGATGTGAAATATCAACAACTATGAATGGAGTTGTTTGGAATTGGTTGGCGATAACATTGGTTGCGGTTCTTTCATATAATAAATTTGTTGAAATCTCGAATACATATCATACAAAGTGGCAAATAAATTATTCTCAAAATTTATATTCATATCATCATAGGGGTATGATTCAGAGTTTAAATGTACCCTCAGGCTTACCAAATCATTTGGAGTAAATGTTCCATCCAATTTAAAAGCTATTATAGCCACACGAGGACGCTCCCTATTGGCTGCTAGCTTTACATTCCACATGTGATGTGTGCTCTCTGATAAAGCTGGATTGAGATAACAGTCCCAGCTACAAAAATTTATTGACAACAAATTTCCTGAGTTGACTAAATTAAAAATTTGTAGCTTTGTCCGATCGTTGAGTGTGACATAAGGTATTTTCCAAACTATTTTATGAATATTGATTTTCATTTCAACTTCACTAACTTTTTTATAGAATACATCTTTCATACTTTTAGACATAAGTAGTACGAGTTCGTGTTTACAATTTTGTATAACCTTCAGAAAATCTTCAGCAAATCCAAGCAACATTTTTAGTGGAATAGAAAAATTAAAAAATCCATTAGATGTATCAAGTTGTTTTTCTCCATCAAACCACCCGGCATTTTGTAACATTACTGATTATTGTTCATTATAGGAAATATAGTTTTTCATGCTTGTTGTAGTTCCCACAAAGCGTGTACGATCGATTTCAATTCCATTCAACTCATTTCGAATTTCATCAAATAGATGTCCCATACAATTATTTTTTAGTATAGGATGAACGGGAGTTGATGGTGTACCATCTAACTTTGTAATAGAGCCCTCAACATTCAGATAACTCTCGTGAGGTAAAACATACAAATCTTGATTTTGAATTGTTATTCGAATTTCATCATTAACCTTAATCTCTGATACGGAGAATAGCTATGAAATTCCTTTTTACTAATACTCGTTTATTACAAACTCATTGTAAATTCATGAAGTGCATGGTTTGAATTGTCATTAACATATGAGCCACTAACAATATTACACTCTAATCGAATCGTGTTTACTTTGAGTATATCAATGGCTTTATTGGAACGGTGTAAAATATTTGGTTCTATTTCTCTTTCATTATACCCCAACAATTTACCGATTGACCGCTCTTTGTTAAAGTATATTGAGTGCTTCTTACTTAAAATTTCTACTTGAAGCGTATTGTTGTTGCTATTAATTTCTAGTTGATTTAAATCATTGGGTTGTATTTCGCACAATTTATCTATAATAATATCCTTAATGTTTTCGAGCTCATAAGATCCTGGAGGTATCTCGATAATATGATTTCCGATTTGGAATAAGTTATTTCCATAATCCACATTTGGAATTGAATTGTACATATGAAAAGCGATCAAGGCACACACATATTCTCTCTTCAATTCAATGGGTGGAAAGTAGTTTGCAATTAATGTTGAACTGTTTCCAGTCAATGATAGCGTTGTTGACATCCCGACAGCAAATGAATATGTGATGATAAAACATATTTTCTTTCTTTTTATTATTTCTTAAATTATAATAAATGTAGCGAATCTCTTTCTTTAACGTCCTTTATCTATGGGGTCATCTTTATTAATTAATAAAAATCCATATTTATCTTTCCAACAAATTTGACAAATTTTTATGAACGAATGAATTCATGTCAGCTCCAACGTGATCTTCATGTATATGTTTCATATTTAATTTATCCTGATTAAACGTTAAAATAATGTTTGCGTTATCACGCACAATATGCTTGGGTATATGTGTATATGATTGAGATAAGTAAAATGAATCAATATTTTTATGCCGACCCATACAGAAATATGCACGAATTCAATCCTGTTTTTCGCATGCCAAATCATCAAAGATAAAGATTGAATTGTTTTTTGCCTCATCAGGTGAAATTACAGTTTCATTGTTAGAGAATGTAAAGTAACCCATCCTTTTATTGGAGTTACAAGTTTTTTTTTAGATATTTATATTTCGGCTGATACAGGGACTTTGAATATAAGTAAATGTTTTCAAACTTTAAACCGTTTGGACTTTCGATTAAACTAAGCATAACATTAGTTTTCCCACAATTAGATGGCCCAACAATTAATGCTCTAATTGAGTTAGGCAACAAGCTTTCTTCTTTTTTTTTCTTTTTTTTTTTTCTTTCGGACGTTGATGTACTAACGAACAGTACATACAAGTGGCCCAACGACACCAAGCACGGGCTTGTTAACGCGCGGACCCAAGCATAAATGCAACCCGCCTCCCGCCCAACCGACCGAGGGGCACGCCGCATAACGTACCGTAGCGGAAGATCGCGGACAATGAAAATACAAACTAAATACAATAAGCGTAAGAGTAAAGTTCTAAGTGTAGAAATTGAAGTAGCATTACTTACTAAATGGAAAAGATTGTTATAGTTAGAACATAAGATTCGAAATGGGTTATGAATAGCATAATTGGAACTACAAGTTTGAAGAGAAAGAGGAAGAAAAATTCTAGAACTTCTGATCGGAACTGCAAAACTAATTTGGCTGATTAATTCAGAAGAATCAATTTCCCCATGAATTAGTTTATGTAAGAAAATTACACCAAGCATGGTTCTACGATCAGAAAGAGAAGGCAGATTTATTAGTAAGAGTCTACTACGATAAGAAGGTAAGCGAGTATTAGGATTCCAGTTAAGACCCCGGAGTGCAAAGAGCAGAAATTGTTTTTGTACCGATTCTAATCTATCCTGATGAATCCTGCATTGGGGACACCAAATACAAGACCCATATTCAAGAATAGGTCGCACAAGAGAAGTATAAAGAGTTTTAGTAATGTAGGGATCGTTAAATTCTTTCGACCAACGCTTAATGAAACCCAGGACACCAAAGGCACGATTAGCGGTGGAAAAGATATGCTTGTCAAACTTAAGTTTAAAGTTAGTTTAAAAGTTTAAAAGTTTAAAAGGATACCCAAATAATCAACCGACTCAATTCGAACAAGGGGCTTACCATTAAGAATATAATTGTTGAAAAAGGGCATTCGCCTGTAAAAGGACATTACGTTACACTTACCACAATTAAGATTTAATAAATTTACCCGACACCAGGCTTGAAAACTGTCAAGATCAGTTTGCAACCTTTGACCAGACAGGAAATCAGTAGATGTCAGACAAAGTTTAACATCATCGGCATACATCAGCACCCGAGAGTAATTTACTACAGAAGGAAGGTCATTGATGAACAGAGTAAATAATAAGGGGCCAAGAAGACTTCCTTGTGGTACTCCGGAAGTAACTTGAACAGACTTAGAGACTAAGCCTTTGAAATAAACCTTTTGGGTTCTAAGAGTTAAATAGTTAGATATCCAAAGAATTAAGTTATTAGGAAATCCCAAAAGATGAAGTTTGTGAAGTAAAAGAGAATGATTAACAGAGTCAAAAGCCTTACTTAAATCAGTGTAAATAACATCTGTTTGCCTTTTAGATTGAAATCCCTTAATAACAAGAGAAGTGAATTCCAATAGGTTAGTGGTAGTAGATCTATATTTCACAAAGCCATGCTGGCAGGGTGAAATTATAGATCTACATAAATGTTGAAGTTGAGAAGTTATTAATTTCTCAAAAATCTTAGGAATAGCAGACAACTTAGAAATGCCTCTATAGTTCTCAACATTGGACTTGTTTAATTTTTTATGGAGAGGAATAATAAATGACTCTTTCCAAATATTGGGTAAAGAGCACAACTCCACGGACAATTTAAAAAGAAAATATAATGGCTTAAAAATACCTTCAGCACAGTACTTGAGCACGCAGCCTGGCACTCCATCATGTCCCGGTGAAAATACGGGCTTAATAGACTTCAAATCACGTAGAAGCGAGCTTTCAGTGATAAAAGGCCCAAAAATGCAATTGGAGTTAATTACATGATAAGGATAAGGCGAAACCAATTGATAAGGTTGTGAACTGTAAGTCGTTTGAAAAAATTCGGCAAAAAGATCGGCGATAGCCTGATCTGAGTCAGCTGTCTTTTTATCAAAAAATACAGTTTGATGGAAGTGTTGACCTACGCTTCGCATTAACGAAGTTATAAAACCTTCTAGGATCCCGCTGAAACTGTAACCTACAGCTGCTGAGGTAGTTGTTATAACAGTGTAAATTAAGTGCATAGAAGTTAGATCGGGCAATCAAATAGCGAGAGAAGTCCGAGGAAGAGCCAGATTCCTTGAACTTTTTGTACAATCTCGACTTTCTATTTTTTAAATTTATGAGGGTTACAAAACGGGACACAGGAATCAAATAATGAATTTAAAGTAACATAAAAATATTCGATTGCACAATCAATATCTCTACACATGTACAGCGAGGACCAGTCAGTCTGAGATAGAAGCTGAGCGAGTTTAGTAAAATCGGTTTTCCGAAATTGACGAACTCGCTCAGCAAGTTTTCTACCTGGGCTTGGCACCCTGGCTGGTAAGTCAATCAACACTTCCAAGGAAGGGTGGTAAGGATCTTCAGGAGTGGACATGGGTACAGTACGGGAGACAGAATAGAAGGAGGAATCCAAGACAAAAATAAGATCAAGCATTTTAAGTAAAGAATTTGGGATACCATTGATTTGACACAATGACATCCCAAACAAATTATCAATAAAATCGTGCTGAGTCGTGGGAGTTAACACACTTGAATCAGGACTAGAAATCCAGGTAGCTTCGGCAATATTAAAATCACCAAGAACTACAAGAAAATCACGATCAGAAAGCATAGATGAGACAGAATGTATAGCAGAAGCATGGGAAGAATAAACAGATAAATCTGAAGAAGGTGGTATATACGAACAAGTAATAAAAAATCAAACACCACAAAAACTAAGTTTAACAGCAATAAATTCAATATCTACAGAACTATCAGTTATTACTATCTCGGAAGACAAATCAACGTCAACAGCAATAAGTACACCACCACCGCGAATGTCGGGCCTTAGCCATGTTTCAGAAAAGGCAACGACATGGAAAGGAAAAGTTAGGCTATTTAGATAAAGATTACTAAGTTTACTACAAAGACCTCTTACATTCTGATAGCCTAGTGAGAGGGAGGATGTTAGTTTTTTGAACTATCAGATACTACAAGAGGTGGATTCGAACTACCACCAGAAGAAGGAAGTGAAACCGGAGGCCGATTTTTCTTTTTTACAGTGTATTCTTTAATTATTAAGTGATCCGGCCAAAATTCTTTAGTACAAATATTGTTAGGGTTTTCGGCCGGAACACTTATTTTGAATGACGAAATTTCCCGAGCATGTGAGAATTAAAATTTTTCCACCGTAATATGAGCTTTAGATTTGGCCTGTATAAAGGCCTTAACATCGTCAGATGTAGTATCAGGGGCAAGCCTAGAAACAAAAATTTGTTTCCGTGGTGGAACTCCTACAAGGGTCGTATTAGCAACCGTAGCATGAGCATCCAATGGAGCCGTAACAATGGTTGATTGACCAGATAATTCGAGTGATTCACTGGCACTATTGGCGCTAGGTTGTTGACCTGCATCAACAGTGCCAGCAATCACCGAATCAAGAACCTCTTCGGGGTCAGAAGGAACAACATCCATGGGCGCGATGCTGTTCTCGTCACTTTTGACTGAAATATAAGTAGAAGGGGACGATAAATTAATAAGTTCAACATTTCTATCAGTAGCGGATGTAGTGGATATGTGTGTGGGAAGTGTAAGTTCATTTGGGCCAATTGACAACCTAAAATTGGCTTTTTTACGTTTTTGAGACTCATTTAAAAGTTTCATACTTTTAAAATCTCTCTCCAAATCTGAGAAACCTTCGAACAGTTTTTTAAACCGCGCGAAAATATCTCGAAAGCCTTTTTTAGTATGCCGTATGAATCCCATAATATCCCTTTCCACCTCCCTACACGATACGCATGTCCACTTTAAACCAGATTTTGACTCAATCTGGTCTATAATTCGGCCGTTAAGGCCAGCACATTTTTCATGTGACACATTGTCACATAGCCAGCAGCAAACAAAACCCATTTTAGCGTTAGCTCTAACCTGGCAATTTTTATTACAACAGACAACCATTATTGAATTTGAAGAAACAAATTTAATTAAAATACAAAAAAAAAAGAAAAAAGAACAAAAATAAAAACACTGCACAAAAAGAAACGTAAAAACAGAAAAGAAGGCACTCTAGGGTTAAGTTTGTTGACGTTGATCTGTACTTACACACAACAACACCAACTAACAAAAGTTCTATGCGCGGGCGCGGCGACCGAAATCACAATGGAATCAAAACAAGAGACTAACCGTAACCAACCACAACCAACCACAAGATAAAAAAAAACACAATTTATATTTTGAAATCACGAGGAAGAACAAAATATCGAAAAATACGAGGCGCAAGAAAAAAACACGTCCGTTGCGAATGAAAAGCGAATGCGAAAAAGGATCACATGCGTAATCAAAATTACGTACATCAATGTTTTTATTTTTCCTTATTAAACGCATATTATTTATTTTTAACGAATGATCATCATTTGACATCAAGTCGTTGAGGAATAAATACATAATAAAATGACTAAACACTTTTATAACACAATTTGTCGTAAATCAAACGTTTATCAAGGAGGGGGTCTTGTTCATTCAATAATCAATAAACTACCAATTGAATTACATTTACCAGGCTATCAGTTCTGTGGACCAGGCACAAAACTCAAAACTCGCTTGAAGCGTGGCGATAAAGGTATAAATCCATTAGATGCAGCATGTAGGGAACATGATAGCATATGCGCAACATAAAGATTTAGAGAATCGTCATATAGCCGATTCAAAGTTAGCCGAAAAAGCCTGTGCACGAGTCAACGCATCTGACAGCAGTATTGGGGAAAAGACTTCAGCATACTTTGTAACAAACGCAATGAAAGCCAAGAAAAAATTTGGTATGGGGCTCAAAACAAAAAAAAAAAAACCAAAAAATTATAATAATAAACAATCTTCAACACCCTGCTTAAGAAAGAAAAAATTTATGAATGCTATTAAAGCGGCAACAAGTGTTTTGAAGAAACAGAAACCACAAGATGTTAATAGCGCAATGAAAATTGCACGCAAAGCTATTAATAAGTCAATTGGTAGAAAGAACAAAGATGTAATGATTCCTAGGGTTATTAATGTTCCTAAAGTTGGTGGCTTTCTACCACTTGTACCAATTTTGACAGCACTGGGTGCTTCAGGCGGAATGGCATCTGGTGCCGCAAACATTGCTAAAACAATTAATTTAGCTAAAAATGCTAAGCAACAACTCGAAGAGAAAAAACGTCACAATTTGTCTTTGGAGTCCATCGCTTTAGGCAATGGATTTTATCTGAAGCCATATCAACGAGGCTATTGTATAACCACTAACGCTCCAAAAAACTTTTAAGGCAGCTGCCCAATAAAGCGCTAACAAATATTGATTTAATAATATTTGGGCGCATGCATATACCCTATTTTAGAGGTGTATTTATGAGAAACCAGCTACCAAAACATCCTCACAAAAAAGGATGTGGGATTATAAACTTAGACACTTTATCAGGTTCTGGGACACATTGGACAGCTTACTATAAAACAGAAAACCAAAACTATTGTTTTGATAGTTTTGGTAATTTGCCTCCACCTAAAGAACTTATCCATTATTTAGGGGAGAACATAAAGTACAACTATAAACAGATTGAAGAGTTCGGTACATATATATGTGGACACTTGTGTATACAATTTTTGTTATTAAGAGTCAAGGCGGACTTGCTTAGAAATACATTTGATTCCCACAGCTGAATCAATAAACTATAAACAAAACTCTTGGTGATCCAAATGCCAGACACCCACAGAGTATAAACAAAACCGTTGGTGACCTAAATGACTAAAAATTAATTGCAAGCAATGCATAAACAAATCTCTTGGTGTCGAAAATGACGGACTCTCAAAGAGCATAAGCAAAACTCTTGGTGATCCAAATGCCGGATACCTAAAGAGCATAAACAAAACTCTATCCAAACCGCTTGATTTACAAGGAGATGGTCAAAGAGAATAATATGACCAATGAGTTGCAAGCTTGGAAAGCTTAGGACCCACGGAGTATAAACAAATCCCTTGGTGATCCAAATGACGGATTTTCAAAGAGCATAAGCAAAACTCGTGGAGATCCAAATCGCCTGATTCCTAATAGGACCCAAAATTGTTATAAAAGCAGCCATCGCATAGGCAAAAATCTATCAAATTTTTCAACAGCAGCAACAGCAACCGACAAAAAATTGAAAGTAAGTCTAAATAAAATTAAACAGGTTAATATATCATTTGATAATCTATCGTTTTTTTTTTTCTCTTTTATTTAGATGTCTCAACCATCGGAAGTCATTTATATTGATGACGGTTCCGATGATGACTACGTTACGGTCATCGAAGCTGGACCTGCTAACATCGAAGTCTCGGATATACAAGACAACTCATTTCTTAATGAGTTGGATAAGATTTTTAGACCTCGCCGCTCCTCCTCTACTGCGAGCACAGATACTGCCTTATCAAACAAAGGAGAAGATGAGGCAGTATCTGTGCCCACTACAATGTCACCATGGGAGCCACCTCAAGGCTCTCAAGTTATGGATATTTTCAATCCTCCTCCTTCAGCTATTGGGGACGCTGAGGCAGAATCTGTGCCCACTACAATGTCGCCATGGGAGCCACCTTAAGGCTCTCAAGTTATGGATATTTTCAATCCTCGTCCTTCAGCTATTGGGGACACTGAAGCTGTAGCATTTTGGGAGCTACCACAAAGCTCTCAAGCTGTTGCACCGGAAACGGACTGCTCTCAAGCCAATGCTCTGGAAACGGATTGGAATCAGGCAGAGTATTCCAATTTTATGAAAAGACTCCTTAACTTTGACTCGGAAGACGAGTCAGGGAGTTATCAAAAAAAACTTTGTAAATTTTGAATAAATAAATAAAGAATTTTCTTTTCCAGCTGCCATAGAGCAGCTTAATATAAAAAAAAAACATTTCTTTTTATTTCAAAAATTTGTTTACAAAGTTTTTACTCCCTGTACCCATAAAATGGGTAAAAGGGGGTATTGGATTTGTGCAAATGTCCGTCTGTCTGTCCGTCTGTCTGTCCGTCTGTCTGTCCGTATGTATGAACGCAAGCATCTCAGCAACTATAAAAGCTAGAGACACCAAATTTGGAATAAAGGTTCGTGTATAGCGGGAGCAGGTCAAGTTTGTTTCTGATCTCAGATATCTCCTCCCGTTCCCCCGCAATTCGATCAAAACGTTTTACAGCCACAGTTTTAAAGATATAGCTTTGGGATTTGGCATGTACAATACTTTAGTCACTCTTAATATTGTAACGAATCAAATGTCCTGCCGGGCTTAACTCGATCGGTCAGGATCCGTATCAACAAATTTGTATTTGGACACTTGCGATAATAACGACACTAGGTTTTGATAATTATGTATATTTATTGATTAAAGACTAGGTGTAGTTTTGTTTAGTTTTAGTGTGTGTCTCCTGTGGTGGCCGCCGTATAGTATCCTGGTGATGCACCTACTCACCGTTCAGCGTCACCTGTTCGCTAAGAACCACCCACTCGCTTTTGGCTCGTGGGATAATTCCGCGTGGCAAAGCTCCGCTTAGTTGCAAGTGGATGCGCACCCGAATAGTTGGCTTGGTAGTAGTGGTGGGATCCGGTAGGGATCCTTGCTGGGACTGGTGTGATCCGGTAGGGATCCTTGCTGGAACTGGTGGGATCCGGTAGGGATCCTTGCTGGAACTGGTGGGATCCGGTAGGGATCCTTGCTGGGACTGGTGGGATCCGGTAGGGATCCTTGCTGGAACTGGTGTGATCCGGTAGGGATCCTTGCTGGAACTGGTGGGATCCGGTAGGGATCCTTGCTGGAACTGGTGGGATCCGGTAGGGATCCATGCTGGGACTGGTAACTGTGACCAAGATCTACAGTATTTCTCCTGTTACGCAAGGACTTGTCAGTGTTCTCCTGCTATTCGCAAGGATTTACCACTAGACTCTCCTGCTACACAAGGACTTGTAACTGTGGCCAAGATCTGCTGTGTTTCTCCTGTTACGCGAGGACTTGTCAGTGTTCTCCTGCTATTCGCAAGGATTTACCACTTGACTCTCCTGCTACACAAGGACTTTGCACAGGACTTGATTGGTTGCAGATGTATATGTAAATGTATTGCTCGGGACAAGAATAGTTGGCGTGATTTGTTTGGTGATGCGACGTTCAATTTTCTGTTGACTCTGTTGACTTGTTTTCTGTCTGACCTCGCGTGCGTGTTGCTGTGCCCTTTTTATATGTTTGTCAACTGTCGTTAACTGTACTTTCGACGTCGCCACGCACTCATGCACCGTTTTCTGCACATCTGTAACGGCACTTAGTCCCGTTGTGGTTTGTCAGCGCTTGCTGGGCGACGGTGTTGTTGCTGCCTATTTCGCTCAACTCACCGCTGTCCAGAGGCTTACTTGAAAGGGGTCGTTTAGTAATGTTGTGGGGAGCCGCCTAAGGCTCCTCACACTCTCCTCTTCCGTCGGGAGCGATGTGTTTTCCCTACTCCGCTACCCCTAAGACTATTTTTATATATAAGTTAAATTTCGAATAAAGGTTTTATGTAAGAAAATACAAATTGCTTTATTGCAGACCAATTTAGAACTAACTAAATCTAAAGAACAATGTTTACTTATAGCCTAGCGCTTTTCTCTGCCGCTGTCGCGGTCGCTGCTCCGCTGCCGGTATCCGCTGCTGCCATTGGTCACTGTTGTTGAGTTGTTGTTGTTAGTCGCTGCTCCGGCTTCTGCCTGTGGTTGCTGCACTGTTGTCTCGTTGCGCAACCACTTGCACTTGTTGGTCCCACGGTGTCTTGCCAAAAATGCCAGCTCAGCGCACGTGGCCTTTTAGCCGCGATCGGTGTCCGTGTGACTTCTCACGGGTCACCAACACCTTGCGTATTTCCTGCTCCCACGGTGACGCCTGGGATATGCTACCTCAGCACGCGCGTGTAGCGGATTGTCTGCAGCTCGTGTAACATTGGTCTTTAACTCTTCCCCCTTTAAGTGCGAGCGTCCTCGGTCGCTACGTACAATAATACAGGGGTCGAGTTCTGCGTAGTGCCGCCTGGTGGTGTTGTGCTGGCAGCGCTCGTGTGGTGCCTTCTAGACACAAACCGGATGATAACTCCAAGTACCAGGGATATCAAGATAAAGAATAGGGTGTAATTAAGGCTTATTTCCAACGTAGCCTTGTCTCCGAGCCTTTCCAGCTTCCGCGTGTTATTGATGTTTAATTTCTTGATCATTTGCAGTGAGAGGACTTCGTCGACCACGCTTTGTTCCGCTGTTAGCTGGAACAGAGGGGCTTCTGGCTCTGCCATGTAGGCTTCCTCGGCTTTGTATTTTGTTCTTCCAATCCTCACTGAAGAATTCTGGTATTGGACGATAAATGTCCCCTTTAGATTCAAGTCTTTACCATCGAGTGTTATATTTCCATTGAAGTCGTTCAAGAATATGGTTCCTGGCAGTATCTCCTCATGGTCCGGAGTGTGTTGGTTGTTTACAGAAGTGCATGCTGGTTCCTCCAGCCTCAATAGCGCTGTTATACAAGTGTTATTGCTTAAGTCTAGGAGATTATTTATGTTGCAAATTGTTTTGTCATTATGTGACTTACAAGGTTCCTTAATTGTGAATAGTTCTTTACTACATTCTAGTAGCTGCTTATATTCTATGTTATATATTGTTTGTCTCTTTTTAACGGCTCTAACCTCTTTTGTTCTACAAGATTCCTCGCTCAGAGTTGGCAAGCTTATGTATGTATGTATGTATGTAAAGCAGATCCTCGCCGTTCGTAGCAAGCTTTATTTCTGCGAATTCTAATAGTTCCTCTATGTTGAAAAAAATTTTGTTCTCTTTTTTAAAAATTTGCTCTACTATGGTTATCTCTGTTGCCGACAGTATGAATGAATTTATTGTATTTGCTTTTGCCCAATTTATGGCATATAAAATATTTGTTAGTTCTTCTTTTATTAGTTGAATTTTATATTTTAGAATGGCTGCTTCTTGATTATTCATGTTATCCGTACTCTGCGCAGCTTTTAAAATTGTGTTCGTGACATTACTGATTTGATTTATTTTATCATTAATTATTCTATTGATAACGACTTGCCTGTTGTTATTCTCTAGCTGTTCATTTATTTTGTCTTGTAAAACTTCATGGTCGTGCCGATCTGGTGTTCCGGCTAACCATTTCCATGCCGTACCAATCATTTCTATTGCTCTTTTGTATTTTCGCGGGGGCTTAAGCCTACGCAAGTCCCTCTTGATTTGTGACAGTTCGAGGGAGAGGAATGGGTGAAAAGGATGAGATGAGGTGAGTTTTATTAATGAGCTATCTAACGTGTTGTAGATTTCTTCGTATTTGCTCAAACTAAAAACGTGGATGATCTTGAACGTCCCGTCCTGTCTAGCTGCTGGTCCTGTGTCCAGTGATATTAATTGCGAGTTTCAATAATCGAGCACTGTGGTCATCCCTAGACATGTTGGCAAGAATAATTTGAAATTTTAGGTTCTTATGTTATTCTTGTGGACTATTTTGCCGGATTGGGTTTTTACTGTGGAGTTCCTATCCTCAGCTATTATTTCTTTTTTATACCTAGACGTGACTTTGGTTTCCAATCTTTTGTTAATTTTTACGAAAATTGTGTCGCCTGTGTTATATTTCCTTGGCTCGTTCCTACTCTTATTGTGGTAATTCAAGTCGACTATCTGTTTCTCCTGTAATTTTTTCTTAATCTCCTCCCGTTTTTCCTTTATCGATAACAAATTTTCGTGGAGTGTGCTTCTAAAAAAAATTTCTATCGGTTTTTCCTTAACTACCGAATGAATGGTCTGATTATATTCTTGTACTGCTTTATATAAAATATCTGAATACGGTAAGTTGCTGTTGTCTTTCCTTAAACAACGCCAAATGTCGGACAATGTGGAGTGGAAACGCTCAACTTGGCCATTACTTGTTGACGAATACGGCGCGGTTGTGTGTACTGAAATACCTAACTGGTCTTCAAGTAAAAACCTAACGGAAGCTGAATTTAAAGGCCTGTCATTATCCATCACCACCCACTTAGGCATTTCAAACGCTATGAGCATTTCCCGCAGTGGGTTTTTTATGTGCTCCGAAGCCCTAGACTTCAAACTTTTGACCTGTGCGTATTTTGAGAATTTGTCTATTCCAGTTAAGATATTGTATTGTTCTACTATATAAATATCGACATGTATTATTTGACCTGGGTATTCTGGTATAGGGGAAACTTGGATTTCGCCTTTTGGCGGGTGTCTGTCGTACTTTGACTCTTTGCATGTTACGCACCCATTTACTATAGCTTGAATTTTCTTTTGTGCTTGTGGGAAAAAATAATTTGAAAGTATCTGTGCCTTGTTTTCTTTTGCGTTCCTATGTGCTCTCTTATGTTCCAGTGTTATTATCTCGTCTTGCTGGCTTACTGACGTTACATCATCTACCTGTTTCTGGGCAAATCTTATTTTATATGAACTAAAATGGCTTGGAAAAATGTTTTGAATTTTCCCCATAACTTGCTCTGACGTACATATACCGTTTAGGAGTTTCGGATCAAGCCGCTGCTTGAGAATTTTTATTAATTCGTGTTCTGTAAAGTTGGTTCTTTTAACAATATGTCTGTGGTAGATAGGGAACGGAATTTCGAATTCAGTCGAGTCAGAGTCATCTGTCAACAAAAATAATTGGTTCTTGAAAACATTAATTGGAGCCTCTAGGGAATATATAAGATTGTGAGAAGAACTTTCGTCGCTATGAACTGTCGCTGATGAACTAAGAGTGTTGATTTCTGGTTTCGGACGAGCCCTGGACAATGCGTCGGCCACCACGTTGGCTATTCCTGGCTTATACCTGATCTCGTGGTTATATTCGCCTAGAAAATCCCTCCAACGCTTCAGTTTCGCGTTGTGGTTATTAGCACTGTTCGAGAAAGTTAAAGGTTGGTGGTCTGTGTATATGATAACTTTTGAAAACCCGTACAAATAGTGTCTCAGGCTACGTAGGGCCCATACAATAGCTAACATCTCCTTCTCGTTTGTCGCGTAGTTTTCTTCCGTCTTTGAAAGTGTCCGAGAAATAAAAGCTATTGGTCTGTGATTCTGCTCCAAAACTGCGCCGATCGCGTAATCTGACGCATCCGTAGTAAGTTGGAAATCCTTCCCAAAGTCTGGATAGGATAGAACAACGTCTCTAGAAACAAGTGTAGCCTTTAATTTGCTGAAGGCGTCTAGTGTTTCCTCGTTTAGGTCTATACGCGTCTTGTTCGATATGTGCTTGGACACCCGTCCGCCTTCTTCCCTCAACAGTATAGTCAAAGGTTTAGCTAGTTTCGCGTAATCCCTAATAAACCGTCTGTAATAACTGGTCATACCCAGAAATGATCGAAGTTCCCTTAATGTTCTAGGCTCCGGAAATTTTGTAATGGCCTCTACCTTTTCAATGTTTGTTTTAACCCCCGTTTCCGATATTGTGAATCCCAGGAAATCCACTTTGTTCTTAAAGAAATGACATTTGTCGATTCGGATTCTCATATTAGCGTCTTGGAGTGTTGTGAAAATTTTACTTAAGCTCTCGGCGTGCTCGGCTTCGGTTCTGCTATAGACCATAATATCGTCAATATACACACGACATATTTTCCCAATGTGTTTCCTTAGTATGTCATCCAGTGCCCTTTGGAAGATAGATGGGGAATTTTTTAACCCAAAAGGAAGCCTGGTAAATTCGTATTTACCACCATTCACCGAAAACGCCGTTTTTTTGGCACCACCCATACAGGTGCGTTATATGGTGACCGCGAAGGTCTTATGACGCCATCTGCCAACATTCCTTCTACATGTTTTTCCACCTCTTGACTCAATGACGCTGGGTACGGATAATGCTTCCCGTAAACCGGAGCGTCAGACGAAGTTCGGATTTCTCCCACCACCTTGGTTGTGTATGTGAGTTTGGTGTCGGAGTCAGCGAATAGATTAGTATGGGTGTTCATGAGTCGCTCTATAATGCTTTTCTGAGATTTTGTTAGTTGGTTTAGTTGCGCGCCTATCGTGTTCACTGCCTGCGCTGTCAATTGGTGAATTTTGATCTGATAGCCATTATCTATTTTTAGGATGTCGTTTTTAACGTCTATAACTGCGCCTATTTGTTTCATGGAATCATTACCCAAGATCCCGTGGAATGTTCTTAAAGTCGGTAGTAAGAAAAACTTTATTGGTCTGTCCTTTAAATTGAAAATATTCAACAGTGTATGGTGCGTGATTTCTGTATTCCCTCCTACGGAACTGGCCGTAAAAGTTTGATTGTTTAATTTAGGGTTCTGTACTAATGAGTTCTGTATGTAATTTTGATTTGATCCGGTATCGATGAGAAATTTAAGAACCTGCCCGTTCCCCATTATGACCTTAAAATACGGTAGTGAGGAACGGTTTACTCTAAAAAATGTAATTCGGACGTATCGATGTATTCCTGCTGTTGATCGTCTTCTCCCTGCCAAGACAGTTCTTCCTGTAGCTCTTCTATGTTCTCCTGCCCTGTGGCCTCGTAGTATGCCTGTTCTTCTCCATCTGTAGTGCGCTGAGTGTCCACATTTGGCTCGGTCTGAATATGATATTGTATCTGTATTTTCTGGAGATTTTGAGCATTTCCTACACTAAGTGGTCTTTTTCCGGCCCAATCATTGTTACCGGGTCTATTCATGTAATTCACATTACGTGAACGGACTGACTGGTCAACTTCCATAGGTTCTTGCTTAGGTTGTGGACGTGGGGGCGGAGGTGGCAAAGATTGTGGCCTGAATTGTGGTGCTGCAGGTTGAGGCTGTGGCCTAAACGGTTGAGCTGGTCTAACGAAATTTGAGTGAGGACTTGGATTGGGTTGGTAGTAGAGATGGGGTTGGAAATTCTGCTTAGACATTTGGAGTTGCCTTGGGGGTGGTGGTGGTCGGCTAACTTGAGGATTTCTGGGATTTTGATAGTTTCTAACGTTTTGGTTCTCTATCAAGCTACATAGGTGCAATGCATGTCCTAGGTCGTAGGGCTCTTTGATAGCCAAGAGCTGAGATAAGTTGCCGTTTAAACCTCGTACAAACGTATCCAACGCTTTATCTCTATAGAGGGCCGTAAGGGCTTGTATTGTTTCCTGTGAAGCCTCATGGCTACCTATTTGATTAAGAATCAGTGACAGTTGGTGATAAACGGATTGGTAAAATTCTACTATCGAGCTATTTCCCTGCGTGAGCGAATATAATTGGTATTCCAAAGTTTTTAAGTCCCGACGGTCTGCGTAATGCGACGTCAGGCATTTCGAGATCGCTTTCCAATCGAGTGGGGTATTGTATGATTCTAGAACTGCGTCTGCGTCGAAAAATACAAATTGCTTTATTGCAGACCAATTTAGAACTAACTAAATCTAAAGAACAATGTTTACTTATAACCTAGCGCTTTTCTCTGCCGCTGTCGCGGTCGCTGCTCCGCTGCCGGTATCCGCTGCTGCCATTGGTCACTGTTGTTGAGTTGTTGTTGTTAGTCGCTGCTCCGGCTTCTGCCTGTGGTTGCTGCACTGTTGTCTCGTTGCGCAACCACTTGCACTTGTTGGTCCCACGGTGTCTTGCCAAAAATGCCAGCTCAGCGCACGTGGCCTTTTAGCTGCGATCGGTGTCCGCGTGACTTCTCACGGGTCACCGACACCTTGCGTATTTCCTGCTCCCACGGTGACGCCTGGGATATGCTACCTCAGCACGCGCGTGTAGCGGATTGTCCGCAGCTCGTGTAACATTGGTCTTTAACTATATATATGTTTTTTTTTTTTATTTTTATTATATATTTTTTTTTTTCATATTATTTTTTTTTTTCCTTTGTTGTGCGAACACGCGGTGTGGGCCCTTGGTGGACCGGATGCGGTACCGTGTAGTGCCGACCCACATTAACCGGGCGGTCCGCCAATCCCGGTTGATCGTTCGGGCGTACGCGGCCACCGCCTCCGGCCACTCGTCGGGCCCCACCTCCCTCCATCGGTGGTCCACTCCCGGGCCGGCCCACGAGGCCTGGCGAAATAGCGTTGGCCGCCGTTCCACCGTTCCCTGCTCCATGTTCGAGCGCTGCCGATGCAACGCCGGCCGGAACGTGGGTGGAGGGGGCGGTGGGGACTCTGGGATGGGGGCACGTGGTCGGGGCGTCACTGGTCGGGGTGGCGTCGGGCTTCGGTCGTCCCGGGGGGCCGTTTCCGGCGTCCGTTGCCTCGGCCGTGGCGTGATTGCCCGGGGGGGCGTCGGCGACCTAGGTGGCGACCTTGGTGCTCCTGGCGGCGTTGTAGGCACGCGCTGTGGCGGCCTTGGCGGCGTTGTGCCTGGGGCCGGCCGGTATTCCACCACCTTCACGTCCTGGCGTACTGGCCTCCCGTCCCGCAGGATCGAGCGCTGCACGTGGTAGACGTGCCTCGTCAGAGGTGGCTCCGGGGCCTCGGACTCCGACTCCGAGGAGATGGTGACCACCTCCGTAGGTCAGTCCATGATTGGTGCTGCGGGACGGGGCGGTGGTGTCTTCGGCGTTGGCGTTGGCGTCACGGGACGTGGCTCCGGTTGCACCGTTGGGGCCTCTGGTACCGGCGGCGTGGGGCCCGGAGCTGGCCGGCTCAGTACCGGTGTCCTGGCCGATGGCTCCACTGGTGGTTGGCTGGACGATGGGAGGCTTGGTTTTTGGCGGGTGGCTGCCAGTCGTCTTAACGGCTTCCGGGGGTGAAACGGCAGTCGCACTGGCTTCCTCAATGACTGCCGCCGCGGTGCCGTCTCGTTGCGCTTTGTCTGTGTTTCCATTTTGATATGATCCTCGGCTTCTGTGATTGTGGCTTATATAGCTGTTGCGCCTGCGCTCTCCAATCGCTGACATCTATCAGTTGCCTGTATTAGTTTGTCAGCAATTGGAAATGCATTGTGCATTGTATATCAGGTGATTCTGCCGTTATCGTTTGCATGTTTCGCACCGTGGTGCCGATTCGATTTTGTGCCTTGCATTTCTTGACGTATGCGTGCTTGGTGGAGTTTGTGGCTTGTTAGGTGTAGAATTTTGTTTATTTATTTATGTTGTTGTTATAAGTATTATTATTATTATTATTATTATTATTATTATTATTATTATTATTATTATTATTATTATTATTATTATTATTATTATTATTATTATTTATTATGGTTATTATTATTATTTGTCGTTGGAAATTTATTATTATTATTTATTATGGTTATTATTATTATTTGTCGTTGGATATATGTATTTAATAATTTTTTTTTTTGTTGGATTTTGCGTAAGATTGCCCCACAGTCCCCAATGTGTGATCCAGTTGTTTTTATTCCAAAGGCGCCGAAGTTTTGAGAAAAGGGGTTAGTATGCGCAGGGGCTTAGTTGAGAATTATTTCCGAAGGGGTCTTGGGAGGGGGTTTTACAGTATTTAATAAAAATTTCCAATTTTAATGTAAATAAATTTTATTTACATTTTCCCCCCTTCAATGAGTGTGACAAATGCAGCGCTGTAGCCTGTTGACGCTGAGATGCTAGTGTTGATTGCCAGTGTCAACTCGGGCAAGACCTCATCCCAATTCCGCTGATTTTCTCCTGTATATTGTGCGACCATAGTTTTAACTGTTCGGTTCATACGCTCTGTTGGGTTTTCTTGAGGCGTATAGGGGGCCGTGTATTGGTGTCGTACTCCCATTTCTTCTAAGAACGTCTTGAACGCCTTACTTGTGAATTGCGCTCCATTATCTGTGATGAGTACTTTTGGTGCCCCGAACCTGGCCAGTATCCGTTTTCTGAACGCCTTTTGTAGGGCTGCCGTCGTTGCACTCCTCAGAGGGACCAGTTCTGTCCATTTTGAGAATCGGTCAATAAAAACGAGTAAGGTCGTATTTCCGTGTTTCGACCTCGGCAGTGGTCCTACAAAGTCTGCGCAGACAGTGGCCCATGGCTCATCAGGGACTTGGGTGAGCATTTTACCTGTGGCTTGCAGTTGACTGGGTTTGTATCGTTGGCACGTCTCGCAGCACCGTACGTAGGCTCGTACATCTCGGTAAAACCCAGGCCAATAGTATCGTGCGGCTACTCGTGCCATAGTTTTGCGTGTCCCCAAGTGTCCGGCTGTGACTGCGTCGTGGTTTTCCCGTAGAACTCGTTGTCTCTGTCTTTTTGGCACGCACAGCTTCCACGCCGCCACGTCTTCATCTCCTGCTCGCTGTGGGATGTGCCTATAGAGGTTTCCTGACTCTATAGTGTAGTCGGTGAATTTGTTGGGGTTATTTTGGACTTTTGCCATTAGATTCTCTATCCATTTGTCCGCTACCTCGTCGTCTGAGTGTTTTTCTTGGCTCACCGCTATGCCACATGTCTCCTCTGCTAGGGGTTGTCGGGACAGAGCGTCTGCTATCACGTTGAGTTTCCCCTTGCGATAATTCACCTCGAAATCGTACTGTTGCAGCTCTAAGGCCCACCTTGCGACTCTGCCCGAAGGACTTTCGATGGAATTGAGCCATTTCAGTGCCATGTGGTCGGTGATGACTGTGAAATGGTATCCTTCCAAATATGGCCTCAATTTCCTGATTGCCCATACAATTGCCAGGCATTCCTTCTCAGTAGCCGAGTAGTTTTTCTCGGCTCCGTTTAGTGTCCTGCTGGCGTATGAGATGTCTTGTTCTCCTTTCTCGGTCGTTTGGGTTAGGATTGCTCCGAGTCCGTAGTTGCTGGCGTCTGTCTGCAGGATGAATTGGTTGTTGAAGTTCGGGCATGCTAGTACGGGTGCTTTCGTGAGTTTATCCTTCACGGTCTCAAACGCTTTTTGTTGTTCCTCGTTCCACTCCCACTTGGTACCCTTTTTGAGTAGGGCGTTGAATGGATGAACCGTCGTAGCAAAGTCGGGTACAAATCTTCTATACCATGATGCTACTCCCAGTTATTGACGTAGTTCTTTGGCATTAGTGGGGGGTTTTAGTTCGGCGATGGCAGCTACTTTGTCGGGGTCTGTGTGGATATCGTGTTCCGTCACCAGATGCCCTAGATATTTTAGCTCCTGCTTGAAGAAATCGCACTTGTCGATGTTGATCCTCAAGTTGGCCGCTCGAAGCCGTCGGAATACCTCCCGCAGGTTAATCATGTGCTCTTCTCGTGTTTTCCCGATGACGATGATGTCGTCCAGGTAGGCGAACGCATGTGGCATCATTTCCGGGCCTATCACTCGGTCCAACGCTCGTTGAAATGTTGCCGGGGCAGAGTGAAGCCCAACCGGCATCACTTTCCACTGGAAAAGTCCTCTCCCCGGGACGGTGAACGCTGTTAATGGCCTGCTCGCCACCCCCATTGGAATCTGCCAGTATCCGTCCTTCAGATCCAAGCTGGTAATGTAGTGAGCCTCCCTTAACTGGTCTAAAATATGGTGTACTCTTGGTAAGGGATACGCATCTTTGACTGAACGGCTATTTAACTGGCGGAAGTCGACGCACAGTCTCCACTTTCCCGTCTTCTTCCTTACCATGACGATTGGCGCGCTGTGGGGACTGTTCGACGTTTCGATGCAGCCCCTTGCCAGTAGTTCGTCCACCTGCTTATTAATCTCTTCTTGCATCTTGGGGTTCTTCGGGAAGTATCTTTGCTTGATTGGACGGTCGTCGTGCATAACTATTTGATGCTCCGTAATGGGTGATGTGCCCGACATTTTCCCAAAAGCAGCCAGTTCTTCTTGGAGGAATTGGTCGATAGCCGTGTTAGGGTGTAGCGGCTGTCTCTCCATCTCGCTATTGCCTGTCCCTTCTGTAGCGGTTCTTTCGAGTTCTTGTGTTCTTGGTGATTTTGTCTTGGCCACTGCTACCGAAAGTCTTTCATGTGGCCTGTCACTTAGCCTGTGGCGGGCTGGGATTTTGACTCGGAGCCCGGCGCACTCCAAAACGGTGCCCATGCCTGCGAGCAAATCCCATCCTAGTACTAACTCGTCGATGACCTCGGGTAGGATGAGGAGTGCCAGATCGATGTGTTGATCTCCGAGCTTGATTTCGACCTCCAGCTGCTCTGATACCCCGCTGCTTCGGCCATCTGCTAGCCGCACCTGCTTTTGTGTGGTATTTCGTTGTCCTTGGTGGCCCAGTTCCATAGCCAGTTTTTCGCTGACAAAACTGCTTGTCGCCCCAGAGTCTATGGTCGCCTTGTAGTGGCCGCTCCCAATTTGCACTGTTGCCGACAGGGAGGCTTCCTCATCCTGTAGGGTGCCTATTAATGCTGAGAGGCAGTTTCCTTGGGCATCCGCTCTCCCCTTGGTGGCGGATGCTGGCGCCTGTTTCCCGGTCGGCAACATTAAATCGTTCTGATACCAATTCGTCCACACATCCAGCAAAATATGAGCTGGTCGTTCCGGCATTCGGAGGCCCAATGAGTTCTGGCCTGTCCTGGTCGTGCTCTTGGGGCTGGTTGGTGTCCACTGCTGATGCGTTCGTGACACCGGCAGTTTTGAGTCCGGGGTTCTTCTTCACATGCCATTAGCCTGGTTCGGTTCGGGTGTGCTTGATGTCGCAGCCTGGCCCGATCCTGCTCTAGTTCTTCGAACTCCTCGGCCAGTTTTGTGAGTTTGGCCAGGCTAGAACTTTGGTACGGCCGTACGAATGCCCGTAGATCTGGGAGACTGTTATCGCATATTTGTTTCAACTCCCTCGGCCTATCGTACTTCAGAGGCCTCATTAGGGTCTGCATCTCGACCATATATATTTTAAAGGGCTCAGCTATGCCCTGTCTTCTCCGGGATACTTCCTCCTGTAACCGTGTGAAATAGTCCCGTGGTAGAAAGAAGTCCTGGAAGCTAGTCACAAAAGATGTCCATGACCGCCAATGTTGGTTATTGGCAATGTACCATTTAAGGGCCATGCCTTGGAGGAGTTCAGGCATAGCTCGGGGAATCAAGTCCAGGTTGAGTCCATATGTCTCTGCTGACCATTCAACCTGCTCCAGAAATTCTAGCGGCTTGGTCGTGCCGTCAAAACGGAAGCCATGGTGGAGGGCGTGTGTCCGACAGCCTTGCCGCTGTCTGCGTTGCTGGTATGTTCAGGCGCTCTATGAATTTGCTGGGGTCCTCAAATTCTTCCTCCTGTGTTGCGCTTTTTAGTGGTGACTGACGAGTGTGAATGCGTGCCAAGTCACTGAGCCTCAAGGTATGCTGCAGATTTGACTCGTTTGCCATGTCCCATTTTCCAAACTTCCGGCGCATCGTGTCCACCGTGCCAGTCACGGTTATCCCGAATTCTTCGGCATACCGAACGATTTCCTCCTTTTTGAGGTTATAAACCCATCCTCGTACCATTTTGCCTTGTCTATGTGAAGCGTTATTGAATATCGTTTTATCGCAAGACCCTAAACGTTGGGCGCCAGTTGTAACGAATCAAATGTCCTGCCGGGCTTAACTCGGTCGGTCAGGATCCGTATCAAAAAATTTGTATTTGGACACTTGCGATAATAGCGACACTAGGTTTTGATAATTATGTATATTTATTGATTAAGGACTAGGTGTAGTTTTGTTTAGTTTTAGTGTGTGTCTCCTGTGGTGGCCGCCGTATAGAATCCTGGTTATGCACCTACTCGCCGTTCAGCGTCACCTGTTCGCTAAGAACCACCCACTCGCTTTTGGCTCGTGGGATAATTCCGCGTGGCAAAGCTCCGCTTAGTTGCAAGTGGATGCGCACCCGAATAGTTGGCTTGGTAGTAGTGGTGGGATCCGGTAGGGATCCTTGCTGGGACTGGTGTGATCCGGTAGGGATCCTTGCTGGAACTGGTGGGATCCGGTAGGGATCCTTGCTGGAACTGGTGGGATCCGGTAGGGATCCTTGCTGGAACTGGTGGAATCCGGTAGGGATCCTTGCTGGAACTGGTGGGATCCGGTAAGGATCCTTGCTGGAACTGGTGGGATCCGGTAGGGATCCTTGCTGGGACTGGTGGGATCCGGTAGGGATCCTTGCTGGAACTGGTGGGATCCGGTAGGGATCCTTGCTGGAACTGGTGGGATCCGGTAGGGATCCTTGCTGGAACTGGTGGGATCCGGTAGGGATCCTTGCTGGGACTGGTAACTGTGACCAAGATCTACAGTATTTCTCCTGTTACGCAAGGACTTGTCAGTGTTCTCCTGCTATTCGCAAGGATTTACCACTAGACTCTCCTGCTACACAAGGACTTGTAACTGTGGCCAAGATCTGCTGTGTTTCTCCTGTTACGCGAGGACTTGTCAGTGTTCTCCTGCTATTCGCAAGGATTTACCACTTGACTCTCCTGCTACACAAGGACTTTGCACAGGACTTGATTGGTTGCAGATGTATATGTAAATGTATTGCTCGGGACAAGAATAGTTGGCGTGATTTGTTTGGTGATGCGACGTTCAATTTTCTGTTGACTCTGTTGACTTGTTTTCTGTCTGACCTCGCGTGCGTGTTGCTGTGCCCTTTTTATATGTTTGTCAACTGTCGTTAACTGTACTTTCGTCGTCGCCACGCACTCGTGCACCGTTTTCTGCACATCTGTAACGGCACTTAGTCCCGTTGTGGTTTGTCAGCGCTTGCTGGGCGACGGTGTTGTTGCTGCCTATTTCGCTCAACTCACCGGTGTCCAGAGGCTTACTTGAAAGGGGTCGTTTAGTAATGTTGTGGGGAGCCGCCTAAGGCGCCTCACAATATACTGTCCAAATTTCAAGTCGATCGGATAATAAACACGGAAGTTATTCAACGAACAAGATTCAGTACTGGAGCGAGGGGGGGAGAAGAAGCACATCCACAACTTAAATTGCCTTGCGTACGCTGTGGCTCGCGTGTGTGCGGCTTTGTGTATGTATGTGTGCGTGCATGTGTAAGTGACGAACATATGATTGGAAGTCTTAGACCTGGGTACGGGGAGTTTTGTAGTCGGGTATACTCGACTATAGCATTCTTACTTGTTTTTGATAACTCCCTGACTCGTCTTTCGAGTCAAAGTTAAGGAGTGTTTTCATAAAATTGGAATACTCTGCCTGATTCCAATATATATCAATTTATTTGTTTTCAGCCTTTATTTATTTCAATTTCTTTGTTTACAGCTTATAAAACATTATTTTTATTTATCCAGGAGTTATGAGTGTTGGGAAATCCTAACCATTTAACAAGCACTTTATTATTCTTTCTGTTGAGTATCTTTTCAACAAGAAAAGTGTTGGAATAACGAGTGTTTTTTAATTCCTCTTTGTAAAATGCTCCCTTGATTGGTGCGCCCTGATAATCTTCTAATATGTGTGTTGTTGGGTTTGTACATTTCACATGTTTTATTTTAAATATTTCCGTTGTCCAATTGGGTGTGTAACCCTTTTCAAATACATGCTTATATTTACTGATACGATCATTATCACCAATTTTAAATTTCGCTCCACTAAATACCGTCAAGTGGCTGTATACAGTACGTAGCAACTCATTTTCGTTTGATGGATTTACTTGTATGTGAGCCATTTGATTGTTCTATGTGGCTTTCTATTGTATTCATCAATTAACTGTTTATACATATCAATCCAGCGGTATATTCCTTTGAAACTAAATTCTCGCTACATTATCTCTTTTAGCGTTCTATAATTGATGCCTTCAACCCACTATATGTTGAATAGTGATTGATATTATGTTTTTTAATTAAACTGTTAAAGTTAACATTATAGAATTCTTTACCATCATCAGTTTGTAAATTCTTAGGTACACGACCCAAATTAAAAATATCTTCCATTGCTTTTGCAACATCTTTCCCCGATTTCGTCTTGAGTGCTGCACCCCATGCAAATTTGGAAAAGGAGTCAATAACTGTTAATAGATAACGATAGCCTTTGTTCGATGATGAGTAGGCACCCATATCCACTATATCTGATTGCCAATGTTCATCAATCCCTTTAAGGATAACTCTTCTACGGATAAAGTTCTTACGCGCTGGCGCATGCAACTCATTTATGAATTCCCTTTTAGTCATGATTTTTAGCTACACCCTTAATCAATGGTGGTATTACTGGTGGATCTATTTCAAAAGTACGTTTCTTTGGGGCTGTAATGAACTTATACATAAAATTTTCTAAATATTCTATTTTTGTATCAATATATTTAGTGATCTTAAGGTCAACTGTATCAATGCATTTAGTGATCTTAACGTCAACATCAGCTGCTGAGCTCACAATTAATTTTTCTAAAGTTGACTGAAGTTGTTTATTTTCTCTAGAGATTAGCGTTTGTAAGTCTTGTGTCCTCGCATTAAGATGCGACTGAAGATATGCTTTGTTGACAGCATCTTTTTCTTGCATCGGACTACCAACATTTTTAATACGTCTGTTTTGAGAATCAATGTTTTGATCACGATCCACTGAAAAGCCATTTTTCTCTAAGTTTCCTACGCTTATTCTTTTCTCTGTTGTGTGTCCAAACTTATCAAGACTCATCTTGTTAATGATAATACCTTAATTATGCTTGACTTATTTATTCAATAATATGTGCTTCCCGTAGCTCTTCTATTATTGATACAATTTCATTATTTTGATTACTATGACCAGCCGATTGTGATGCGATCAGTAGTCTTAACCTATTAACAAGCTCGTTAGGATCATCCCAGTATATATAATTTGGTTTAGTTGACATAAAATTCATGAGAACACCTCCCTTGTGAGTAGATTTATATCCATTGGGTGTGGACATTGCATTCGGAATCCTATCTAATTTTGGAAAAAGCTTTTTAATTACTTTGGTATATTTATTAGAGCGCGATCCTCTTATTTGGTTTTCATCAGAGTATCCTCTCCTATGAGCGCTTGTAAGCATAAGAATTTTCTTATATAATTTTATCTCTATATCATCATAATTCTCAGGATTTTTGCGATAAATTAGTGAATGTAGCCCTGGGGTAAGGTCCCACCTCTGACCGTTTTCCAATTCAATTTTTCCATTAACAATATTAATTTTATTATTTCCCAATCTCAAGGTACCATTGAAATCTTTATAAGGACCATATACTTTATCAAGTTTTCTGTTTCTACCTAATTCACTTAGATTTAAATAAAGGCTAACATCCTCAAATTCATTAACATCGTTTGTTAAATTAGATTGAGAATAGAATTCATCATCGGAATCGTTTGTTTTGTTGATTCTCGTTTCGGCATCAATATCATCAAATTTATTAGAAAAATTTATCCATGGCATTCAGCATTACTGTACCTATTTTTATAATTATTATTATCATTAATTGATGTGTTAACTTTCTGCTCTTCATATTATTCTTCTTCTTTCTTTGGTAAAGCCATGTGATTGGTTTCTCGTTTCGAAGTTATGATTTCCTGTAAGGGTTGAGTTATGGGCTTAAATGTTTCCTCAAGCTGATATTCATTTTCAGCTTTACCCAATTTTAAGCTTTGAAATTTTCTTTTCAAAGCAGTTCTCGTTTTTGACAACTCTTTCAACAAATGCTGATTCATATTTATTTTATTTAGGTTAATTGACAGGTCAACTATTAGAACAATATTGAATGGAAAAAGCTGGCTGTACTATTGTTAATGTTGTTGCTGATAAAATCAGATTGATTGATGTGTAATTCCTTCCCCACTCTTTTATATAGTTAAAATTGTTGATACAGGTACAGGTACAGGTACAGGTACAGGTACAGGTACAGGTACAGGTACAGGTACAGGTACAGGTACAGGTACAGGTACAGGTACAGGTACAGGTACAGGTACAGGTACAGGTACAGGTACAGGTACAGGTACAGGTAAAGGTACAGGTAAAGGTACAGGTACAGGTACAGGTACACGAGGTGTGTGGCAATTGAGTAATATTGTGACATACCATTTAATTCATCATTGAACCTTGTAACTAAAAAGACGCATCTAATATGAGCGATACAAAACCACTACTTGGTGGGGGTAAAAACTCTTCAAAGGAGCGGGAATACAAAGTAATACAAAATCCCATTAAAAGAAACGACGATAGGAAGAATGATGATAAAAATACATCTTCCAATATTAAATATGAAAAATTAAAATAATCCAAAATTTAAATAATCAATGTCAAATATAAACTGAAAATAAATCAAAGAAATTGAAAACAAAAATAATCAAATTTAATCGTTTTTTGCTTTATTATATTATTATTATTACAAACATTCTTATTTTTAAATCATACATATTATTTGAAAAAATCTTATTTTAATTTATACATATTATCACAAAAAATGTTAAATTTTAATTTGAATATATTATTATTATTCTTCTAACTTATAGTGACCCCAGGTTAATGTTCTTATCCCATCTCCTTGAACACTTCTTTTATCGTCAGTGCTAGAGAGGGTAGTTTTTTTTTAATTTTTTCAGTATATAGGTTATGCAAATTCGATGTTATTGTGTACATACTGTCACTAAATGTCTTTTTTTCAAATAAACACTCCTTATAATTATTTAATGTCAATTTATCAATACAACTCTTTTTTACACCTTATGATTTCTTAATGCATGTACCTCCATCAACAGATAAAGAATACATTTTTGAACGAAGTCCTACAAACTCAGGCATTCGCTTGCCACAGTTTTCATCCTTAAACATTCCAATTACTTTTTTATTACACCTTTTAAATCCGTAGTATTTAGCCAACTCTTCTGGAAAGTCGGATGTATCAAAACGCATTTCAACATCTTCACGGATGTCTTCAAAGAAGTTAAGTGTTTGTATTAGGTATATAAACGAATCAGTGTCCATGTAGCTTAAACTAACTTTATCATGAAATTTGCACTTCATATCTTGATAATGAAAGTCGTACATATGGAGCTTAGATAATTCTAGAACAATTAACCCTAAATAAATTGGTTTGTGTTTTACGTTATGAAGTCGTTTCATTTGAATCGCGTACATATCTTCAGTGAATCTGGCTGCACTGTGAAAACCTTCGCGCACCTAATCACCTTCTTTCGAATGACTGCCATTCGGTTACTATTTTAACGTTCTTACGGTGCTCAATGTTCTCCATGGTTTTGCCGTAAACAGAGTTATTTAATAAGTTAAAAAAATCCTTTTCAAAATTATTTTTCGCTTGTGCTCTATGAAAAGTATTGAGATCTATATACTTTTTGAACCATGCGGCTTGCTTTTATATCAACCCTCTATGAATCTTTTTTAAAATCAAACCGTTTAAAATTGCCTACTGAAGATTTCTATAGTGAATTACATATTTAATCTTAGGTCTTAGATCAGCAATGAGCTTCTTGACTTTTGAATCTGGAGTCGGTTTTTGATTATGCGGACAAAATGGTAGATCATTATGGAAATCGTGAAGAGCTAATCGTGAAGGATAATCTAAATCTACTTTCAGAATGTACCCATATTCTGAGTCTGCTGAAACGGATGAGATGTTAAATGAATTAATTTCATTCTCATTTAACCAGCGAAAACCGCCATTTGGAAGGTTTTGTGACATGGCCCAGCCATACAAATTATTTGCATCTAAGTACATTAAGTATTCTGATGGCTTGCTTTCATCAAAATCTTCCATTTACATATTATTTGCTTTGGAGTATCTATTACTACATTGAACTAAGCCACCGCGAATACCACTTTGTATAAATCTATAAATATCGATGTCGGTAAGAAGCTCAAGTTCAATGTCAGTAGTTCTCAACATTGCATCCCAAGATAAGCCAGGTGCTGTATAATAATGTGCTGGGTCTAGAGAATAAATATTCTTACAAATTGTCCGAAAATTCTGAAAAATGTCTGTTAACAACAAGACATCTGTTTTCAAGTACACTTCCATGTACTCTTTTATCGTTTTGCATTCAAAAACTGACCAGACCTTTTGAGCATACAGATACAAATCTTCAAGCGTACATTGCTTATTTAAAAGTGTGTTAAAAAATTTTTCTCTTGGAGGTAAGGAAGTTTCATTCAAACGAACTGGTGAATCCAAATATTCATAAGGAAAAACACCCTTCCTATGTACAAGGTCAAACTGTGTATCGTTTGGGAAGTATTTGTTGATTACTTTGAAGTTTTCAATCGTTAAATTATTAGTTAATGTGTCTAAGCTTGTACTCATAAAGCGAAATGTATCTAAAAATCTGATTTCAAGCGTTTTTTTTACTGTAATCTGAAGGCAAAGAAATGTATTATTTAAGAGTGAAATATACAATTCTTTGTTAGGTGGAATGACCTTAATGTCACCAGGAACACTACTCAATTCCCTAACAAACAAATGAGCATCATATCGAGAAAAGTTATGAAAAAATACTGGGATGAAAGGTGCAATCTTGAAATTAAAATTACAGGCATTGTGCGCTGCCTCCCCCCCCGATATTTACCAGTTAAATGACAATGGTCCCTTACTCGATCAGACTGTAAGATCTTATTACAAATATGACAGTTTACAGCATTTATAAAACTGGTGTTCTCCTTTTGACTCATATTCATTGGCTTAATTGTAGCTACATAATTTGTATAAATTTCAATCGAATCCTTATTCAATGAATTTACAAATGAAATATTAGCCTGCTCACCTGATTCAAGTACAAGTTTATCAAGATCTGAATTATATGTACATTTAATATAATATGAAAATGCTATCGAAGTGTGTTGATGTGTTCTTAAAATATTTTCTGACACTATATTATCTTGAGGTAATAATATGCATTCAAAGTCTACATATACAACAAATGGAACATCTAATGTTCGACTATAATTCTTAAAAGTAAGACTCGCCTTATCTGCTGTTAGGAGGGTTGATACCACGTTACTACATATCTCCTTATGTCGTCTATACAGTCTCTCACTATTTGAAGTATTTAGACATGTATTGCAGAAGAATTTCCGTCCATCATGTTTTGAGAGCTGACTGCTGGAAAGTCTAAAAAAAGAAGACGAAGAAAACAAAAAATAAATTAATAGTATAATAATCTGATTATATAAAAATATGTAAATAGTATATATACCTTGACAAATTTTTTTTCCAGACGAAGTGTGAGATTGTTTCCTTTTCCAGAAGCAATAATGAAATATGAGTACTGCGTTCCTCCTTTGTTAAATAAAGCGGTCCAATCACCATCTTGAGTTCCTCATCGTATCCAAAAACATTGATGCTAATGTTCGAATTCCGTTCCTCAAAAATCTTTATCATTTTTACTTTTATAGGAAAATCGAGACCTTCGAAGTTGAGCGTTAGCAATTCATTTATTTTAATTGACGTACTTTCTTACACTGTTGGGACAAGTCTCAACGCAATGAAGAAACCGTTATGTTTACTTGCTGCAAATTAACAAAATATGTACACGCAATAAAGGACAGCGATCTGCTTCGTTTAGAAGTCAATGAGAGACCGTTTGTACAGAGATCAACTTATGATATACAGTGGCAACGCAGTGTTGCCATCATGTTTTAATTAGACAAGGATTGCCATATCAACACTCCTCCTCAATACTTGCAATTACATTATTTTAGGCCAACCAAATCTGTACCTTTTTATGATTTATTTTCGGTAAATTCTTTGTTAGAATATCAGCTACCATTTCTTTTGTTGGACAATATTTGATATCAATTATTTTCTTTTCATAACAATTTCTTACATGGTGATATTTAACATCAATATGCTTACTTCTAGCGTGATAAACTGGGTTTTGAATGAGATTAATTGCGCTTAAATTATCGCCATACATTAAAACAGAATCAAGCTTAAATTTCAATTTCATTTCATTTATCAATTTGCTTAAATATATTGCCTCTTTGGCAGCTTCGGACATTGACATATACTCTGCCTCTGTGCTGCTAAGGGCCACACACTTTTGTTTTCTCGATGCCCAAGAAAGGGCTGAACCACCCCAAATGAAGGTATATCCAGTATAGGATTTGCGGTCACTTGCATCGCTTGCCCAATCTGCATCACAATATCCATAAATGGCCGCACCAGTTTTCTCATATTTTAACTAGAGATCTGCAGTTGTATGTAGATACCGTAGCACCTGTTTGGCGGCTGCCAAATGCTCGCTGTGAGGATCTGCAACAACTTGCACACCGAATGCAGAATATCCGGACGTGATGATAGCGCTACGTACATAAGAGACCCAATAACAGATTGGTACTCCGTCACGTCGACCTTCTTGCAACTTGCACTGTTGCAATTTACTTGAAAGTTTTCTTCCAACGGCGTTGACGTTGTTCGACACTCGCTCATGCCCATCTCTGCAAGAAGGCAACTTATGTGGGTTTTCTGGCCCACCAGCATCGCACCAGTCTCGCCTTCGCGTTCGATCTCAAGGCCCAAAAAGTTTAAGACAGGACCCTTGTCGACTACCTGAAATTCAGATGAGATTTCTTTGCACATGCAACTCCAATTCTGTCGCCATGGCTATAACCATACGAATAGTTGCATAACGGACGACTGGCGAATATGTTTCTTCGTAATCAATGCCGAATTTCTGACTACAACCTTTGCCACCAATCGCGCCTTATAGCGATCAATTTCGCCTGCTGGATTCCGCTTAATTGTGAATACCCACTTGTAGCCTATTGGTCTTTCACCTGCAGGAAGCTTTACCAGTTGCCACGTCTGATTTTTAAGTAAAGCGTTGTACTCCTCCTGCATCGCACATATCCAATTATGTGCTTGTGGGCCTGCCAATGCCTCACTAACAGTAGAAGGAACCTCGGAGTTTTTGCCGCACATCATATTTAATATATTGTACTGCTTACGCGGTCTTCCTCTTAGGCCCGTTCTAATTAAACTTTGGCCTACCTGGTCCAATTCTAACTGCCTCCATGACTCCTTCATTATCTTCAGTTTCAGTATCGTCGCTTTGCTCACTCTGCATATCAGCTCCTACACTTTCAGAATTGATCTCGATTGTATCAACGCTAGTGTCGACTGCATTTAGAGCATTCCTGTCGCGCTCTTCTTCACACAGCATCACATTGAAGTCAACAGCAGCTTTGTGCACGTCTCTTTCCACGAAATATACGTCACGGCTCGTCTTGAATTCACCTGTCTTCTTGTCATATAAGGGATATGCCTTCGATGTTTCAGAATAGCCAACCATTACGTATTCTTTGCCCTTTTCTTGAAACTTTTTCTTTTGACATTTATTCAGAGCAATAACGATCGACCCAAATACTCTCAAGTGCTTCACCACTGGCTTGTGCCCAGTCCACACTTCATAGGGAGTGACGCCTTCTAGCGCCTTCGTAGGGGACCTATTCCTCAAATATGCTGCACAGGCTATAGCCTCAGCCCAGTATGTCTCATCCATACCAGCACTATTTAACATGGCTCGTCCCATCTCCAGTAAGGTTCTGTTAAATCTTTCGGCGACTCCATTTTGCTGCGGCGTATAGGGTACTGTATACTGCCGCCGTATGCCAATTTTCTCCAAATACAGGTCAAACTCCTTGTTGGAGTACTCGGTGCCATTGTCACTTCTTAAAACTTTGACTTTCATACCGGTCTGCCGTTCAACCATGGTCAAATGTTTCTGGAACACTTTCATTACCTCGCTTTTTTGCTTTAGAAAATACACATGAACATATCGGCTCTTGTCATCGATCATTGTTACAAAATACTTGTTGCCACCTATCGACATTTTACTTATTGGCCCGCATACATAACTATGCACCAGTTGTAGTATATCTTTGGCTCTCATTTCAGATTTCTCAAAAGGTTTTACATGACATTTATTCTTTAAACATGATATACACTTTATATCAACAGCTGCTCCTGCAGACTGAAATGTCAACCCACGAACCATATCCTTGCTTTTTAGCTCACGCAAGCTTTGCATATTCAAATGACCATAGCGCTCATGCCATTTCAATAGTACGTCATTGCTTTTACTGAAACACAACTTATCAATATGTTTTAATTCACACATATATAAGCCATCGACCTTTCTGGCCTTTAGTATTAACCCGTTGTCGTTAAAATACTGCCTTGCCCACAGATATAAAATTACATTGCAGTTCCGGTACATACAATACATTATTCATTGTAATTTTGAAGCCTTTTTGGCTGTTCAATACCTCTGTACCACGGCCGCTCGCCGTTATCTGCTTATTTCCAGCAACTTCAATTTCTTGCATGTGCGATTCAAACGTATCAAACAATTCACGTATTGCACACATATGTGAAATAGCGCCACTGTCGACGCACCAGGCACCGACACTAATACCATTACTTGTTGCTACGCCTGCAAACGATCAGCAGTCGCTCCTGCAGTTGTTGTAACATTTGCTCTCTTTGCGCTCACCATTTTTGCTGTTTTCAACTTCATTGCCGCTGCGGCAATTTGCAGCGAAATGGCCTCTCTTTCCACATTTCCAACATTTCCTATCCTTTTGCTTACTTTTCGTAGCACCGTTACTTTGTCTATACTGATATTTGTCTGTATGCTTTTTGCCTACCCATTGCGCCGCAAATGCCTGCGCGCTGACATGTTGTTCACTATTTTTGCGCCTTTCTACTTCTTCTAACAGCTTGCTTTTTATTACGCTGAGCGACGGCAAATCGTCGCGCTTTAAGTGCAACAACAAAATTTTCGAATGATGGCGGTAAACTCGCCAACAACATAATAACAAATAACTTATCATTCAGGGAAATTCCAATTTCTGCTAGCTTTTCAACAATACACGAAAACTCCGTTACGTGCTGCTAAACATTGTCAACTTCTTGCATCCGTTTATTTAACAATTGCTTAAGTAACGTTACCTTGCGAACTGGACCTGCTGGTCGATGCATCTTCTCAAGATCATCCCACATATCCTTCGCACAAGTGGACTTTTTTACTCCACTTATTTGTGATGCGGTCATGGACAAAAATAGCACTGCCATTGCTTTATCGTTTTGGTTTTTCCACGAACTAAATGCAACATTGGCCTCATCTTCCGGTTTTACGTGATCCCCGGACACTACTGACCACAAGTCTTGATGCACCAATACGCTCCGTATGAACACACACCAAGTGTCATAATTGGTGTCATCCAGTTTTTCTACATTGTACATATGACTCATTTTTTACAGTTATTTTAAACCGATTTATTGATACTTTAAATATCCCGTACACTGCACTGTCCACCACAATTAAACTGTTGTTGTATGTATGTATGTATATGTTTAATTATGTAGATTTCATTAAAAGGTCACTTATGCATAAAACACACTCTCTATTATTTGCTTCAATCCTCTGTTCAATTTTATGTACTTATTTAAATGCCCTGGGCCCATAACCTGTTGGGAAAAGTCTCAACGCAATGAAGAAACCGCTATGTTTACTCGCTGCAAACTAACAAAATATGTACACGCAATAAAGGACAGCGATCTGCTTCGTTTAGAAGTCAATGAGAGACCGTTTATTCAGAGATCAACTTATGATATACAGTGGCAACGCAGTGTTGCCATCATGTTTTAATTAGACAATGATTGCCATATCAACATACACCGTTCTGTTTTTATTTGCTGGCTTAAGGGCTGATATCAGCGCCCATTTAAACAGAATACGTCAGCGTTCTTCACATTTATAGTAGCTTTTTTTTTCTTCAAGTGTGATGGCAACTCAATGTAGCTTGACACTTTCAGGGGTTCATATCTGTTTATATTTACATCAATATGTAATATTTTCATTAAGGCCACTATCTTTTTCCTGGAAGTCATCCATTTTTACACGTATATGAGCAGACTGCTCCAGGAAATGTTGTCTTAAGTCTGTGCCAATTGTTAATATGCACATTGATGTTTGATGTGATTTTATTGAGACAAACATTTCATCATCAATTACTTTTATGTATTTCGCGAATAGTTCAAAATTCACTTTGCATGCATTATGCTTTAGAATTAGTGATTCTATAACTGGTATTAGTTCGTCACCAGAATAACTTAAAAACTCTTGTGGGATACGCAAATCCTCACGTTTATTTTTATACTATGTTCCCGAAGGGAAAAATAGTATATTGGGTTTGCGAAATGTCCGTTTGTGCGTCTGTCCGTATGAACGCAATTTTTTTGCCTTTATCTTTGAGCTAGAGCAACCAAATTTGGTACACATATTGGTGTATATCGTCAATTTATAAAGTGTCAAGATCAACCCCCCACCCCCACCCCATCCCCCAAAATTTGGGGAAAACCTGTATCTTCCACATTTTTAAGGCTAGAGTCACCAAATTTAGCATACACACTAAAGTTGAGATTCCTGACAGATCTGCATCAAAAATTTTTGGTCTAAACCACCCCCACGCCCCCAAAGGAGCAAAACCTATATCTCCCACACCAGTAGAGCTAGAAACACCAAATTTGGCATAGAGACTAATGTTGACCCCCTGGATAAAACTGCATCAAAAATTTTTGGATAACCCAATGGAGCAAGACCTATATCTCCCACACCAGTAGAGCTAGAGTCACCAAATTTGGCATAGAGACTTATGTTGACCCCCTGGATAAAACTGCATCAACAATTTTTGGACCCCACACCCCCACCCCCCCAATGGAGCAAAACCTATATCTCCCACACCAGTAGAGCTAGAGTCACCAAATTTGGCATAGAGACTAATGTTGACCTCCTGGATAAAACTGCATCAAAAATTTTTGGACACCACCCACCCCCACGCACCCAAAGGAGCAAAATCGCGTTTCTTTCTGAACTCACAAGTAACCATATTATATACATAGGACTGGGAACATAGTATTCTGCAGTCGGGTGCGTCCGCAGTCGGACGCCGCCGCCGACTGCAACGTTCTTACTTGTTATATAAGCTTTTGAGTAAGCTTTTACTCTTTATGCAAAAAGAGATTGGAGCAAAAGTGCTCTCATTGATCAAATGCAATTTATGCCTACGTTAACATTTTGGTGAGTGTGGGAACATCTCGCGAGGCCTGTTCTCAGCGGATGTTTATACTATTGGCTGTTTACGTTATTGAGCTTGTGCACGTGGCTTATGATTCTTATTGCTATGACAATTTTATGATCGTGTTGCCAGGTACGAAGTTACTAGGCAAGAGGTTCTGAATTTATGTTACTAAGCAAGATTTTGTATGTGAGTGGGAGGTATGGATATGTCACTATATATATAAAAGAGTTCGTGCTGACTGACTGACTGACTGATTGGCAATCATCGCACAGTCAAAACCATAAGAGCTAGGATGCTGAAATTTTCACAGAAGCTTCCATCTATGATGAAAGTGCAAACTAAGACGGGATTTTAGAAAATTCCACCCACAAGCGTGGAAAATTGGGGAAAACTGTTGTATGAAACTTTTTTGTTTATCATCCAATTGTCTTTAAACTCATTTTCAAAGATCTACACAAAAATCAATTTGACACATATTTTACCGATTTTGGAAAATCCACCCCCTTGGGCGAAAAATGCGGGTTACAAGGTTGTATTGGCAAAAGTCTAATTTTAGTCCAATCACCTTCAAAATCATTTTCAAAGCTCTTCACGTAAAATAATTCAACACGTGTATCGGCGATTTTGGGAATATCAGCCACATGGTCGGAAAATCGGTGGAACACTCTGGCATTCGACATATTTAGTTTTTATGCGATTGGCTTCAAACTCATTTTCAAGGTTCTATGGGAAAAAATAATAGGCGCGGTGGTCAAAGATTTTGGAAAATCTACCCCCAAAGTCGGAAAATTCGCGGAAAACTGTTGTATGAAACTTTTTTGATTATCGTCCGATTGACTTCAAACTCATTTTGAAAGCTCTTTACATAAAATAATTTGACACATGTATCAGCGATTTTAGAAAATTCAACCACATGGTCGGAAAATCGGTGGAAAACTCTGGCATTCGACATTTTTAATTTTCATGCGATTGGCTTCAAACTTATTTTCAAGGTTCTATGGGAATAAATAGTAGACGCGGTGTTTAACGATTTTGGAAAATCGACCCCCAAAGTCGGAAAATTCCCGGAAAACTGTTGTATAAAACTTTTTTGATTATCGTCCGATTGACTTTAAACTCATTTTGAAAGCTCTTTACATAAAATAATTTGACACGTGTATCAACGATTTTGGAAAATTCAACCACATGGTCGGAAAATCGGTGGAAGACTCTGGCACTCGACATTTTAAATGTTGTGTGATTAGCTTCAAACTCATTTTCATTGTTCTACCCAAACACATAATAGGCGTGGTGTCCAAAGATTTTGAAAAATCTATCCCTAAGGTCGGAAAATTCGCGGAAATCTGTTGTATGACATTTTTTTGATTATCGTCAAATTGTTTTAAAACGTCTGTTTATCATTCAATCATTTTGAAACTAATTTTCAAAGCACCTCACATTAAATAATTCGTCACATGTGCTACCGGTTTTGAAAAATACACGTGGCTTTATACTAATTTCCAAATAAAAATACAAAAACCTCGGTACTTTGCGGGCAATACAACGGGCGGAAAACAGTTGGAAATATTGATTCTGGATTCTTAGCATTATTCTTGAAATTGGCTTAAAATGATTTTAAAATTCTACTCCGCGTTGCCACGGGCGGGAAATGGAAGTCAAGGACAAATGAGTGGGAAATTTTTTTGTTTTTTTTTTTTTAAAGACATTTTTATAGCCCCACACAAACATTAAACACCTGGCTCAACTATTTAGTTGACTTTCTTACGGTTGACGAAAGTAGTCAAATTAAAAAAAAATGCACTTTCATCTGAATATTTCCCTGGGCAAGGCCGGGATATTACCTGCTACTTATAAATATATCTTTTATATATAATTAAAAGTCAAGCTCGTGTACTTATAAAAAAAATATAATTTTTATTCATAATACGAACTCAACAGTGAGTCAATACAAATATTTGATCTTATGTTATTCGGTATTCAATTAAGACTAAAGGGCTTGCACCGATGCTATCGCAAAGCTAAGCTCGGTGTAAGAGATTTTAGATAAGCTTTTGAGTAAGCTTTTACTCTTTATGCAAAAAGAGATTGGAGCAAAAGTGCTCTCATTGATCATCTCGCGAGGCCTGTTCTCAGCGGATGTTTATACTATTGGCTGTTTACGTTATTGGGCTTGTGCACGTGGCTTATGATTCTTATTGCTATGACAATTTTATGATCGTGTTGCCAAGTACATACGAAGTTACTAGGCAAGAGGTTCTGAATTTATGTTACTACGCAAGATTTTGTATGTGAGTGGGAGGTATGGATATGTCACTTCCCCATCCTTTAGAAATTAGCCTGTCCTCAGGCGGCTAATCTTGGATGTTAGGGTACAATTGACGCATAGGATCTTCAGTTACAACTATTTCTTCATTAATATCTATTATCTCTTGTTTCTTCGGTTCTTCATTTGATTTAGTTTTTATGTATTTGATTACAAAATTGTGTGGTGCTGTTTTGCATTTTATATAAAGATAAGATATACCAATTATGGTTATTAAAATTAAAATGATTATAGTTATAATTTTATAAATTGTGTTTTTCTTATTATTAAACAAAATTATTCAATTTGTGTATTGCTGAACATTGTTTGTAATTGTAATATTGTTTAACTGGGCAGTACAATTGTATATTTTTATGATTTTATTATTTTCAATGTATATTTCCTGATTGTTACAATCTTGATGCAGTTTATTTCGGGTCATGTTCCAAGTAACTAAAATATTTGGTTCGACATATTGAATATAATTTTCTTTACGGAATTTATTAAAAGTACAAGTTGGTGTTTCGTGTCTTAAAATATTGGCAATACAATGATCTTTGAGAATATCTTTTGTTAAGGTGTTTATTACATTATTGTTGTGTATGTAAAATTTACTTGCAACGTTTTCATTGATTATCTGCCCGTTATCATCTGGGTATTTATTTATTTATTTTATCATTCCTAGTGCTACAAGCTAAAGCTTATAAGTTAGGGCACTAGTCACTATAATTAAACATATTTTATAACATAACATTCGATTTAACATATAAAATAAGTACATAGTTCATATAATTTGAGTTTAAAGTTATCGTTCACAGTTAAAATAATTATTGTTGGGTATTGTTCTGAAGGTGAGCCTTTAGTTTTATCTTAAATTGCTTGGCACCATAAATAGTTTTTAAAGGATGGGGAAGTTGATTCCAGGTGCGAATAGCATATATAAAGAATTGTCTTTCTGAATTTAACGTCTTATGCCTATTGCACACTAGATTGTTCGTCCTCGTGGACGTAGCAAATCTAATTTTTTCGTGAAGATATGCGGGTTCTTTAGTATATATTATTTTGTGCAGGAAGATTAGTGTTTTAAAAGTCATCAAGTTGGTTATATCAAGGTCAGCTTATTTAAGGGCATAACATGAAACGTGGTCATATCGCTTTAGGTCAAAGACAAAGCGCGCTATATTGTTATAACACACGCTAATTTTTCGTTTGCTAGCCGCATCACAGTTTGTAAATACTTCTACCCCATATAGAAGGGTCGGTATTAAGCACGTCTTGGCAATTAATAATTTTATTTCGATAGGCAAAAAGTGCTGTGTTAAACACAATGTTCTTAATAATCCATAAGTTCTCCCAACAGCCTTATTGATATGATTGCTCCATGTAAGCGTTTTATTGAAGGTGAAGCCTAAATTATTTGCATAGTCCATGTAAGTTACTGGTATGCCATCTATCATAAGGCTTAGCAGGCTTTTTCTTATGGATTACTATACATTTGGATTTTCGTGGATTAAGGCCAAGTCCATTATTATTTGCCCAAACGCAAAGTTTTTCTAAATCGTTGTTGCAAATACTAACACATTCATTAATTTCACACAGAGGACGACTTACATACATTTGGACATCATCAGCATACATTTGAACACTACAGTTAGTCACAGAATCGGGCAGGTCATTAACATAAATGGCAAACAGTAAGGGGCCAAGAACTAATCCTTGCGGAACACCACGCCTATTTGACACAAAGGACGAACATATATTTGACGAGACGACAGCTTGACATCTATCAACAAGGTACGAAGACAAGAGACTTACAGCTGTACTGGAGAAATTATATAAATTAGAGAGTTTAGTTAAGAGTATATTGTGGTCAACTGTGTCAAATGCTTTGCTGTAGTCAAGTAGTGTCAAAAACGTTACATCATTATTGTCAAGTCGTTCCCTAATATCTTCAGCTATTTTGGTTATGGCTGTAGTACAGCTTATATTTTTTCTAAAGCCCGATTGTTTATCATTAAGCAGTTGGTTGTTTTCAAAAAATCGGTTAATTTGTTTTGCCATTAAATTTTCAAAAGCCTTTGACAGAAATGGCAAAATGGATATTGGTCTGTATTCGTCACTATTCGATTTTGGTATAGGTATAATTTTTGCTTCTTTCCATTTGTCGGGAAAGGTAGATGTAGTGAAGGCGGTTTTTATAATATGTGTTAAGTAGCTTAGTATTTTGGGAAGTAGAATTTTTATAAATTTAGGATTGAGGTCATCAAAACCAATAGCATTTGACTTAATTTTTAGTATACACTCAAGTACATCACTTGGACTGACACACATAAAACTAAAACTAATATCACAGTTTCTATAGGATCGACAGTTCAGGTATACGTTTTGTGTAGGTTCAGGTACAGTTATTTGCGTGAATTTACAATTGAGTTCATTTACGTCGATATCGTTTTTTATCACAGATTTCTGTTTACCTAGGCTAAGATTTTTAATTTCTTTCCATTTTTGCTTTGGATTTAGTGCCGTACTAAACTTCGCGCAGAAGTAATTGCGCTTGGAATTAAAAATAAGATTGGCCGCTGCTCTTCTTAGTGCTTGGTATTTGCGGAAATGAAAATCTGTTTTAAAGCGTTTCCATTTCTGAAAAGCCTTGTTTCTTTCTAATATCGAGCTCTGTATGTCCATATTAAACCATATATTTTCACCATACTTAACTCTTTTCTTTTTAATGGGTCCGAGCGGTTGAAAAGATAATTAATATTAGACTGCAGTCGTTCAAGTTGGCAATTAACTGAAGGTATACGGTAGATGTCATTCCAGTCAAGTGAGTTATAGTCAGTATTTAATTTGGTATAGTCAATATTTTTAAAGTCACGAAATTCTACACAGTGGTCATTATAGTCTAGGTAAAGGTCATAAGTCAAAAATATTAGGTCATGTTTAGAATACACTGGTACTGATAGCTGTTCGTATTTTAAAACTTTATTTGGCATATTCACAAAGAACAAATCTAATAAAGTGTTTCTGCTACTTGTAAAATGAGTAGCCATTGTGGAGTTTACCAGTTTTAGGTCAAGGGATTCCATGCAATCAATGAGATGAGTTTCATTAAATATATTACTATTAAAGTCTCCCGTCAAAATTATATCAGTATACGTCAAAGAAAGAGTCGAGATAATATTCGTCAATTCTGAATAGTCAATATTGCGATTGGGTCGATATACACAGCCAATTAGTATTTTGTTTGTTGTTCTATTATTCTTAATTTGAATAAATAGAGACTCTATTGCATTTCCCACAGAATTTCTACACATAACTTTAGCATTAAGTTTTTTGTTAATATAAATTGCAACACCACCAGCATGACCTACACGATCAGAACGAAAGACATTATAAACATTACAATCAATTAACGAATCACAGATATCAGACACAAACCAAGTTTCAGACACACAAATCACATCTACATTAGAGTTTACAAACATATATCTGAACTCATCAATTTTCTTGGCTAAACTTTGAGCATTAATATGGCAAATATGTAAGCCTGACTTCTGCTTTACAAGAACCCTTAGCATGGCATAGCTATTCGCACTGGAAACTACATTTTCATCTTGCATTTAAAAAATAAAAAGTACAATCCTGTCACACGCAATTTGCTAAAATTTACACCTATAAAACAACACACCTTAAAGGAAAAAACATAAATTTGATGCGAATTAATACTTATCTTAAAATCAATGGTTAAAAATAGTACTTATCATAAATAATTTTAAAACTAGTAAACTGAGACAGATGTTTGTTAAAGCTCCACTTATCAAGAGCGAAACGAATTACTGGCAGCGAGCACACCGGGACCAGCGGGAGCGGGAGAGTTGGGTGCTAAAGTCGGATCAGCTCCCTGTGCCAAAGCTGCTTTGCCGTCCCGCTGCAGCTGCAAAAGCTCTTGTATGCTGCCCACGCAGACAACATTTGCTCTCTCCGAAAGCTTTACATGCACAAGCCCTCTACGCGTAAAGACAGCGTGCAAAAGCTTTCCCTTTTTTTGTTTCATCGCCTCTTTGAAAATATCATAATTGTCTTTTGTGAGCTGTTCATTTATATAAAAGAGGGCAGGAGAGGCAATGCCTAGCAATTGTAAGCTAAGTTGTTGTTTTGTCTCGCGACGGTAAGCAGCAATTGCTCTCAAAAGTCCAGCTTTTTCGTGCAAGTTCTCCAACTTGACAATTATTATTGGGTCAAGTACAGTGCGGGTACGGATCGACTGCTTGACTCTGAAAATTTCCCTAATCTTTGGTGCCGGGCTAAGATGTAGTGAAAAACATAAGGAGTTAAAAATACTCCTCAGTTTCTCTCCCTCAATGCAGGGAACGCCGTGTATACGAAGATCGCACATTACAGCCGCGTTGTTTTGTGCGGCACGCTTGACCCACACGTGATTTCAGGTCATGCACCTCTACAAGCTCACCTTCCAGCTGATGGACTCGTTGGCTCAGGCAATGCATTTCATTGCTCATGCTGTTGAGCCGCTCCTGAAGAACACTCAGTATCCGCTCTTCAGCCGACCGCATGCTGGCAGTGATGAGATGCGCTTGCTCCTCAAAGCGTTTGTTGACAAGTTCCGTCAGCTGGAACGCTGGTGCATCTGAGTCGCGCTTATTTTTAAGCTCAGTGTTGGTGTTTTCGCGCACACGCTTCTCCGGAGAATTGTGGACGCTCCATATTATGTGCGCAACAACACCATTTACAATGACCTTGGAGTATTGCCAGTGTGCGCTACAATTAGCAATTTTGCTGATCGATACAGGGGAAGGCTTCTGGCCCACACCAACTCCTTGGCTACTCGCCTAGCAAGGCCGTATTTGAGAAGAAGGCTTGTCCGACACCATCCATCAGATAACTGGATTTTTGGGAGGACGCCAGCAGGAAGGTTGCTAGAATTAAGCTAAGCATAATGAATTCTGGTAAAGGCTTGCCTAAAATTCTAGTAATTTTTTACCCTGTTTGTCTCCTGCATCTTTCTGTTCCTTGCTCAAGAAATTTATGAAAGTGATTTTATTATCACGTAGCATAAAAAATAAATAAATATGTTTATCAAAAAAACGCTTCGCAGTAGACGGCATTTTTACTCCCTGTATCCATAAAATGGGTAAAAAGGGGGTATTGGATTTGTGCAAAAGTATGTAACAGGCAGAAGGAGACATCTCCGACCATATAAAGTATATATATTCTTGATCAGCATCAAAAGAGATTTCTATTTGGCCATGTCCGTCTGTCTGTCTGTCCGTATGAACGCGTCGATCTCAGCAACTATAAGAGCTAGAGACACCAAATTTGGAATGTAGGTTCCTGTATACCATACGCAGATCAAGTTTGTTTCCAATCTCTGATATCTTACCCCGTTCCCCCGCAAATCGATAAAAACGTTTTACAGCCATAGTTTTAAAGATATAGCTTTGGGATTTGGCATGTACACTACTTAAGTCACTCTTAATCTACTGTCCAAATTTCAAGCCGATCGGATAATAAACAAGGAAGTTATGCAACGAACAAGATTCAGTACTGCATCGAGTGGGGGGGGGGGGGGGGGGGGGGTAAGAAGAAGCACAGCCACGACTTAAAATGCCTTGCGTACGCTGTGGCTCGCGTGTGTGTGTGTGTATGATTTGCGTATGTGTGCGTGCATGTGTAAGAGACGAACATATGATTGGAAGTTTTAGACCTGGGTACAGGGAGTTTCGTAGTCGGGTATACTCGACTAGAGCATTCTTACTTGTTCACGATTTAATTTGGGGTTGAAAATTCCTAAACGTGTTAGTTGTGTACCCATTTCGATGTTTTCAATATATTCGGTCAAGTGTTCAATATTAAAAATTAATAAGTTGAGTTTTTGTTCATTTAGTAAATCATAATTTTGCTTGTTTATCATGTTAAGACTGTCGTTAATAGTGTCGATCACGTTGTTCAAGTTACTGGTTTGAATGGAATTTTGCGCTAAGTTTGTAATTTGTTGTTCAATTTCGATTTTATCGTTTTCGTCGAGTGTGCCGAAAAGATATTTGTATTTGGAACCCACAAAATTAATAAGTCCCCGTTTGTTACGTTTTGTAATACGAATGCCACTCATTTCTCGTTGTAGTTTGTCGATTAAATATTTGATTTGTGGTTTGTCGTTAAATTTTTGACTTTGTCTTATTATGCTATTGAATGTGTACTCTATGTGGTTAATATTTACTGTAAAACATTGGTTTTCAAACTTAATAGGTATTTGTATTGTTCCTGACTCAAACAAAATGAAACATTGATTGTTTTCAATGGGGTTGATTTCTATTGATCCTGCTGTTATCAGTTTTATCATTGTCATTGTCATGATTACGGCTATGGTGGATTTGCACAATTGAAAGTGTCGGCTTCCTGTAAGTATTTGCTTTTTATTAATTTTCTATTTCTTTTTAAATTTGCTCTTGTAATGTGTAACCTTTCTACCTCTGTTTCTTCGAAGTGTTTTTCGTCAATTTGTTTTAACTGTCCTGTTTTCTTAAAAGGGTTTGTAGTTTTTGACTTAACTAGTGGGGCTTGCCTGAATCTAGTATCTACTTCAAAATTATTACGTTTTTTATTAAGTGCTTCTATTTGTCTTCTTTTATTTTCCTGGACGCCATATTCTGGGGTTCCTGCGTAAATGAAAATGTCTGCTGGAATTCTGTTAGTAGTTTTATGTTTTGTTTTGTGATTGTAAGTGTATAATATGGTTTCGAACTTAGTCATCTTATTTTCTATGTTTGCTTCACTGTTAATTATTCGTAGTTTTTCGTTAACCGTTTTATGGAATCTTTCCACATCTGCAATGCCGTTCTTGCTGGATGTGATGTTTATTATAACGCCTTCAGATTTCAACCATGCCTGCAATGCTGCGCATATGAAAGCTGAATCTTTGTCGGCTTTTATTTCTTGGGGTTTTCCCATTTCATTGAATATTTTAATGATAGCTCTTTTGGTTTCTAACCAATCTCTACTTTTTACTTCTATAAGTGCTGCGAATTTTGAATAAATGTCAATGCATGATAGGAATTGTACATTGTCTATCATGTAGAAGTTGTTTTTTTTTTTTTTTTTCTTTCACAAATTTTGTTGTATAATTCTTGATTAATTGATTAGTTTTGCACTTGCTGTCTTTGTTGTTGTTGTTTAGAGATTTTGTCTTAGATTGTATTGGTTTGATTTTGATTATGTAGCTCTGCACACAAACTTTTCGCGCAGATATTGGCGGCACACAAATTTTCGCGTCACCAATTTGTTGTTACTGGGTTTAGATTGTTTAAGTTTTTGCACACAAAATTTTCGCGCACAAATGTTGGCGGCACACAAATTCTCGCGTCACCAATTGTTATTATTGAGTCTATTTGCACATGCAAATTCCTCCCGGTAAAACACGGGTTACAGGGATCAAAAAATTTCATTTGTAACACCCAGACGTGTTCGCTGTTGTTGTAGTGTTTAAACACTACCAAGTGATCTCGATTAGCCAAAGACTAATACTTGCTGAGATTCACTTGACGATCCTACGTAGGAATCGTATCCAGGATTACTGACAGAGGTTGCTTATTTTACAACTTGAGAGTATCCTACCGGCTGCGTCAATTGAAAGTCAAGCTCGTGCACTTTAGAAAAAAATATAATTTTTATTCATAACACGAACTTAACAGTGAGTCAATACAAAAATTTGATCTTATGGTATTCGGTATTCAATTAAGACTAAAAGGCATGCACCGATGCTATCACAAAGCTAAGCTCGGTGTAAGAGATTTTAGATAAGCTTTTGAGTAAGCTTTTACTCTTTATGCAAAAAGAGATTGGAGCAAAAGTGCTCTCATTGATCAAATGCAATTTATGCTTACGTTAACATTTTGGTGGGTGTGGGAACATCTCGCGAGGCCTGTTCTCAGCGGATGTTTATACTATTGGCTGTTTACGTTATTGGGCTTGTGCACGTGGCTTATGATTCTTATTGCTATGACAATTTTATGATCGTGTTGCCAAGTACGAAGTTACTAGGCAAGAGGTTCTGAATTTATGTTACTACGCAAGATGTTGTATGTGAGTGGGAGGTATGGATATGACACTAAATATAGCGATTATAATCAATAGTGGTCAAAACATAAAACAAACAACACTAATCACTCCATTAAAATATGGAATAGAGGGTATTGGGAATTAAGAGAAATACTTTCAAAGATAAGTTTGAAAAATCGTATAAATGTATTAATAAAGATACAACAATCAGGGTTGATACATTAAAATACCATGTCAATATCCTAATAACACAATATATTAATATAGTCGACACTGTTAATTAGTATAGTGGAAGACTTTGAGAAGAACACGACAATCAGTGTCATAAAGTTCTAAAATCTTTAAACTAAAACTATTAGCATAAGACGAAACATCGAGATACGTATCTACGATGATTTAAAACTTCATGCTGAATTCAATGAATGTCAGCTTGAAGAATTAGATGAGTCAAAACCAATAATTGACTCAGAATCCGACAGTGAAATTGAAACACTGCAAGAATCAGACATTACAGACAAAATTATGGCATTATCACAAGTAGAATTTCTAAGATTAGGCTAAGGTTAGGTTAGAAAATCTAATCTAATCAAAGTTTCAAAGATGCATTGAATCTTTTTGATTCACTAAAAGGCGCACACGAAACAACAGCAATTAATCTAATAAAGACTAAGCTGAAGGGCCATGAAATTTGATCGGTAATGAAGAAACAATTGTTGATATAATCAACAAATTAACCATCAAAGTCAAAAGAAAATCAGTAGAAGTAATTTCAGCGAAATTGCTCAATCTCCAGCAAAGGAGCAAAACGGCAAATCAATACGTTCAAGAAGTTGAGAAACTGACAAAGTGTCTTGAAGGCGCTTATATCAACGATCGCTTAACTTCTGAACTAGCAACAAAATTATTCAAGTTATCATGGGAATTACCGTGAAAGAGGTAATTACCATTATAATGGTTATCGTAGGAACAATAATAACAAAAATAGAGGTCGAGGCCTATATAGAGAAAACACTAGAGGCCGTGGCAACTCGAATCGAGGCCACAACAACAACTACAACAGACAAAACGGTAATGTCCGACATGCCCAAGGCAATGCGGAAAACCAGCAACACCATTTAGATACACGAACTTAAAAATTCATTCAATAAACTTCAATCTTAATATTTTTGTTTCATTTTATAATGTAGAATCACGAAATAAACTGATATTTTTACTAGATACAGGTGCAGATATCTCAATTTTAAAAGAAGATTCCGATGTCTTTAAAGACATCCAACTAAATAACACTATAGACATTAAAGGTATTGGTCAAGGAGTCATGAAATCCAAAGGCCTCGCGCCAATAGAACTACAATCAGACAACTATATAATTCCCCACAACTTTCATACAGTTGATCGAAACTTCGCTATACCGTGTGACGGAATAATAGGCATAGATTTCATTAAAGGTTTTAATTGCAAAATAGACCTAGAACCGTCCGAAGATTGGTTTATAATTAGACCAAACAATATAAGTGTCAAAATTTATGTTCCAATAACATGCAGTTCTGAGAAAAATTCAATACTTCTACCAGCAAGAAGTCGTCCGACAAATTGAACTAACTTCATGTGAAGATAGTATATATTAATACTCAAACCAGGAAATTCAACCTGGCATTTACGTTGCAAACACAGTTGCAACACCAAAAAATACGTTTGTCCGATTATTTAATACGACCAATAAAGACCAATTAATCAATATAAATAATTTAAATTTTGAACCACTTTCGAACTACGATGTAGTTCAAACCACTCCGGAAAACAGGAAAAAAAAAAAATAACTCAATTAAGTAAAAACTTTCCAAAACAGTTCAAACCACAATTAATAGAATTATGCACCAAGTATAGTGATGTATTTGGACTTGAAACCGAATCAATAACAACAAATAATTTGTATAAGCAAAAGTTAAGATTGAGGGATACTGAACCAATTTATATAAAAAACCATCGAAACCCGCATAGCCAAACAGAAGAAATTCAAAAACAAGTAGGAAAATTGATATCGGATAAAAATGTCGAACCATTAGTGTCTGAATACAATAGCCCCCATTTACTAGTTTCAAAGAAAGCACTTCCAGGCTCAGAAAAAAAGAAATGGCGATTGGTAATTGACCATCGTCAAATTAATAAAAAACTTTTGTCAGATAAATTTCCTCTCCTTAGAATTGATATTCTTGATCAACTAGGCCGAGCAAAGTATTTTTCATGCCTTGACTTAATGTCAGATTTTCATCAAATTGAACTTGAAGAAAGTTCAAGAAATATAACGTCTTTTTCAACGAGCAATGGCTCATATCGCTTCACGCTTCACCTTTTGGTTTAAAAATAGCGCCAAATTTATTTCAAAGAATGATGACTATTGCATTCTCTGGACTTGAACCTTCTCAAGCATTCCTTTACATGGATGACTTAAAGTTATAGGTTGTTCCGAATTTCAATCAATCAAAAATTTATCAGATGTTTTTGACAAATATTAAATAAAGGAAATACAATATTAAATTGCATCCTCACAAATATTCATTTTTCATGCATGAAGTGGCCTTTCTCGGTCATAAATGTACGGATAAAGGAATCTTGCAGATGACAAAAAATTCGATGTCATACCAAATTATCCAGTTCCACACGATGCGGACAGCGCTAGAAGATTCGTAGCATTTTGTTAAAAGAACGTAGAATTCGTATGGACACCTCAACAATAAACAACAATCTTTCGATTATTTAAGAAAAAATTTAATGAGCCCAACATTATTACAATATCAAGATTTTAGCAAAGAATCTTGCATAATAACTGATGCAAGTAAACAAGCTTGTGCAGCGGTTTTAACTCTAAACCATGATGGACTTCAACTTCCAATAGCTTATGCATCACGTACATTTACAACAGAACAAGAACTAGCAGCAATACATTGGCCAATTACTCATTTTCGACCAAGTTCCATTTTGTACCGGGGCGAAGTGGCTACGCGCACAAGACCAGGGCTGAAAGAAAAGAAATATCGTTTAGTTTAGTAAGCAGTGCTTAGTTTGGGAGTCGAAGGGAATGTAACAGTAGCGGGGAGCAGGCGGCCAGTACTGTGGGGAAAAACAGATATGTATTGGTGAGGGTGCGCAGGCGCTTGAAGGGGATAAATATGAGTGAAAAGGCAAATGGCGCGGGATTGCTAAGGTTAGATGCACGCAGTAAGGCGGCACAGTATAATTTGAATTTTTTTTGTAATTGGGTGTAACTCTGAGCATGTGAGTATCAAGATTCGATCTGCCCAGTGCCCCGCGAGTGATATTTTTTATCCTCGGCAGCCTGGCCCGGAAGAGCGACACAGCAGGCGGGTCAGTGGATTTTTTCGGTTCAAGTCTTGAAACACACAGTTCGAGAAACTCACCGGCAATTGGCAGACAAGTGTGCTGGAGCTGAACACGGCTGACGACATCTAAGGCTTCCATCATTATCCAGCTGCGGTGACCAAAGTGAGTCCGTCCCTTTTGTGCTGGCAGCTACGCAGCTGATCCATATTTTCAAGCCCACATCGGGCAGTGCAAAGTGTCGGCCAGGCCATACAGCGACTACTACTCTGCAAAAAGGCGACATTATTTACTGTGCAGTTGTGCATTTTTAAATTAGCGCAAACTCCCTTGTGTTTTGCCCATAGTACATTTGTTGTTGTTTGCGAAACACACAAAAACACGCCTACAAACATATGTGTGTGCCTGCGCATATTTAACTACAGCCGCCTATACCCTGAAAAGGCAGAATAAAGTTATATGTAGTGACACTTTGTGGCGTACACATTTACACTACACGTACAAGCCTGCAAACATATGTGCATATGTGCCGTGTGTGTGAGCAAATTCTGCTGCACACCTTCAATTGCAGCCTCCGATCCAAATTTCAACAATAAAGCTGCCAGTGCATGTGCCTGTAATGTTTAATTATTTATTAGTATGTTAATTTATTTATTTATTTTTTTAATTGTGAATTTTTGTAATATAAATCTTTTCGGCATCTAAGAGTCCATCGACCCTGTTCATTTTCAACACTGACACATTAAACATTTGTGCACACATATTAGCTGCCAAACAGCTGAGCATAACAAACTCATTAACCCATATGTGGTGTCGCGGGCTAAAGTATATCTTGCGATTGTTTTGAATGATATTATTTTTATAATTTAATATATATTATTTTTGCCCCTCCCTGACCCTTAACGAGTGCTCTTGGTATGTGTAGGTTGGTTATTGGCGCTTTATTAACAGCTTATTAATTCTCGCATGAAATGATTTAATCCCACGGCATTTGTTTGTACTTAAATACATACGTGCATGAAAAATTTTTTTGAGTATATATATATTTATTTTCTTTATTTATTTTGCTTAAATTTAAAAGTTTTGGTGTTTGAATTTATATTTTTATAATTTCGTAAATTTTCATTTTATTTATAATTTCGTTATTTTTTTCCAAATTTTGTAATTTATTTATTTAAAGTTAATGTTTAATTAAATGCAACTAAATTAAATTTATATTAGGGTCACAATATAAATATTAAACTAAGTAAAGAAAAGTGGAAAACATGGAGTTTTAAATTAACTTAGAGGGAGGACGCGTGGCTTGTGAAATGGATTAGGCCAGCCGCAACCGTTCCAGCAGAGGGTGGCCCAAATAATATTGATGACTTGGAGCACAGGCAGGGCGGGCGTGCGATGTGGAAACATCAAAGGCTCATCCATCTGGCAGTCGTTTGTTCGTTTTTTTGTTGTTTTTTTTTTTTTTTTTTTGTTGCGTAGTTTTTGTTGTATTGTTGTTGTTATTATGTGAGATGCTGTATGTCTCGTTCTTCTGTTCACGTTTAGCGGGCATTGGGTCGTATCCAGCCCTTGGACCGACAGCTAGCCGGCTGTGCCCCACCGACAAGAAGCTAATGTGTAACAGAAATATCGCTCAATCTGAATCTTCCAGTCGGGACAGTCGCGGGTTCGGGCTACATTTTAACCAATGTGACGACATCTCGCGAAATGCTCCGTAAATGGTCCTTCCGAAGTCGCTGCCGCAGGCTTAAATGGAGCGTAAAGCTGGCCTTTAATTGCGCGGAGTGATGAATGCTAGGATGAGATACGAAACCAAGTGTTAGAAAAATTTTAAAAAATTATAAATTAGAGACTTACTAATATTATATATGTCACAATTCGATGTCACTGTTGGACGTAAGTCACTGCCGTTCATGAATGAACAGGTAGTTAGCGACGGACAATTTTCCTGGTGGACTGTGATATTGAATGCATCTGTGATGAAATGTAATATTAGGTTAAGTCAGATTAAGTTGTTTTTTATTTATCTGTTTAATGTAGTTTTCTCACCGTTTTGTTTTTATAGAATAAGCCGTTTTCGTGTTTTGGTCCAGTTCATCTGTCTACCGTAATGTTGTGTGAAATGGGTGGCCCGGGTGTCGGAAAGACAACCCGCGATGCATCCATTTGCATGGCAGGGCGTTGAGAAAGAAGGCTGATGCCAAAACGCAAGTAAAGCGAGCTTGTGCATCGTGGGACTCTTGTCTATCGGTCATCACTTAAGGTGATGACTAGAATAGATGACAAGTCACACTAGTATGTTAGTAATTGTAGAGTATCCGTGTAGCGACTGTCAAGGTGGAGCGCAGAAACTGGAGCGGTTACTGGTCCCCGCCAGTCACGTGTCCGCCCCCTCTTGGTGAGTTTCTGAAAGGTTTTTTTTTGTTGGTGTTTAGATAGGTGTTTGTGAAGTTTTTTTTGTTAGGTGTAATATTTATTTATTTGGTAGTTATTTATTTATGAAGGTATTTATTTATTGATTTAAATATTAATTTATTTTTATAAGTATTTATTTATTCATCTTGTTAAGACCTACTGTAATATCTAAATAAACCACAACACTTATGACCTAAATGTAACATTAATATTTGCATAATACATAAAAAATACACACACTAAATATATAAAGCCGTCCAATTGACACTTTAGCAATATTTAGGCTAGCAAGACAACAACCACAAAGTGGCTGACTGCGCACATGCACTTATTGCTTACTGCATGCGAATGATCGCATACAGTGTAATGCTTACTACACTGACCTAAATTAAGCAATACATCAATATGCACTTTAACACGCATAATCAATAAGCACTTTTGTACCAATGTTATTCATTTAATAAAAATAAGTTTGTTCAATAAAATAGTCTCAGACAGAACCCCACCTGCTGTAATTCTTTCTTGACTCAATCTCCGCTGCCTACCTAGTTCAAGTGCTAGTTACGGCAAACAAAAACGAATTCAATTTATGTGCTGCAATTCAAACACATACTTATCCTCGTGATTAACATTTTGGTTTTCCCCGATTTTGGATTATCTGAAGTTGTCAACAAGGCGATAAAGGAATCCTCATCAAAGAACACAGATCCTGCTGACAATACATTGGAATTGTATCCAGCGCTGAAGTCGTCAACCAGGCGACACCTCTGAATATAAAAAACGGCACTCACCACAGTTGGTGCCGTTTGTATTCAAAAACTCAAGACGAGCCAATACTCAACAACAGATTTGGTATTGCGCCTTGCTCTAGCTTCAGTTAACAATCTACAATCAACCACGAAGTTTGATGTCGTCGCCTAGACGACCAATCCAATTTCTCGACGTCCACCACCCGACTAGGCGAGACATAAACCAAAATTGGAATCACAGAAGTTGTCAACAAGGCGACAAAGGACTCTCCACAGTCCAAGATACAATCCTGAACCAAAGTGTCCACCAGGCGACACCTCAGGACAATCATCATTGTAATCAATCAAAGACATATAAAATATATATACATCCAAATTTGGATTCATTTTACTTTTATTGAATTGTCAACTTGCAAGTTGTGCTTCGTCACCTAGACGTCTAAACAAAACCAATTCAAAGTCTCAAAGTCCACCACGCGAATAAACTGAGACATAAACTCCATGAAAATGGCAAAAGAAAATGCAGTTATGGATCAGCTGGTAAGTGCTCAGGAGGAAATTAGCCAAGTGATTTCAAGGCTCATTACTAACTATAAAAAGGATTCAGCTGAGAGAAAATCTCAGGCCAATTATCGCAAGATAAAGGCCTCAGCTCTCACTGAGAAATGGGATTCAATCAAAAGGAATAAAGATATCATAAGATTAAGCGGCGAGCTATCTGATGATCATAATTACTTCGTTTTTTATGAAGATATAAAAACTACGGTAGTAAAGTATCTGAAAATCCTCAATGAGGCTGCCGAAAATTCAGAGCTAGATTCTGGATCAGAAATTAACGTGATCTCAGAAAGGCTGGCATCTTTGCTGTCACTACAATCGCTACACAATGATTATACAATGCGACTCGAAGCCTTCATATTACCGCACATAATCAACAATCAACCATCCCAAGCCATAAACAATGCAAGCTAGAATGTACCTGACAACATACCGTTGGCGGACCCACAGTTTAACAAGCCGGGTAAAATAGACATGCTGATCGGCGCTGAGCATTATTATTGATTATCGCTTCAACAACAGCATAAAATACCACCTGGTCCTATAATGCAAAAGACCGAGTTGGGATGGGTTGTGGCTGGAAAAATAAGGGCTTCAAATAAATCAGCAGCTATTTGTGCAGTTACCACAGGAGAAGAAACAAATTCCATAATGGAACAATTCTGGACACTAGAGAACTTCGAAAACACTGAAAGGCAACTAACACCGAGTGGAAATAGATGTGATAGATATTTTTTTTCGATATTTTGCAAACCGCTGCTGATGGACGGTTCAAAGTAAAGTTGCCGTTTTCCGAACACTCTTCAGCCTTGGGGCCCTCGTTGGAAATTGAAGAAAAAAGGTTCATTTCGTTGGAAAAAAGGCCCAAAGCAGAAACTTGGAAGGGATATGTAAACTAGAGGTGGAGAACTATCGATAGTGGCCACCATCGATATTCGACGATAGTTAATTTTGAACCATCGATAATGTCGATAATGCCATCGATAGTCGTCGATACTATCGCCCGAAATTACAAAATTTTTTTGAGGTATAGCAGAAAATATTTGCTTATTTTAACCAAAAGTTTTGGTTTAGAAATAAAAGAGTATTAATATTTTCCTCCTTCAAACGGGTTCGCCTCTCCGAAACAATTTGGCCCGTCTTGCTGAATGCTCTTTCCGATTCAACGGACGTAGCGGGAATGCAAAGATATTTGCAAAAGAGGCTTTTTTTTGACGGAAAGTCACTTTGATTCACCTGAAATAAAAGCAATATATTTAATTATATAGAACCTATAATTCGTTTTTTAGACATACCTTGATCCATAAAAGAGGGTCGATATCTCGACTAGCAATTGCACTCTCCAGATATTGCCTTTTGGCTAAAATTGCATCGACGCGTACGTTAGTTTGTTTGTTTGCCGATTGCTCACCTAAAAAATCGAACAATGTGTCCTGGTATATAGTTTCCGTAACGACGGGCAGGTCAATTGCGGATTCTTTGACTGCGAAATTTGCCAGTTCATTTTCAAATAATGTGGATGCTTGTTCAGCGTTAGAACTGTGCTGGAATCCATTTTTTTTAAAGCGTGGATCCAATAAAGTAGCCATGCTGCAGACTGGCCTTTGCTCATAAATGGAAAGGCGTTTCTTTATTGAATCCATTAAAATGGTTTGCATAATTTTTCCTTGCGAAGTTTCTAGCAAAACACTTTGAACTTTGCGGGAAAGTCCATATGCCATGGGTATAATAAAAGATATGTATTTTCCTCCAGAAATTTTTTCACTTGTCTGTTGAAAGAAAGACAATATTTTTTCAATGTCTTTTAGTACAAGTATTTCCTCAGCGGTAAACGGGGGCAATGCACCGGTTGTAGTTAACAATACTTTGGCAATGGCATCGTTCGTTTTTAAAACCCGTTCAATCATAAAATAGAAACTATACCATCTAGTGGGTGTTTCGTTTAGTAAAGTTAAAGCCGAGCCTTCTTGAGCTAATTTAAATTTTTCACACGCTATTGTGCTGTGCTTAAAAAATCGGACAATTAACTTACACTTAGTGAATAAGTCTTTTAAAAATTTATCGTCAACTTTTAAAGCATGGCAGATTGCGTATTTGCAATATTTCACATGCTTTAAGCATGGCGTTGTCTGTTACAATGCACACCGATTTATTTAAGATATTCCATTCATTTAATATTTTTCGCAAGGTGTCTGCAATATTTTGCGATCCGTGATTGGTAGTGGTCAACAGTTTTCTTGTAGTCAAAGATGCTGTTTTTAATTCGTAATTGTCTACAAAGTGACCCGTCACAGTCAAAAAATTACCATTGGCACATGATGTCCACAAATCGCATGTAATTGAGATATCCGAAACGTTTTCATATATTACTGCTAACTTGGTTGAAGTTTCCTTAAGCAGATTCAACATTAGCACATCTCTTAGGTGTGTCTTGCTAGGCTTTATATCTCGGATCCAATACATAAGTGTACTTCACAAACCCTTCATTTTCTACAATATTGTAGGGCTGAACATCCTTGGCAACCATCTCTGTTAAGGCATTGTCAATGTCGATCTTTCGCTTAGAGTTCGGCTCGTACAGGGGAGCTCTTTTAAAATATGACGTCAAAGAGTTCACGCTCGACCTAGAACTGCTGCTTGAAGAGGCAATGTCGTTACTGTTTGCAGGTACAGCTGGTGTGTTGGATTCTGGCTTATTCATTTTCAAGCCAGGATGAAATCTTTTTATGTGATCGTGCAAGTTTGACGTATTGCCGCTTGTCTTGTACTCCTTGCCGCAGTCAAGGCATTTTGCAAGTTTTCTGTCGTCGGATCTTTTGAAATATTCCCAGACAAAGGAAATTTTACTTTTCTTGGTTGAACTCTGCTGTTCAGAATCTTTTTCGGAATCTGTGCTCGTGCATTCGCATTCCTGCCTGTCAGCGCTTGAAGCACTAGGTGTGGGAGATACTTGACGTTTACCTAAAATTCAACACATCGATCGAAATACTTATGTATAATACATGAAACATACCTTTTCTTAAAAAGCGATCCATTTTGATTTTATTATTGGTTTTATTATTGTTTTTCCACAGAACTAACGCGAGCAAATTTTTTTTTGCGAAGTGAGACGCCAACAGAAAAGTGCGCGAACAAATTTTTGAGTGAGACGCCAACTATCGATGGCACTATCGAAAGTGGTTGGGCCACTATCGAACATGTCTGCTGCTATCGATGGTGGCTCGATAGTGCCCAACCATTGATAGTGTCGATAGTGCCATCGATATTTCTCCACCTCCAATGTAAACTTCATGAAGGAATACGAGCAATTGGGACACATGAAACATGTCCCTCGCGAACTCCTTCCATCGAAGAACTACTTCATTCCTCATCATTGTGTGCTAAAGCCAGATAACAGAACCACAAAACTAAGAGTGGTTTTCGACGCATAATGCAAGACATCGACGGGAAAGTCCTTGAACGACATATTGCAAGTTGGACCAACTGTGCAAAGCGATCTGATGGCGATACTTCTTCGATTTAGATCGGCAAATATGGGTAAATCCAGAAAATCAATTCCATCAGATGATAGTTTGGAGAAATAATCCCAACGAAGAATTAAGGTATTACCGCCTAAAAACTGTCACATATGGCACAGCATCCGCTCCGTTTCTGGCAACCAAAAGTTTAGATCACCTTGCCAAATTAAACGTCAACAAGCTACCACTAGGATCAGCGGCACTAATGAATGATTTCTATGTGGACGATTGCCTGACAAGAGCAGACTCAACGCATGAAGCAGTTCTAATTCAGGAGAAGCTTAACAAAATACTGCTTCCCTCAGGGCTTAAGCTGCGAAAATACACGTATTTGTGGATGCATCTGAAAAGGCGTACGGAGCTGCAGTTTATATACGAGCCACGTATAAAAACAAGAAAATATCTGCTCGACTTCTGTGTTCAAAATCGCGAGTTGCACCAACGGCAAAACAGTCGTTGCCACGCTTAGAACTTTGCGCTGCAGTACTTGGCGCAGAACTCACTGAACGTGTCCGAAAGGATCTTCGGTTGACCCCCGAAACAGTGAAGGGATACTTCTGGACAGATTCCACGGTAGTACTAGCATGGATAAACGCCTCAGCTACAACATATCATACCTTCGTGTCCAACCGCATTGCCAAAATTCAAGCCTCCTCATGGCCATCACAGTGGAACCACGTCTCATAAACAAATAATGCGGCTGATGTGCCCTCCAGAGGAACTACCGCAAGGAAACTACCCAACGATAGCAACTGGCTTTATGGACCTCTATTCCTCCATGGCCCACGAGAAAGGTGGATCACGTCTCCAATAGTCCCACCCAGCAATCTGGAACGAAAGAAAAAACATGTGGGCATGGCAATCGCTCAAGCAACGCAAGGAGAAGAGATATATAATTACAAGCATAGCAATTCATTCCATAAATTACAACGGATCGTAGCCTACATGTTGCGGTTCTGTTATAAGGAGAGGAGAAGCTCAACCACAGCCCTATGTGCAATGGAACTGGATAACGCACGAACAATAATTTTGCGAACTATACAACAGACAGAGTTCGCGAGCGATCTAAAAAATCTTCGTCGTCATAACATTGTCGACAAAATGAGCGTTATCAGCTCATTGACACCACGTCTAGAAAATGGTCTCATTCGCGTCGGAGGTAGATTGGAGCACTCAGAACTACCATATGACACCAAACACCCGATCTTGTTACCATGAAAATGAAAATGATCCGATTGTGAAAATGCTGCTGAGAGAGCTACATGAAGACAACATGCATTGCGGCGTCCAAGCCTTAAGAGCGATTGCACGGAAGCAAGTATGAATTCTCAAGGATAAAACCATGGCCAGGAATATAATACATGGCTGTGTTAAATGCTCCAGAGCCAAACCCAAGCTAATGCAGCAAATAATGGGAAACTTACCGGCTGAGCGAGTCACACAGGCTCGACCTTTCCTCAGCACTGGCGTAGATTACTGCGGACCTTTCTAGATCCACCATAAGATAAGAGGATAAAGGCCAAATAAAGCATATATAGCAGTCTTCTGCTGCTTCGCCACAAAGGCGGTCCATCTGGAATTGGTGAGCGATCTAACGACAGATGCATTTCTGGCAGCCTTTCGGCGCTTTTTGGGTCGTCGTGGGAAATGTCAAACGATCCACTGCGACAATGCTACAAACTTCATCGGCGCCAATAACCAATTAAAGGATTTGAAAAGGGCCTTCTATTCTGATAAGTCTGCAAAGCAAATTATTGAGCACTGCAGTAAAAGGCAAGTGAAGTTTAAGTTCATTCCAGTAAAAGGCAAGTGAACTTTAAGTTCATTCCACCACGCGCACCATCATTTGGCGGGCTATGCGAAGCAGCAGTAAAATCACCGAAAAGATTGCTCCTCACCACCACCACAACTGCAAAACTAACGTTCGAAAAGTTGAACACAGTGATAATTGAAATTGAAGCTGTACTTAACTCACGCCCAATCACTCCATTGTCAAATGACCCAACAGATATAGCAGCACTCACACCTGGACACTTCCTAATTGGAGAACCACTAACTGCTCCTCCGGATGCAAACATTGATTTAGGTGGAAAAACACTGGTGAAACGCTGGAAGCAAGTCTCCAGAATTAAACACTTATTTTGGAAACAATGGTCACAGGAATATTTACAAGAGCTTCAGTATCGCTACAAATGGAAAACTTCAACACCTGACATAAAGGAAGGTCTGCTAGTGATAGTAATGGAAGATAGCCTGCCAGCAATGCAGTAGTCATTGGGACGGATCATAAAAACATATCCAGGATCAGATAATCATATCCGAGTTGTGGATGTCAAAACAGCATCTGGAGTATATAAACGATCCATCAATCTAAAACTATCCCTGCCGTCAGTCACAACAATGCTAATAGCCATGCTGCTAATATTACCACTAGCGCTATCTGAGCCAAGTGCAGTTACAAAACTTGCCAATAAGCCTGGAATTTTTTATGAAATAATTGGTACATCGAAGATGTCGATTTCTGAGTAAACGATATTACTCGCGAGCAGCATGTTTGGGGTACTCGACTCAAACTATGCAGAGAAAATGTCAGAAACGATTGAAACGGTAAAAACAAACGAAGTCTTCCTACTGGAATTGTTCAAAAATTTCACGTCGATACTTGATACTTGATGCAACAATCAACGTGATGAGACGAGATAAGACATCGACAGACAAGCGGCTCAATTTATTGGAACAGCATATCGAGACCATAAATATGGAAAAAGGAAAGTATTCTGGAGCTCACCTTCAGGAAGCCAGCATAATGTTAACTGTCCACTAACGCTGCTTGCTGCAAGTCTTGAACGCATACAAGCAGATATAATTGACGTGTTAACGGGTATACGACATAGATCAATCAGCCCAATATTAATAAATTGAGAAACCAACTTGACCAAATACGGGACCACCTGCAACCAGATCAAATGTTACCCGTCTCCACTGCTGATGTGATCCAAATATACAGAATCATGCGAGTTGAAGGCACCACAGCTAATGGACACGTCATATTCAAAATCACGCTGCCCTTAGTATCAACAAGGGAACTAGAAATCTTCAGCATCATGACAATACCGTTCATAAATACAGAGGGCTGGAGCATCGTGGACATAAAAACACCCATCATTGCGGTCAACTCCATAGAGATCAGTTTGTGGGACTCACACCTGAAGACCTACAACGATATATCATGCTTCCAAGCAATAGCTATATTTGCTTTGACCACCACGCAGTTTTTAGTGTCGAGAATCGATGTGAGTTCCAGTTGTTCAACAACATAACAAGGACTTTTTGACAGACGATACACATGAGAAGCAAGGTTATCTGGTCCAGAACCCACCAGCCGAATAAGTGGATCTTTGCGACAAACAAAACAGTGGAGTTGAAGGCGGTGTGCAACAATATTCCATCCACCATACAACTGAATGGAACCGGACTTCTCACGTCCGCCGGATGCACCGCACCACAAATGCAGACATCAGCATCACTTCGTTCGGGGCAACAATTAGCAAAGTTAAAATCTCACACGCACGATTTGGCAACCTAGATCCCACCGATTCCACTACTACAGCACCAACCCTGCAAAAAACCTCCAGCATGGATATTGTGGACCATGAGCTCACAGATCTTCAAAGGCAATTGAAGACAAATCTGCAGCTCAATCTACCTCGTGAAGAGAACACCACATAGCTGCTTATGTGGGATTGTTAATATCACTACTGTTTGTAATAGCAGCCATCTGGAAAAACCGAAAGGGTTTATGCAAACCATGGTCAACCTCACTAACACCAGAAGACACCAAGGAACCTCGACATCCAGAACCCTCCCCACGGAATTTCTCGTTCGAGCTAAGTTATAGTTGAATCACCGATTCAACGGCCGGGAGAATGTTAAGACCTACCGTAATACCTAAATAAACCACAACACTTATGACCTAAATGTAACATTAATATTTGCATAATACATAAAGAATACACACAGTAAATATATAAAACCGTCCAATTGACACTTTAGCAATATTTAGGCTAGCAAGACAACAACCACAAAGTTGCTGACTGCGCACATGCACTTATTGCTTACTGCATGCGAATGATCGCATACAGTATAATGCTTACTACACTGACCTAAATTAAGCAATACATCAATATGCACTTTAACACACATAACCAATAAGCACTTTTTGTACCAATGTTATTCATATAAATATACCATAAGTTTGCTCATTAAATTGTCTCAGACAGAACCCCACCTGCTGTAATTCTTTTTTGACTCAATCTCCGCTGCCTACCTAGTTCAAGTGCTAGTTACGACAAACAAAAACGAATTCAATTTATGTGCTGCAATTCAAACACATACTTATCCTCGTGATTAACACATCTAACTATTTATTTGGATATTGTTTTATTTATTTGGGGATTTATTTATTTATTTGGGTGTTTATGTATTAGTTAGTCTTTAAGTATTTTTTTATCTTACTAATTTAATATATAATTATTAAGCTATACAAACCCTTGGAAATTAGAAGTTAGCTTTCGGTAGGCTTCTTCAGTTCTGTCTCCACATCGGTGCCGTGCCAATCAAATGTCCCATACAGGATACGGCCAAAACTACCAGACGCGATCGCGTACCCAGAATAGCACGTTCCTGGTAGATATAAGCTTGACAGGTGCGATGGCAAACGAATGTAGCGGTGAACGTCTGCCAGGTAGTGCTTTGAGTAGGACACCGGTTCACCACCAATTGGGGTGAAAGTTCGCCGAAATTAGCTACGGAACTCGAGTCAGCGGTTAATGCGTCGCTTGCGCAGGCTTATGCGACCCATGGGGCGGCGCAGACTCCATAAGCCGCGTGGTGCAGGAAGAGATACGCAACGGGTTCATGGATATGATGCGTTCGCTTAATGAGGTACTGCAGCACATCAGGCAACCGCCACCACAGTCAGAAGTGCCAAAAAGGGATAAAGGTGGTCAGGTGCAGGTTTGACAGGGAGCAATGTCGATACGAGACCAGTCCAGCGCGACAGACGCGTCGGCACTGCCACCGAAACCATTTTTGTCACGATCTCGACCGGGTGGAATTGATCCGTCCAAGGTAGGGGCTACTGCATCTGGGGAGCCGGGTAACCAGACTGAGCAGCACGCGCGATATTGGCGAAATCCAAGACAGAATAGCCACTGGCGGGTTTAGAATAGGCAAGCAGGCGAGTACCAACGGAAAGAGCCGACTCCATATACGCCAAACTCTAGACAGAGGCCACGATGGGTCAAGTCGAAAGCTGGGATGTCACTTTCGATGGAGACGCGACGAAAATGGCAGTGGAGGATTTTGTGTTTCGCATCGAATTCCTGCAGAATCAATGCAGATGTTCCTGGGAGGAGGTACTGAAGGGATTCCAGCATTTAGTCACGGGACACGCAAGTGAGTGGTACTGGCAGTACGTTCGTGATCATCGCGTGGAGAACTGGATGGAACTGCGAGACCATCGAGTTAGCCGTTCTCGAGGCACTGCGTCAAAGTTCGACCGCATGAGGGCGCTCTGCGAGGGGACACAATGTTTAAACGAGAGCGTGGAAGAATTTTTCCACACCATGCGGAAGCTCGCGTCGCGTCTAGAGATGCCATCATCTGAGGGCGAGATGATCAAGATCATCAAGAAGGCACTCATAGACGAAATAGCAAGTTTCGTCTATGGCCTACGAGTGTACTCCTTGGACCAGATGCGAGATGAGTGCGTCGAAATCGAGGCGAACATAAAGCGGAAGACCCGATCGTTGTGGCGAGGAGCCCCAAAAGCCAGCAATTATGGTCGAGGAGCTGGTGTGAGTGAGATCACGCAGGAGCAACTGGCTTGTGAGGAGACTAAAGTCGTCGAGGAGGCGCAAATGGTAAGTCGTCCGCATCAGAAGCTGATTTGCTGGATCTGCGGACAACCAGATCACGGCCTCAGGGACTGTATGGCAGTAGAGAGGCGTATCTTCTGCTATAGGTGTGGAAAGCCGGATGCGTATGCTCCCAGCTGTCCAAATTGCTCGGGAAACGCGAGAAGGAGTGCGATTCAGGCAGGCGAATCACGCTCACAGATGGGGCCTGCACTGAAAAGGTAGAGGAGGATATAGGTAATAAGTTAGTTAGAGATAGTTTACATGCTAGGTTAAAAAATTTATCAGATGAGGAGTGGCTTAGAAATTATATAACAGCAAGAAATAGGATATTTTCAGACTTACAAGTCAATGGGATGCGAGCACTTTCTGTAAGAGTCAATAAAGCGATATGTCACTTTAAGCAACGGCGATCCACGAGACGGCAGGTAATCGATTCCATGTGTAGGTGCAGCGGAAGTAACCCAAGAGTGTTCGCAGCCATATCCATTATGGGCGAATCAGTAAGGGGCCTGCTAGACTCCGGAGCTACACATAATATGTTGGGAAATAGTTGTCACGGTTTCCTGGAGAAGCTAGGTGTAGCGCCTCGAAAGTATATTTCGATGGTGAAGGTAGCAAGTGGGAAAATCGCGTAATTGTTGGCCGAGTAGAACTGCCTATAAAGTATAAGGGATAGATAGGAAAAATAACATTTTCTCATGCTCTTTCCTCGAGCAGGAGATCTACCTGGGCATAGACTTTTGGCGATCATTCGCACTGGCTCCAGCGGTTATGGGAACAGGTTCAACCGGCGAGCCAGTGAGATTACTGGAGGAGTTGATGGCGGATCAGGTAGCTCACTATGTGGAGGGGCCTAAGGAGGAAATAGTGCAGAAAGAGTGGCGATTGTCAGCAGAGCAGCAAGCAGAATTGGAGGAGGTAAAGAAAGAGTTCCTTACATTTGAAACGGTAGGTCTGGGGAAGACGTCTATGAAAACACATAAAATCCAATTAGTGGACGATGCCGAGCCTGTAAAGGATAGACATTATCCGCTGTCACCAGCGATGCAAGAGGTAGTGTGTGCTGAGGTGGACAAAATGTTGGAGTTGGGGGTCATCGAGTGCAGTGATAGCCCGTAGAGCAACCGCACTACTGTTGTGCAACGGCCGGGTAAAAATCGTTTGTCTCGATGCCCGCAAGCTCAACAAATTGACCATTAACTACGCGAATCCACTACCTAGCATCGAGGGGATTTTGTCGCGTCTCGATCAGACGATCTACATTTCTAGTGTCGATCTCAAATTCGCCTTTTGGCAGATCGAGCTAGAGGAGAAGAGTAGGGCCTATACAGCTTTTACTGTGCCTAGGTATTTGGGTTTTATAGTCGGAGGGGAGCGTTAAAAATGGGGCCTGATCGCGTCTCTGCTATCCTACGCATTCCTGAACCACGATCTGTCCGCGAACTGCGCAGTTTTCTGGGAACAGCAGGCTGGTACAGGCGATTTATTAAAAACTTCGCAGAACTAGCAGTCCCGCTCACAGACGCTCTGAAGAAGTCGGCGAAAGGCAAATTTAAATTGACAGAGGAAGTAATACACGCCATTTCAAAATTAAAAGCTGCACTTACCTCAGCACCAGTTTTGGTCCACGCTGTCTTTAAGAGGCACTTTTTTATCCAGTGCGATGCTTCACACTACGGAGTTGGAGCCGTGCTGTTCCAACGGGATGACGAACAGCATGAAAGGCCCATTGCATTCTTTTCAGCCAAATTGAATTGCCATCAGAAGGACTATTCGGTGACGGAAAAGGAGTGTCTGTCAGCGCTCATGGCGATTCTAAAGTTCCGCCCATATGTAGAACCGATGCCGTTTACGGTGATCACAGATCACGCCAGCCTTAAGTGGCTCATGACGCTCAAGAACTTGGATGGACGCTTGGCTCGATGGTCTCTTCAACTTCAGGTATTTGACTTCGGCATTGAACACCGAAAAGGCGTAGACAACGTTGTTGGTGACACATTATTGCGGAACATCAAAGAGCTGGAAGTAGATCCGAGCAGCGTGCTGGGCTTTGATACCGTGGAGTTTGAGTCTGAGGAATACCAGGCGTTAGTCAAGCAGATCACCGAAAATCAAAAGCACTTACACAATATACGGATCGCAGGCGACATGATATTCAAGCGCATGCGCTTCGAACGATTTCATGACCAGATAGAAGGCTCCGTGTGGGAGTTGTGGGTGCCGAGCTCATTGGCGTCGACGCTGATAGAGCGCGCACATACAGACGAAAAGGCAGCACACAGTGAGATCGCGAAAACACTCCATCTGTTGCGCAGGCAGCACAATTGGCCGAACATGGCATTGGAAGTACGTGAATTCATCCAACGTTGTAGCATTTGCAATGAGTCGAAAGCGCAGAAATATCGCATGCAGGTTGGGAGCGTCCGTTTCAAAAACTCTACGTCGATTTTTTGGGCAAATATCCGCGATCGAAGAATGGACAGGCGTGGATATTTATCGTGGTTAACAATTTTTCCAAATTCACCTTTCTCAAGACCATGAAGTCAGCAACAGCAGGAGAGGTGGTTAGTTTCCTCGTCCATGAGGTGTTCTACAAATTTACAGTACCTGAGCTGATTCACTCTGATAATGGACCACAATTCAAATCGAAGTAGTTCCAGGATATGATTATGGTGTTTGGAATCACACACATGAGAACAGCAGTACATTCGCCGCAGAGCAACGCAGCTAAACGTGTTAATCGTACAGTTCTCAACGCGATTCGAACGTAGACGGAGGACGATCACCGTGAATGGGATGCGTATTTGCCCGAGATAGAGTTGGCTATTCGAAACTCGGTGCATGAGGCGACTGGAGTAACTCCGTTTTTCGCAGTTTTCGGACAGCAAATGTATTTGCATGGATCATGCTACAAGTCGGCGAAGAGTTTGCGATCCATCGGAGAGCATGAGGTGTCCTCACTGGAGGCTCAAGATAAGCGACGGCTTATTCAGGAGGAGATTCGGAAGAAATTACATCAGGCATGTAAGCGTAGCAGCGCGAAATACATTCAGCGGTCACGGCAGTTCTTCGCGAACTTCGTGCTAAGCGACTTTGGCAAATGCTTCAATACTAAGTTCGCAAGAAAGTTCATCAGATGTCGAGTGATCAAGCCAGTAGGTAACAACGCGTATGCACTAGAGGATCTCAACGGGCGTCCAATCGGAATTTACCACGCCAAAGATCTGCGTGTGTAGGCGTATGTGGGTGTGGCTTACGTTGGGCGCGTCTTCATAAGAGTGTAGGGCACGCCGGCAAGAGAGTAGCCAAGTTTGACGGCCGGTAGTCATGCACACACGTAGGTTGGTGATCCTGGGTCAGTCCACCTACTCGTGATGGTGTTCCATTTTGTACCGGGGCGAAGTGGCAACGCGCACAAGACCAGGGCTGAAAGAAAAGAAATATTGTTTAGTTTAGTAAGCAGTGTTTAGTTTGGGGAGTCGAGGGGAATGTAACAGTAGCGGAGAGCAGGCGGCCAGTACTGTGGGGAAAAACAGATATGTATTGGTGAGGGTGCGCAGGCGCTTGAAGGGGATAAATATGAGTGAAAAAGCAAATGGCGCGGGATTGCTAAGGTTAGATGCACGCGGCAAGGCGGCGCAGTATAATTTGGTTTTTGTTTTATAATTGGGTGTAACTCTGAGCATGTGAGTATCAAGATTCGATCTGTCTAGTACCCCGCGTGTGACATTCTTTTTATCCTCATCAGCCTGGCCCAAAAGAGCGACACAGCAGCCGGGTCAGTGGATTTTTTCAGTTTAAGTATTGAAACACACAGTTCGAGAAACTCACCGGCAATTGGCAGATAAGTGTGCTGGAGCTGAACACGGCGGACGACATCTAAGGCTTCCATCATCATCCATCTGCGGTGACCAAAGTGAGTCCGTCCCTTTTGTGTTGGCAGCTACGCAGCTGATCCATATTTTCAAGCCCACACCGGGCAGAGCAAAGTGTCGGCCAGACCATACAGCGGCTACTACCCTGCAAAAAGGGGACATTATTTACTGTGCAGTTGTGCATTTTTAAATTAGCGCAAACTCACTTGTGTTTTGCCCATAGTACATTTGTTGTTGTTTGCACGCATTTGCGGAACACACTCAAACACGCCTACAAACATATGTGTGCCTGCGTCTGGGCAAATTCTTCTCCGCATCTTTAACTACAGTTGACTATACCCTAAAAAGGCAGAATAAAGTTATATGTAGTGACACTTTGCGAAAATAGTGCAAACTTACCTATGTTTGGCTACAGTGTCTTTTTGTTGTGGCGCACAGATTTACATTAAACGTACAATCGTGTGTGTGAGCAAATTCTGCTGCGCACCTTCAATTGCAGCCGCCGATCCAAATTGCAACAATAGAGCTGCCAGTGCGTGTTCCTGTAATGTTCAATTATTTGTTAGTATGTTAATTTATTTATTTATTTTTTTAATTGTGAATTTTTGTAATATTTACCTTTTCGGCATCTAAGAGTGCATCGACCCTGTTCATTTTCAACACTGACACATTAAACATTTGTGCACACATATTAGCTGCCAAACAGCTGAGCATAACAAACTCATTAACCCATATGTGGTGTCGCGGGCTAAAGTGTATCTTGCGATTATTTTGAATGATATTATTTTTATAATTTAATATATATTATTTTTGCCCCTCCCTGACCCTTAACGAGAGCTCTTGGTATGTGTAGGTTGGTTATTGGCGCTTTATTAACAGCTTATTAATTCTCGCATGACATGATTTATTCCCACGGCATTTGTTTGTATATAAATACATACGTGCATGAAAATTTTTTTTGAGTTTACATATATTTATTTTCTTTATTTATTTTGCTTATATATTATATATTATATATTGCTTTATAAAATTTGGTGTTTGAACTTCTATTTTTATAATTTCGTAAATTTTCATTTTATTTATAATTTCGTTATTTATTTGCCAAATTTTGTAATTTATTTATTTAAAGTTAATGTTTAATTAAATGCAAGTAAATTCAATTTATATTAGGGTCACATTATAAATATTAAACTAAGTAAAGAAATGTGGAAAACATGGAGTTTTAAATTAACTTAGAAGGAGGATGCTTGGCTTGTGCCATGGATTAGGCCACCCGCAACCGTTCCAGCAGAGGGTGGCCCAAATAATTTTGATGACTTGGAAGTCCGTAGTTTTTGTTGTATTGTTGTTGTTATTGTGTGAGATGCTGTATGTCTCGTGCTTCCGTTCACGTTTAGCGGGCATTGGTTCGGAACCAGCCCTGGGACCGACAGCTAGCTGACGTTGCCCCACCGTCAAGAAGCTAATGTGTAACAACCATATATTTATGGCAAACTTCACTGTCAGAACAGACCACAGACCATTAGCATATATGTTTTCGATGATCAATCCTAGCTCAAAATTAACACGCATGCGGCTCGAATTAGAAGAATACGACTTCACACTCGAGTATCTAAAGGGAAAAGACAATTATGTAGCTGATGCGTTATCGAGAATAACTATCAATGAACTACAAGACATTACCAGAAATATAATGAAAGTCACAACCAGATATCAAAGTAGGCAGAAATCCTACGCAGGAGATAAAGAAATAGAATTGCCTAGGCAATCTCTACAAAAAGCTTCAAAGCCCAACGTATACGAAGTCATAAATAATGACGAGGTACGTAAAGGAGTGACCTTGCAAGTAAACAACTTGATTTGTTTTTAAAACATGGAAAAAAGATTACTGCAAGATATGATGTTAGCGATTTGTTTACTAATGGAACTCTTGACTTAGGTCAGTTTTGCCAAAGGCTTGAAATGCAAGCCGGTATACATAAAATCAACCAACTCAAAGTGGCACCGTGGGAAAATATCTTTGATAATATTTCAATAGATAATTTCAAAATTATGGGCAACAAAATATTAAAATATTTACGAGTAGCGCTACTCAACCCGGTGACCCTAATAGAAAATAATAAAGAAAAAGAAGCTCTATTGTCTACATTACATGATGATTCCATACAAGGAGGACACACAGGCATTACAAAAACCTTGGCCAAGGTCAAAAGACATTATTACTGGAAAGGTATGTCTAAAGATATAACTTAGTACATACGAAAATGTCAAAAATGACAAAAAGCTAAAACAACAAAGTACACAAGAACGCCTTTAACAAAAACAGATACACCAATATATGCTTTCGACAGAGTGATAGAAGACATCATTGGTCCACTACCAAGATCAGAAAATAGCAATGAATATTCAGTCACTCTAATTTGTGACTTAACAAAATATCTCGTTGCTATACCAATCGCAAATAAAAGTGCGAACACTGTCGCTAAAGCTATATTCGAATCTTTTATTCTGAAGTACGGTCCAATTAAGACGTTCATAACGGACATGGTCACAGAATATAAGAATTCAAATTTATTATTAGTAAGTATAGAAGAAAATGATAATATAATAGTTTCAAATAATAAAAATAAAAGACTAAAAGTCCATAAGGATAGGTTAAAAATCTTTAACAAAAAAATAACATAAAAAAGCTTTTTTAAATACATGCTTAATTTTATTTACCTTATGAATTCGAATAAAAAAACAAAGCCTGATCAGCCAATAAAAGCGAAAGAATAACAAAGTAAATTAACTAAATCATAGAATCATGTTATTTTAAAATTTTTTTGTATTTTTATTATCTTTTCTAATTTTTATATTTCCATATTTTAATCAACTTTTGAAATTTTCAAAATTTAAATGACTTAATCAATCTTTTTCAAACACATACACATATAATGTATTGGTTCGTCCCGAGTATAATTGAAACACTTGTATTTCTGCAATAGATGTCTGTCTTCTATGTAGGTTCTTTATTAATTGATTGTCTTAGCTTAGAGCTGCGAAGTGTGAAGCAGCGAGTGCAGCCGTTTTACATGTCTTGTATGTAAAGCAACGGAAACGTTGCTGGCAGGCAGAGAGTGTCATGCATGCACATATGTATACATTTAGACGGTCAAGCGTGAGAACGCTGACTCGGCTATTTGGGCGGGCGCTGTTATCAAGTGCGATCATATTTCGTCTGCACTTGAAGTGTGCAGAGGGCACTTAGCGTTAGCCGCGCTGCGACAAAGTCGTCGTTTTATATATATTATGTTGGCATAACAACAAAGTTTTGCAGCCTTGTTTATGCTTAGGCAACTTATGTGTTGCTGCCCAAGATGTCTTGAATATCATTCATATACATATGTACACATGCCACATATCATTCCTTTAGAAAAATAACGTAATATATGAAGTTATTTTAAGTATTAATTAATATTTTTTTTTGTTATTTTTTTGTTTTAAATTTAAATTTTTATTTTTTTTTTTAATATATTATTTTTATATAGTGTGTATGTGTAAAGTTGTAAGTAAAAATATATATTTGTTATTGAAATATTTAACAGGCTCGACGACAACAATTCAGGGTGAATATAGAAAGGTAGATATGAAAAGTATTGGCTGGTCATATAGCGCTATTTCGGATGCTGCCAAGCATCCTCATCAGTGACCTTTATTGTTAGAAATTTTTGTCCAAACTTGTCCGTATATGAGTAGTAGTCGGCTAGATTCGAACCCGAGTGCTCCCGTCTATAAGGCGGATGCCTTAACCTCTGACCCACTTGCTGTCCGATCCCGGCTTGAACTAATTACTGTCATCAACAGGTCCATTTGAAATCCTAAGTCCGCACCAAAGCTTAATCCCTTTATCTAAGTTTCTAACCCTTACAGCTCTATTTATTATTATTAGAACCAATTGTTTTGAACTTTGTTATCACTTTTGTAAAAGCTTCGCTTTCTTATCCAAGTGCAAGTTCGGTACTAGCTGATCTGATCTTATGCAGGTCAGTTAGTTGGTTTTTGTTTTCAATATGAGATTGATACAATGAAGTTAGTTTGTCATAATGAATGGGAGTGCCGTCCCTTATTGGTAGAAATGTGTGCTTTAGCGACGTGTAATTTTGTAAATGAAATATTTAACAGGCTCGACGTCAACAATTCATTTTTCATATCTACCTTTCTATATTCACCCTGAATTGTTGATGACAGTAATTAGTTCAAGCCGGGATCGGACAGCAAGTGGGTCAGAGGTTAAGGCATCCGCCTTACAGACGGGAGCACTCGGGTTCGAATCTAGCCGACTACTACTCATATACGGACAAGTTTGGATAAAAATTTCTAACAATAAAGGTCACTGATGAGGATGCTTGGCAGCATCCGAAATAGTGCTATATGACCAGCCAATACTTTTCATATCTACCTTTCTATATTCACCCTGAATTGTTGACGTCGAGCCTGTTAAATATTTCATTTACAAAATTACACGTCGCTAAAACACACATTTCTATATTTGTTATTGTTTATATATAAAAATATATATGTAAGTATTTGTATGAAAACGTTTTTGTCTCTTTTTTTTATTCTTAAAAAACAAAAATTTCAATTTCTTTTTTTTTTAAGTTATGTTTTCTTTGTTATTGTTTTTGTATTATATGTTTGAACATGTTTTCTTTGTTTATATGAAAGTTTTCAATTCAATTCTTATAAATTTTTTATCTATCCTTATGTACCTTTTCATTTTTCTTTTTCGTATCTCTAATTATAATATTATCGTTATCTTCTATCTTTTCTACTGTATAAGGTCCTAAATAGGTTTGATCTAATTTATGTCCAATTTCGTTTATGAGTAGGACTTTAACTCCTACTGCTATATCTACGTTTATTACTTTCTTATCGTATATTTCTTTGTTCTTTTTCTTATTTTCCTCTAACATAATTCTAGCTCTTTTATATGCTTTTTCTAATCTATATTTACTTTCCTTAGCATAGTCATCTATATTATATATAGGTTCTATGTTGTCTATGCTATTAAAATGTTTTGGTAAATTATTTGTTTTACCGAAAATAAGTTCGTATGGACAATAGTCATGTGCCATAGATGGGGTTGTGTTGAAGCAGTAAACGAAATATTGGATCCATACGTCCCAATCAGTTTTATCAACCGATATATATGAACGTATGTATTCATTAAAAGTTCTGTGACTTCTTTCGAATGTTGCAACTATTTGGTGATGATGTGCAGTAGATGTTATGTTATTTATTTTTAAATACTTGCACAAATCATTTATTATAGAATTTTTGTATTCTGTTCCCATTTCCGTAATGAACGGTGCATTAGACCGTACCTCAGAATAAAATTCTCAAATATCGCCTTTTGCTACTGTATTACCATTTTTGTTTCGAATTGGAATTGCGACTAAATATTTAGTCACATCAAAAATTAATGTGACTGCGTATTCATTTCCATTTCCAGACTTCGGTAGTGGACCAATAGTATCTTCTATAACCCTGTCGAAAGCGTGTATTGGCGTATCAGTTATAGTTAAAGGAGTTTTTATTTTTCTTGTCACTTTGGATTTTTGTCATTTTGGACATTAGTCATTAGACATCGAGTCATACCTTTCCATTAATAATGTCTTTTGACCTTGGCCAAGGTTTTTGAAATGCCTGTGTGACCTCCTTGTACTGGATCATCATGGAATGTAGACAATAGAGCTTCTTTTTCTTTATTATTTTCTATTAGGGTCACCGGGTTGAGTAGCGCTACTCGTAAATATTTTAATATTTTGTTGTTCAAAGATATTTTCCCACGGTGCCACTTTGAGTTGGCTGATTTTATTTATACCGGCTTGCATTTTAAGCCTTTGGAAGAATTGACCTAAGTCGAGAATTCCATTGGTATATAAATCGCTAACATCATATCTTGCAGTAATTTTCTTACCATGTTTAAAGAAACATAGCATATTTTTTAAATGCAAGGTCACTACTTTCCGTACTTCGTCATTGTTGATGACTTCATATACGTTGGGCTTTGAAGCTTTTTCTATAGATTGCCTTGGCAATTCTATTTGATCTTTTCCTGTGCAGGAATCTTGTCTACTTTGAAATCTTGTAGTGACTTTTTTTATCGATCCATTTATTTGTTGTAGTTGTTGGATGGTTATTCTTGATAACGCATCCACTACGAAATTGTCTTTACCCTTCAGGTATTCAACGGTGAAATTATACTCCTCTAGCTCAAATCTCGGTCTGTGATCTGTTTTGACAGTGAAGTGTCTACTATAAGCATATGGTCTGAAATAAGTTATTGCCCAATGAATTGCTGCCAATTCTTGTTATGTTGTACTTTTATTACTTTCGCCCTTAGTAAACGATCTTGATGCATAAGCAACTGGAAGTTGGAGTCCATTTTTGTTTTGAGTTAAAACTGCTCCACATGCTTGTTTGCTTGCATCTGTTATTATTCAAAATTCTTTGCTGAAATCTGGGTATTGTAATAAATTTGGGTTTATTAGTGCCGATTTGAGATGTTCGAAGGCATGATGGCAATCAGCTGTCCATTCAAATTTAACATCTTTTTTACATAATCTTGTTATGTGACGAGAATAGTCGGCAAAATTTTGGATAAAACGTCTATAGTAATTGCAAAATGCACCAAATCGTCTAGCGCTGTCCGCTTCATGTGGGACTGGGTAATTCTTAATGACGTCTTATTTTTTTGTCGTCAGGTAAGATTCCTTTATCTGTGCATTTGTGTCCCAAAAATGTGACTTCATGTATGAAAAATGAACATTTTCCAGGATGTAATTTAAGATTGTATTTCCTACATTTCTCAAAAACATCAGTTAAGTTTTTGAGCATATGTGTTTCGGAACAACCAATGACTTTTAAATCATCCATATAAAGGAAAGCTTGAGAAGGTTCTAATTCGGAAAATGCTATTGTCATCATTCTCTGGAAGGAATTTTGCGCTATTTTTAAGCCAAATGGCAATCGCGTTAAACGATATGAGCCATTGTTTGTTGAGAAACAGGTTACATCTCTTTGGAGTCCCATTTGATGAAAACCAGACATTAAGTCTAGGCATGAGAAGTATTTCGCTCTTCCTAGTTGATCTAAAATATCATAAATTCTAGGTAGCGGAAATTTACCCGGCCACCGGTTTTTAATAATTTGACGATAGTCAATTACTAATCGCCATTTTTTCTTGTCAGAACCGGGAAGAGATTTCTTCGGAACTAACAAAAGTGGGCTGTTATAAGGTGATACAGACGGTTCGACTATCTTATTGTCGATTAATTTTTGTGCTTATACTTGTATCTCTTCTTTATGATTGTGAGGGTTTCTATAATTTTTTATATAGACTGGTTCAACATCCTTCAATCTTAATTTTTGTTTGTAGAGATTGTTTATTGTTATTGATTCGGTTTCAAGTCCGAATACATCACTGTTCTGGGTGCATAAGTTAGTTAATTCTTTTTAAATTGTGGTGGAAATTTGTTTGTTAATTGAGATAAGACAGTTTTTTCTCTATTTTCAGGATTGTTTTGAACTATGTCGTAGTTCGAAAGTGATTCATATGCCAAATTTTAAATATTTACTATTTGGTCGGTACTGGTCGTATTCAGTAATCGGACAAGTGCATATTTGCAACATAAATGCCTTTTTGAATTTCCTGGTTTGGGATTAATACACTATCTTCTTTTGATGATAGGTTAATCTTTCGGACTACTTGGGATCTTGCTGGTAGAATTGTGGAATTGTTACCAGAACTGTATGTAATTGGAACATAAATTGGGAAATTCAAATTGTTTGGTCTCATTATAAGCCAATCTTCATTTGGTTTGAGGTCTAACTTGCAATTGAATTTCTTAATGAAATCAATGCTTATTATTCCATCACATGGTATTGTGAGGAGAGTCCTCCCGGATCTCCTAACAATAATTAGTTCTTTTATTAAGTCGTATTTTATAAGTTGTTTTGTGCAAGGAGCACCCCTGTTTGATAATTATGATTATGTTTAGGATTAATGTTTTGTGCAAGGAGCACCGATCGGATACGTTAGTAATTAATTGTTATTAATGTTAAGGTGCAAGGAGCACCACCCTTATGAGTGACGCGCAAGGAGCGCTAGGATTAGAATTAGTTTAATATCATTAAAAAGCGCACGGAGCGCACATAAGCAGAGCAAGCCGTAAATATTTATTTCGAATTTGAAACTAACGGCCTGGTCCACTGCAAGCCTGCAGTGTTGAGCGGCCGCCCGATCTCGCCACTAGAGCGCGCCTCTCGCGAAAGCGAAAGCTCGAAGGCAAAGGCAACCGACCGAGGCTAGGGCGCGACTCGGTTGCGAGGAGCTCGAGACTGTGAGTTTGGCTTCCAGAGTGGATGGTAGTGAAAAGTGCGAGTGTAGAAAAGTAGATAAATAGTCGAGACAGCCAAGCAAGAGGATAACGAAAGATCAGAAAATAGCAATGAATATGCAGTCACTCTAATTTGTGACTTAACAAAATATCTCGTTGCTATACTAATCGCAAATAAAAGTGCGAACACTGTCGCTAAAGCTATATTCGAATCTTTTATTCTGAAGTACGGTCCAATTAAGACGTTCATAACGGACATGGTCACAGAATATAAGAATTCAAATTTATTATTAGTAAGTATAGAAGAAAATGATAATATAATAGTTTCAAATAATAAAAATAAAAGACAAAAAGTCCATAAGGATAGGTTAAAAATCTTTAACAAAAAAATAACATAAAAAAGCTTTTTTAAATACATGCTTAATTTTATTTACCTTATGAATTCGAATAAAAAAACAAAGCCTGATCAGCCAATAAAAGCGAAAGAATAACAAATTAAATTAACTAAATCATAGAATCATGTTATTTTAAAAATTTTTTGTATTTTTATTATCTTTTCTAATTTTTATATTTCCATATTTTAATCAACTTTTGAAATTTTCAAAATTTAAATGACTTAATCAATCTTTTTCAAACACATACACATATAATGTATTGGTTCGTCCCGAGTATAATTGAAACACTTGTATTTCTGCAATAGATGTCTGTCTTCTATGTAGGTTCTTTATTAATTGATTGTCTTAGCTTAGAGCTGCGAAGTGTGAAGCAGCGAGTACAGCCGTTTTACATGTCTTGTATGTAAAGCAACGGAAACGTTGCTGGCAGGCAGAGAGTGTCATGCATGCACATATGTATACATTTAGACTGTCAAGCGTGAGAACGCTGACTCGGCTATTTGGGCGGGAGCTGTTATCAAGTGCGATCATATTTCGTCTGCACTTGAAGTGTGCAGAGGGCACTTAGCGTTAGCCGCGCTGCGACAAAGTCGCCGTTTTATATATATTATGTTGGCATAACAACAAAGTTTTGCAGCCTTGTTTATGCTTAGGCAACTTATGTGTTGCTGCCCAAGATGTCTTGAATATCATTCATATACATATGTACACATGCTACATATCATTCCTTTAGAAAAATAACGTAATATATGAAGTTATTTTAAGTATTAATTAATATTTTTTTTTGTTATTTTTTTGTTTTAAATTTAAATTTTTATTTTTTTTTTTAATATATTATTTTTATATAGTGTGTATGTGTAAAGTTGTAAGTAAAAATATATATTTGTTATTGTTTATATATAAAAATTTATTATGTAAGTATTTGTATGAAAACCTTTTTGTCTCTTTTTTTTATTCTTAAAAAACAAAAATTTCAATTTCTTTTTTTTTTAAGTTATGTTTTCTTTGTTATTGTTTTTGTATTATATGTTTGAACATGTTTTCTTTGTTTATATGAAAGTTTTCAATTCAATTCTTATAAATTTTTTATCTATCCTTATGTACCTTTTCATTTTTCTTTTTCGTATCTCTAATTATAATATTATCGTTATCTTCTATCTTTTCTACTGTATAAGGTCCTAAATAGGTTTGATCTAATTTATGTCCAATTTCGTTTATGAGTAGGACTTTAACTCCTACTGCTATATCTACGTTTATTACTTTCTTATCGTATATTTCTTTGTTCTTTTTCTTATTTTCCTCTAACATAATTCTAGCTCTTTTATATGCTTTTTCTAATCTATATTTACTTTCCTTAGCATAGTCATCTATATTATATATAGGTTCTATGTTGTCTATGCTATTAAAATGTTTTGGTAAATTATTTGTTTTACCGAAAATAAGTTCGTATGGACAATAGTCATGTGCCATAGATGGGGTTGTGTTGAAGCAGTAAACGAAATATTGGATCCATACGTCCCAATCAGTTTTATCAACCGATATATATGAACGTATGTATTCATTAAAAGTTCTGTGACTTCTTTCGAATGTTGCAACTATTTGGTGATGATGTGCAGTAGATGTTATGTTATTTATTTTTAAATACTTGCACAAATCATTTATTATAGAATTTTTGTATTCTGTTCCCATTTCCGTAATGAACGGTGCATTAGACCGTACCTCAGAATAAAATTCTCAAATATCGCCTTTTGCTACTGTATTACCATTTTTGTTTCGAATTGGAATTGCGACTAAATATTTAGTCACATCAAAAATTAATGTGACTGCGTATTCATTTCCATTTCCAGACTTCGGTAGTGGACCAATAGTATCTTCTATAACCCTGTCGAAAGCGTGTATTGGCGTATCAGTTATAGTTAAAGGAGTTTTTATTTTTCTTGTCACTTTGGATTTTTGTCATTTTGGACATTAGTCATTAGACATCGAGTCATACCTTTCCATTAATAATGTCTTTTGACCTTGGCCAAGGTTTTTGAAATGCCTGTGTGACCTCCTTGTACTGGATCATCATGGAATGTAGACAATAGAGCTTCTTTTTCTTTATTATTTTCTATTAGGGTCACCGGGTTGAGTAGCGCTACTCGTAAATATTTTAATATTTTGTTGTTCAAAGATATTTTCCCACGGTGCCACTTTGAGTTGGCTGATTTTATTTATACCGGCTTGCATTTTAAGCCTTTGGAAGAATTGACCTAAGTCGAGAATTCCATTGGTATATAAATCGCTAACATCATATCTTGCAGTAATTTTCTTACCATGTTTAAAGAAACATAGCATATTTTTTAAATGCAAGGTCACTACTTTACGTACTTCGTCATTGTTGATGACTTCATATACGTTGGGCTTTGAAGCTTTTTCTATAGATTGCCTTGGCAATTCTATTTGATCTTTTCCTGTGCAGGAATCTTGTCTACTTTGAAATCTTGTAGTGACTTTTTTTATCGATCCATTTATTTGTTGTAGTTGTTGGATGGTTATTCTTGATAACGCATCCACTACGAAATTGTCTTTACCCTTCAGGTATTCAACGGTGAAATTATACTCCTCTAGCTCAAATCTCGGTCTGTGATCTGTTTTGACAGTGAAGTGTCTACTATAAGCATATGGTCTGAAATAAGTTATTGCCCAATGAATTGCTGCCAATTCTTGTTATGTTGTACTTTTATTACTTTCGCCCTTAGTAAACGATCTTGATGCATAAGCAACTGGAAGTTGGAGTCCATTTTTGTTTTGAGTTGAAACTGCTCCACATGCTTGTTTGCTTGCATCTGTTATTATTCAAAATTCTTTGCTGAAATCTGGGTATTGTAATAAATTTGGGTTTATTAGTGCCGATTTGAGATGTTCGAAGGCATGATGGCAATCAGCTGTCCATTCAAATTTAACATCTTTTTTACATAATCTTGTTATGTGACGAGAATAGTCGGCAAAATTTTGGATAAAACGTCTATAGTAATTGCAAAATGCACCAAATCGTCTAGCGCTGTCCGCTTCATGTGGGACTGGGTAATTCTTAATGACGTCTTATTTTTTGTCGTCAGGTAAGATTCCTTTATCTGTGCATTTGTGTCCCAAAAATGTGACTTCATGTATGAAAAATGAACATTTTTCAGGATGTAATTTAAGATTGTATTTCCTACATTTCTCAAAAACATCAGTTAAGTTTTTGAGCATATGTGTTTCGGAACAACCAATGACTTTTAAATCATCCATATAAAGGAAAGCTTGAGAAGGTTCTAATTCGGAAAATGCTATTGTTATCATTCTCTGGAAGGAATTTTGCGCTATTTTTAAGCCAAATGGCAATCGCGTGAAGCAATATGAGCCATTGTTTGTTGAGAAACAGGTTACATCTCTTTCGAGTCCCATTTGATGAAAACCAGACATTAAGTCTAGGCATGAGAAGTATTTCGCTCTTCCTAGTTGATCTAAAATATCATAAATTCTAGGTAGCGGAAATTTATCCGGCCACCGGTTTTTAATAATTTGACGATAGTCAATTACTAATCGCCATTTTTTCTTGTCAGAACCGGGAAGAGATTTCTTCGGAACTAACAAAAGTGGGCTGTTATAAGGTGATACAGACGGTTCGACTATCTTATTGTCGATTAATTTTTGTGCTTATACTTGTATCTCTTCTTTATGATTGTGAGGGTTTCTATAATTTTTTATATAGACTGGTTCAACATCCTTCAATCTTAATTTTTGTTTGTAGAGATTGTTTATTGTTATTGATTCGGTTTCAAGTCCGAATACATCACTGTTCTGGGTGCATAAGTTAGTTAATTCTTTTTAAATTGTGGTGGAAATTTGTTTGTTAATTGAGATAAGACAGTTTTTTCTCTATTTTCAGGATTGTTTTGAACTATGTCGTAGTTCGAAAGTGATTCATATGCCAAATTTTAAATATTTACTATTTGGTCGGTACTGGTCGTATTCAGTAATCGGACAAGTGCATATTTGCAACATAAATGCCTTTTTGAATTTCCTGGTTTGGGATTAATACACTATCTTCTTTTGATGATAGGTTAATCTTTCGGACTACTTGGGATCTTGCTGGTAGAATTGTGGAATTGTTACCAGAACTGTATGTAATTGGAACATAAATTGGGAAATTCAAATTGTTTGGTCTCATTATAAGCCAATCTTCATTTGGTTTGAAGTCTAACTTGCAATTGAATTTCTTAATGAAATCAATGCTTATTATTCCATCACATGGTATTGTGAGGAGAGTCCTCCCGGATCTCCTAACAATAATTAGTTCTTTTATTAAGTCGTATTTTATAAGTTGTTTTGTGCAAGGAGCACCCCTGTTTGATAATTATGATTATGTTTAGGATTAATGTTTTGTGCAAGGAGCACCGATCGGATACGTTAGTAATTAATTGTTATTAATGTTAAGGTGCAAGGAGCACCACCCTTATGAGTGACGCGCAAGGAGCGCTAGGATTAGAATTAGTTTAATATCATTAAAAAGCGCACGGAGCGCAATAAGCAGAGCAAGCCGTAAATATTTATTTCGAATTTGAAACTAACGGCCTGGTCCACTGCAAGCCTGCAGTGTTGAGCGGCCGCCCGATCTTGCCACTAGAGCGCGCCTCTCGCGAAAGCGAAAGCTCGAAGGCAAAGGCAACCGACCGAGGCTAGGGCGCGACTCGGTTGCGAGGAGCTCGAGACTGTGAGTTTGGCTTCCAGAGTGGATGGTAGTGAAAAGTGCGAGTGTAGAAAAGTAGATAAATAGTCGAGACAGCCAAGCAAGAGGATAACGGAATTGCGAGAAACATTGCGAGTGACAGCCAAGTAAGCACCCTTTGCCTTATGTTCATTAGTAATAACCTAACTAATAGTTCGAAGTTAATGTATTAAATGCTTATTAAACTTACTCACTGCCTTATAAATAATCTAACCCCCTACCCCCGCATAGTGACAAGAAAGTAGTGGGTACCGACGGCAAAAGTGCAAGTAGGCAGTGTGCGTCTGAGGCCTTTGCCCAGCCACTAGTGGGTGTAGTGCGACTGAGGCTTTTGCCCGGTCACAGTTAGGTGTGGTGCGACTGAGGCTTTCGCCCGGCTGCTAGTAGGTAGTGTGTGTCCGCTGCTTTGCCCGGTCACTAGTAGGCAGTGCGTGCCCGTGGCTCTAGCCCGGCCATTATTAGGCGGAGTGCGACTGAGGTTTCGACCCGGTCATCAGGTGTAGAGTGTGTAGAACGGTATTGCCGATGGAATTGGAGTATTCGGCTTATCTACAAACACCGTTTCTCAGTGCCCCAGCGATTTACAAATATTCTTGTAAACAGAACCTTGGCTAGACTGAGATTTGTACCCCGGCCAAGAAACTTCTTTACAGTATTGCGAAATGCAAATCTACTATATGAAAATCGTGTGGAATTATATATTTATCTGTCTGTATCTCCATTGAAATTAGTCCTTTTGACTGTAATAATTCTTGTCCTATGCCCTGAATATTAGTTTTCTTGTTTTTCTGGATATCATGAAAGATATTCGAATTTTCTTTTAAGAGAGATATGTCTGCATCAGTGTCTATTAAAAAGAATAGATTTTTATTTGTTTCTACATTAAAAAAATTTACAAAAATATTTAGACTAAGATTGATGGTGTGAACTTTATGATCTATTGTTGAACATCTGAGGGTTGTTGAGAGTTTCTCGAGTTATTTTGGGTTACTCTTACATTGTTTCTATTAGTATTATTATTATTTTGGCCTCTATTGGAATGATTGTTGTTAGGAGGCTTTGAGCAACCCCCCTTACAATAATCGAATAAGCTACAATACAATGAGCGCATGGAGCGCGGTATACGATGTTATCATAGAATTAGTTTAATGTTATCCATTAGCAAGTAAGGGCGCAAAGCCAACCTTATTTTGTTGCGCACGGAGCGCCAGCGCCTGGCGCACTATAAACATGTATAGCATTAGAAATAAACATTAAAATCTAAGCAGTTGACGTACGCATTTGAATTTAAACGCAACGATCCTCTATCACAGCTGGCACGCGCAGCTGATACAGTTCTCAATCCTGCCACCAGAGTGCGGCTTCAGTCAGAGCAAAGCTGTGAGGTGAATTGCGAAAGCTCTGAGGTGGAGAGCGAAAGTTCGTGGTAGGATTGAGCTTTTCAGGCTCGCGCGTGGCTGAGCCGGGCAGAGTGGATCACTTAGCGAGCGACAAACAAAGTGAGTAGACGTGCATCGGAAGCACGTAGGGTAAAGAGCGTGAGTAAAAGAGCCGTTAGGCGGCAATGCAGCAGGGCACGCGTAGTTGTAGAAAACTAACAGTAAGAAACTGGAATAAAGATAATCCAAAATAACTAAACGATTGTCTTTATTTCTGCATAGAACGTCTAATAACTAATTCTAACTGTAGAGCGAGGTATATCCCGCCGCCCGTGTGAGTTATCCCGGCATTTATAAAAACACACTAATACTAACCGTAGAGCGAGGTATATCCCGCCGCCCGTGTGAGCAATCCCGGCATTTATAAAACACACTAATACTAACCGTAGAGCGAGGTATATCCCGCCGCCCGTGTGAACAATCCCGGCGTTTGTAGAAAATAATACTAACGTATAGCGAGGTATATCCCGCCGTCCGTGTGAGCAATCCCGGCATTGATAACACTAACCATTGTACAAAGCGAGGGTTAGCCTGCTGCCCGTGTGAGTAATCCCGGGCCTTCGTAGAGTAGTCGTTCGTAGACCTATTGACCAGTAGAGCACCAGCGGTAGAATCCTGGTCAGCTCCTGGTCACATATCCCGTGCAGAGTTGTACGAGGCCGTAGTATTAGCACATATATTCCCTCTAGAACGTTTCCCTTCCCTACGCCCAGCGTCCCAGCACATCTTACAAATTTTCTTTCCCTTACAAGTGGCGGCCGAGCAGGGACGCTGGAGGCGCTAAGGGGCGTGGCATAATTACGGCCTAAAAACCCGTCATTGTGCCCAAAAAATCGTTCTAGTTGATGTATGTGTAATACAGGGTAGCCACTAGTCGGGCATACCCGGTCAGCCGCTAGTCGGGCATACCCAGGTCTATTGCTCAATACCCTGCACGTTCGGTTTGTGCGCAATTAAAACGTACAAAACGCGCGCAATGCTTGCGGAAAAAAGCAATGCACAGCGTAGAGACAAAGAAATAACAGTTATAACGGGATCGAAAGTACAGTGCGCGCGCCCGGCAGGCAGCGAAAACGGATCGTCGCGAGCTCGCACACTCGTGTGTGCATACATAAAAAGACTCCAGAAAAGCGCGCGCGCCGCGGTCGACGTCGGCGTCGACGAGAACAGTGGGACAAATTCGGTTTTCGTGCGGCCAAGCGACCGAATCGTGAGTGCGGCCAGAAAAGGCCGGGATTGTAGTTGTGTTGGTGGGCTGCTAGTGGCCGAAGGCCCTGGCCAAAATATACGGTGTATAGTGGGCCAGAATAGTAGACACGGCCAGAGAGAAAAAAATATATATATATAAATATATATATATAAACCGCCCAGTACAGTTGGCATAGTGAACAGTGAACAGTGGAAGTGAACGCCAACACCCGAAGAAAAAAATTTGTAAACAATTTTTTTGTGTTGCAATTTTTTTTTTGTTTTTGTTTTATTTTTTTTGTGAAATTTAAGCAAAAACAAATTGCCCATTGACCCAAAGATTAAAAAAATGATTGAGTCAGGTGAGTGCCAAAACCCTGGGGTGGGCGTGCGCTGGATTCACCAGCGGCGCAAAGAAGAATTGGCGGCGATCGCCCAAGAGTTCGGGCTAGACCAAGAGGGCCGGTTGGATGAGCTGCGGAAGCGGCTCTGCACATTTGTGCAAAAGGGGGGCCATGATACGCAAGTTTGGGCGCGGCTGGCCGAGTTGGAGGCGCAGTACGCCAAAACTTTGGAGCCACGCTGTGGGGGCGGCTTGACCGGCGCAGTCAGCCAACCCCGAAGAACATCAGAGCCGGACTTGAGGAGTACGCATTTGTACGAGTGTACCCCTATTCCCGCCCCGAAGTTAAATGTCCCTGGTGCGCGGTGTGTGCCCGACATCCGGGTGGAGGGAGTCCGGGGAACGGTAGATATTGACACTGAGGCCGTGCCATCCTTCTGGTAGTATCTATGTTCCCAGAACTTATCCCCAGCCAGATGCCAGGTGTTCCTTTTATGTTCCGGAGCAGGTCCGGAAATGGGGAATGCGGTATGATGGCCTGGTAGACCCTCTTGAATTTTTGGAGACGTTTGAGGAACGGGCAGTGACTTACGGCATCGGGTTAGACCGTATGCCCGGGTGATGGGCGAAGTTTTTGTTGGCAAGGCCGACAGGTGGTTCATGACCAGCGGGTTGAGGGATGTTCCCTGGTCGACGTTTAGGAGGGGATTTCTGGAATTCATCCTCCCGCCTCGCTATTTTGAGCGATTAGAAGATGAAATTCGGGCCCGCATGCAGCGTAGCGATGAGGAGTTTAAGGACTACGTAATAGACCTGAGGGCGCGTATGCACCACGTGAGGTATAACACGGCACAGGGGTTGCACCGTATATACGAGAACGCCGCGCCTGAGTATCAATTGTATATATGCAGGCACGACTTCTCAACGCTGGCAGAGCTGACACAATTGGCCGTGGAGCTCGAGAGTGTCCGGAGGCGGAGTTTGGAGTACCCGGCGAGGACGCCCAGTGGTCAGGCGGTGCAGAGGCGAACACAAGTCGGCCCGACTCCCGAGGCCCAGCCTAAGAGTAGGCATCTCAATCCTTTTCGATCCCCATCCGGTAGCCATCCGTCAGCTGCGGCCGGTGGTGAGATCCCCGCGCAGCCGGCATCAGGCTACGGAGGATTCGATCCGCGAAGGGTGTGGGCAAGAAGGCCACTTCGCCAGGGACTGACCGAATAGGCGGGTAGAGTTTTGTCGGCAGTGTGGAAAAAGGGAATCACTATGCCAGACTGCTGCAGGCGATCGGAGGCGGGAAACGGGCAGCGGCGTCCCCTGGACAGGGATCAGGTCGACGCCGAAACGACATTCGCCCGAAAGTAAATCCCCCCCTGACCGAAGAGGGTGGTCGGATCGTCGCTACAGTGGAGATCGGGGGGCAGGTCAGGTCTGCCACGATCGACACTGGAGCGACACGCAGTTTCTTGAGTGAGGATTGCGTGCGCAAGTGGGCGATTCGGGGAGAGGCACAGGATGTGCAGACTCGAATCCATCTAGCTGACGGATCGACTCTAGAGGTTAATAGGCTACTGAGGATGGATGTCAACATGGCCGGCAAGACGATCAGTATGCCAATGCTGATTATGCCCTCCAAGCTGGACCACATCATCCTCGGCATGGATTTTCTTTGTGCCATGGGCACTACCATACGATGCGGCAACGCCGAATTGATCCTCGAGATGGTGGTGGTACCGGCCGCAGGGTTGGCAGTACCACCCAGCAACGAGGAGCCGACAGAGGGCATCCCGCTCGTGGAGAGGGGAGCGCCTGCTTGGCAACCGGGTGGAGTGGTCGAAGAGGGGAGGATGGAAACCGGGCGTTGTTCAAAGATTGAAGGGGCCGATTCTGGCCGGAAAGAGGCTGCCACGGAACGGCAGAAGCGGCTCAGTCTGCGTCGCACCAGTTCGTCGATAGAGGATTGTCGGGCGATGGGCAAAAGAGGGAAGCAGACTGAGTCCTGCACCGGTTCAACAGGGGTTGTCGACGGGAATCGGGGGGCCGTGAGTGGGGTTAAGAGCCAAGTCGACCCGCAAGGCGAGGCATCCCGGCTCGAGTTGTCGGTCATTCAAGAGGAAAGTAGCTGTGAGTCCCCCGTAGCGGAGGCAGAGTGGCCAGCGGATCTAGAACCAGAACTGCAGGAGTTCTTGGCATCAGAACTGGCACTCTTCGATAATCTGAAAGGAGTCTCACATATCGCCGAGCATAGGATCATAATGAAGGATAGCAAGCCTTTGAAACAGAGATATTATCCCATGAACCCGGCTATGCAAAAGGTAATCGATGAGCAGGTGGAGGAGCTAATCTAGGCGGGTGCCATTGAGCCGTCGCGTAGCCCACACAGCGCCCCAATAGTCCTGGTCAAGAAAAAGACTGGGGAATGGCGCATGTGTATAGACTATCGGCAGCTCAATGCGCACTCTGTGCCGGACGCTTATCCAGTCCCTCGGACTAACCACATCCTCGAAAGATTGCGCCATGCCCGTTACATTTCTACTCTAGTTTTGAAGAGCGGGTATTGGCAAATCCCCATGGCGGCCGAAAGCAAGGAGAGCACGGCGTTTACTGTGCCAGGGAGGGGTTTATTCCAATGGCGGGTGATGCCATTTGGTCTCCACTCAGCTTGCGCGACGTTTCAGCGAGCGTTAGATTCGGTGATAGGGCCCGATATGGAGCCGCACGCGTTCGCGTATCTAGACGATATCGTGGTGATAGGAGCGACCCGAGAACAACATGTTGCCAATCTAAGGGAAGTTTTCCGCCGTTTGAGAGCCGCTAACTTGAAGGTGAACAGAAAGAAGTGCAGCTTCTTTCAACAGCTGGTTTATCTTGGGCATGTGATTAGTGGGGAAGGTATTCGGACTGACCCTGACAAAGTGGAGGCGATCAGAAATCTAAAGGCCCCATCTTGTATTAAAGAGTTGGGCCAATGTTCGGTATGGCTTCGTGGTACCGGCGACTTGTGCCCAATTTTGCGACCTTAGAACAACCCATGACGGCGCTTCTGAAAAAAGGTAGGAAGTGGTCATGGGAGAAAGAACAGGAGGAGGCACTGTGCCAGTTGAAAGAGCGTCTGACCACTGCCCCTGTTTTAGCGTGTCCGGATTTCTCGGCCAAATTTGTGTTGCAGACCGACGCGAGCAATTATGGACTCGGTGCGGTACTGACGCAGACAATAGAGAGGCAGGAGCGGGTGATAGCCTATGCGAGCCGGAAGCTGCTCAAGACTGAGGAGAATTATTCCGCTACTGAGAAAGAGTGTCTCGCGATTGTGTGGTCGATCAGGAAGCTAAGGAGTTACCTCGAAGGGTACCGCTTCGAAGTGATCACAGACCACCTCGCTCTCAAGTGGTTGAACTCGATCGAAAGTCCTTCTGGTAGGATAGCACGATGGGCACTGAAACTGCAACAGTTCCAATTTGATGTTCAATACAGTCGGGGCAAGCTAAATGTGGTTGCTGACGCGTTATCCCGACATCCCCGTTATCCCGACATCCTAGTGGTGGTCGAGACCCCCTGCAAGTGGATCGCGAGTAGGCGGGTCAAGATCGCTGAAGAGCCAGACAAGTATCCCGATTTTGTCGAGGAAAATGGGCAGCTCTACCGTCACTTGGATCATAGGCCAGATGACGAGGATTACATTCCATGGAAACTTTGTGTTGCTAGCGGTCAGCGGGGAAGGGTGCTGCAGGAGTGCCATGACGCTCCCACTGCCGGACACCAAGGCGTGAGGAAAACTGTGTCTAGACTCGTCCAAAGATATTATTGGCCAGGTATGTTTCGGGATGCTGCCAAGTACGTGAAGTGCTGTGAGCTATGCCAAAAATTTAAAATGGAACAGCTAAAGCCAGCCGGTCGGATGCTGACAAGGCAGGTGGCGGTGCCTATGGCAGTGTTATGTGCCGACTTCGTTGGTCCCTTACCTCGTTCGATGCACGGCAACTCGATGTTGTTGGTGTTTCATGATGCTTTTTCGAAGTGGGTCGAATTGGTCCCCCTCCAGAAAGCCACGGCGAGTCAATTGCGGACAGCTTTCAGAGAACGAATCTTGAGCAGGTTTGGTGTACCCAAGAAGTTCGTGTGTGATAATAGGGTTCAATTCACGAGCAAGAATTTTAAGTCGTTTTTGGGTTCTCTGGGCGTGGTAATCCAGTATACGGACCCTTATTGTCCGCAGGAAAATCCCACTGAGAGAACTAACCGCACTGTGAAAACCATGATAGCGCACTCTATTGAAGGCCATCAGAGTTCGTGGGACGAACTATTGCCTGAAATATCGCTTGCGGTCAACTCCAGTGTGGCTGACTCGACCGGGTTCACTCCAGCATTCCTGATGCAGGGTAGAGAACCACGTCTTCCCGCCGCTTTGTAAGACGAGGTCACACCTGGATCGGCAACTACCACACTTGACCCTAGGGAAAGGGCTAACAGGCTAAAAGAAATTTTCGATATAGTCCACAGCAATCTTCAGCGTGCGTCTAAGGAACAGGGGCGCCATTATAATCTCCGAAGACGGGAATGGCGACCTGCTCTAGGTGCGATGGTTCTGTTGAGGCAGCATCAGCTGTCCAATGCTGCAGAAAGCTTCGCAGCAAAATTGGCGCCGAAGTTCGACGTCCCCTACCGCGTTATGAAATTCGTCTCCCCCAATATCGTGCGTCTCGCAAAACAGGGCGATCGCAAGCGAAGGGTGGCCAATATAATGCAACTTAAACCTTTCTTTCAGGGAGAAGTAGAAGGAGAAGAGGACCAAGAGGAGCTCAACGCCAGCGGGAGTAAGAACGCGACCTCCCTATAGATTTAACCCTAGTTGTATTTTTGAGCTAACCTAAGTAACCTAATAACTCCGTAGTTTGTGAGCTGCACTGTTAGGGCAGGAGATACTAATTAAGTTCGCTAGCGAGATAATGAATAAGTTAATCCCACAGATGGACAACGTGATTGAAATTAGCAGTGACGAGGAGGCAAGGGTTGAAGACGACGACAGCGACCGCACGGAGCCGCGACCCGAATCACCGAGTGCTGACCGCCGCCGAGAACCGCGCTACGGCCACGGATTATACCGGCAGAGATTTGAAGAGGACGCACACCGATGCCGTTTCTCAATATTTTCTAACACCACCGACACGGTAGAGCATTTGGACGGCATCGTGATGCACATGCGCGTGCAGGTGACTACTCTCATAAGGGAGGCGCCCCGATCGCGCAACCCACCCCCATATGTGGAGGAGCCCCCATCTCCGCCGCCACTGGCGGCTTTGCCAGAACCGGAGTTCCCGGCGCCCGACGCGCCGTGGTCATCGGAGGCCGACGTGGGTCGCCGCACGGGCAGCACGCCCCCTGCCGCATCGGAAGCGCAGGTACCCAATAACCTGGACGGACAGCTACCGCTCGCGTCGGAGGAGGATCGGCCAGGCCCTTTCCGCGGAGCCACCGCTCACCGCTTTCAGGTGGATCCCGGAAGCGTGTTTCCGCGGGTAAGCCTGCGTTTCCTCCCGCGCACCCCGGAGGCCGCTGGAGCAACGAGCAAGCGCACCCGAGCGACATCCCAGGGGGAGCCGTCGGCCAAACGTTCTCAGAACCGACGCCGAATAACCAAGGCGTCTCACAACAAGAGACGCCGCAGTGAAAGTGGACGGTCCCGCGCAAGGGTCCGACCCAACTCCCCGCCCAAAAGGCCGCGACGGAGACCACCCCAGCGTCGCGGCCCGCAGCTACGAGCGCCGCGTTTTCCCCACGGGCGCCGGGAGGGTTCTCCCCCTCAAAGGGAGGAAGCCCGTAGCTGCGGCCGCTTGTCCTCGCCGCAAAGTCCGGGCCCCAGGGCGGTGTCCTGCCGTATGGCCGCGGAGGAGATAGCGACGTCGTTGAAGGAGGCCATGCCACCGTTGGTGCCGTACCGCGCCTGGGACGCATGCGATCCCCCTCAGGTTGAGGAGGCCCAGGAGACGGCGGCGGAGGAGGTGCTAGACCTCCTCGATTTATTCGACGGGATTGTGGGGTGGTAGACGGAGCCAGGGTCGACGCTCGACGACTGGGCTGAATCGGAGGATGGGTCCCTTCCTGTCGCCCTCCCCCGGACCGAACAACGGGATGCATCACCGCCAGGCTGGAGGGTGTTTCCCCGTGGACGGGTCCTGAGCCCGCGGCTGGTGGAGCTAATCCGGGCCGAACTGGCGCGGTATACCGGCAGGGCTCGGCGCACCCGGTTCCGTGTGATGGAGGGCAGTTCAGTGTACAGTATCACCTTCAATGCCGCCGGAGAGGTGACGGTTTCGAGGCTGGAGTAAGGGGGGGGTGTAAGGAGGCTTTGAGCAACCCCCCTTACAATAATCGAATAAGCTACAATACAATGAGCGCATGGATCGCGGTATACGATATTATCATAGAATTAGTTTAATGTTATCCATTAGCAAGTAAAGGCGCGAAGCCAACCTTATTTTGTTGCGCACGGAGCGCCAGCGCCTGGCGCACTATAAACATGTATAGCATTAGAAATAAACATTAAAATCTAAGCAGTTGACGTACGCATTTGAATTTAAACGCAACGATCCTCTATCACAGCTGGCACGTGCAGCTGATACAGTTCTCAATCCTGCCACCAGAGTGCGGCTTCAGTCAGAGCAAAGCTGTGAGGTGAATAGCGAAACCTCTGAGGTGGAGAGCGAAAGTTCGTGGTAGGATTGAGCTTTTCAGGCTCGCGCGTGGCTGAGCCGGGCAGAGTGGATCACTTAGCGAGCGACAAACAAAGTGAGTAGACGTGCATCGGAAGCACGTAGGGTAAAGAGCGTGAGTAAAAGAGCCGTTAGGCGGCAGTGCAGCAGGGCACGCGTAGTTGTAGAAAACTAACAGTAAGAAGCTGGAATAAAGATAATCCAAAATAACTAAACGATTGTCTTTATTTCTGCATAGAACGTCTAATAACTAATTCTAACTGTAGAGCGAGGTATATCCCGCCGCCCGTGTGAGCAATCCCGGCATTTATAAAAACACACTAATACTAACCGTAGAGCGAGGTTTATCCCTCCGCCCGTGTGAGCAATCCCGGCATTTATAAAACACACTAATACTAACCGTAGAGCGAGGTATATCCCGCCGCCCGTGTGAACAATCCCGGCGTTTGTAGAAAATAATACTAACGTATAGCGAGGTATATCCCGCCGTCCGTGTGAGCAATCCCGGCATTGATAACACTAACCATTGTACAAAGCGAGGGTTAGCCTGCTGCCCGTGTGAGTAATCCCGGGCCTTCGTAGAGTAGTCGTTCGTAGACCTATTGACCAGTAGAGCACCAGCGGTAGAATCCTGGTCAGCTCCTGGTCACATATCCCGTGCAGAGTTGTACGAGGCCGTAGTATTAGCACATATATTCCCTCTAGAACGTTTCCCTTCCCTACGCCCAGCGTCCCAGCACATCTTACAAATTTTCTTGTAAGTGCTGGACTCATACAGACTGAGATCTGTACTCCGGCTGTAAAACGCACTTACATTGTTTCTGTTTCCTCGGCCTCCACGGTAATTATTGTTTTGGTTACCGTTGTTATTGTAGTTATTATTTTGACTACGAAAGCTACCTCTGTAGTTTGCACGTCTGCGGTTTCCACCGCGTTGTGGATGATTCCTGTAGTGTATAACAGTATTTGACTGTCCAGTGGCTTCTGTGCAGCTATTTACAAATTTGGATATGGTATCATTCATGGTATTGAAAGTACCAGCTTGCATGATAACTTTTACTTGATCAATTGAGCAGTTTTTAGTCATAGCTTTGACTGCGTGTTGGGTCGAATAATTTCTGGCCAGTTCGAGAGTCAGACCATCTGCTATGTATGCGCTTTCCAAAGCTTTCGTCATTTGCTCAACCTCTGCTGTGTATTGGTTGGTAGTTTTATTGCGCTGCTGTAGGTTCATTAGTTTTGCTAATAGTACCTCTACAGTCTCGCACTTGACGTTGTTCTTTAATCGAGAGATTACTTCATTAACTGTAGTCTCATTCCCGATTGAGTTTCTAGCTACACATTTTAATTTTGTTTTTATTATCGATACAGCTAACTGTTCGTGTTCCCCTTTTATTGATTCTATTATGTAGTGGCTGCTGAACAAACCGATAATTTAATTTTTTTTTTTGTCAGTTGGGTTCAAATTTTAAATATTAACGGCCGCTCAATTTCTTTATACTCAACTGCCCATGCCATGCACTGCTTGGCTCAGTTGATCATCTGTTCTTTGTTTTCCTTCGTTTCGCATACAATGGAAGCATGAGATTTCCAATGTATAGCGAAATGTATGCGCAACGAACAGTGTTGATCACGAGGATACGTATGTGTATGAATTGCAGCATATAAACTGAATTCGGTTTGTTTGGCGTAACTAGCACTTGAACTAGGTAGGCAGCACAGATTGAGTCAAGAAAGAATTACCGCGGGTGGGGTTCTGTCTAAGACTATTTTATTGAGCAAACTTATGGTCTATTTATATGAATAACATTGGTACAAAAAGTGCTTATTGATTATGTGTGTTAAAGTGCATATTGATGTATTGCTTAATTTAGGTCAGTGTGGTAAGCATTATACTGTATGCGATCATTCGCATGCAGTAAACAATAAGTGCATGTGCGCAGTCAGCAACCTTTTGGTTGTTGTCTTGCTAGCCTAAATATTGTTAAAGTGTCAATTGGACGGTTTTATATATTTACTGTGTGTATTCTTTATGTATTATGCAAATATTAATGTTACATTTAGGTCATAAGTGTTGTGGTTTATTTAGGTATTACGGTAGGTCTTAACATTCTCCCGGCCGTTGAATCGGTGATTCAACTATCACTTAGCCCGAACGAGAAATTCCGTGGGGAGGGTTCTGGATATCGAGGTTCCTTGGTGTCTTCTGGTGTTAGTGAGGTTGACCATGGTTTGTATAAACCCTTTCGGTTTTTCCAGATGGCTGTTATTACAAACAGTAGTGATATTAACAATCCCACATAAGCAGCTATGTGGTGATGTTGGATGTTGTTGTCTTCACGAGGTAGGTTGAGCTGCAGGTTTGTCTTCAATTGCCTTTGAAGATCTGTGAGCTCATGGTCCACAATATCCATGCTGGAGGTTTTTTGCAGGGTTGGTACTGTAGTAGTGGAATCGGTGGGATCTAGGTTGCCAAATCGTGCGTGTGAGATTTGAACTTTGCTAATTGTTGCCCCGAACGTAGTGATACTGATGTCTGCATTTAGTGCGGTGCATTCGGCGGACGTGAGAAGTCCGGTTCCATTCAGTTGTATGGTGGATGGAATATTGTTGCACACCGCCTTCTACTCCACTGTTTTGTTAGTAGCAAAGATCCACTTATTCAACTTGTGGGTTCTGGACCAGATAACCTTGCTTCTCATGTGTATTGTCTGGCAAAAGGTCGTTGTTATGTTGTTGAACAACTGGAACGCGGATCGATTCTCGACACTAAAAGTGGCCTGGTGGTCAAAGCAAATATAGCTATTGCTTGGAAGCATGATACTGTGAGCGGCTTTATTTAAAATGCATTTGTTCTATGTACATATGTATGTCTTTATTTCACGGCGCACGCTCAAGCAATGACGCTCGATCTCTGTTACATTTCAGTCCGCGCTTAATGTTAACTTAATGTTATGTTAATTACAGACCATTAATAGTTTAAGATCATAATGTATATCAAGTATGTGAGTGTTTATGTATTTATCCTACTACAATAAATCGTTGTAGGTCTTCAGGTGTGAGTCCCACAAACTGATCTCTATGGAGTTGACCGCAATGATGGGTGTTTTTATGTCCACGATGCTCCAGTCCTCTGTATTTATGAACGGTATTGACACGATGCTGAAGATTTCTAGTTCCGTTGTTGAAACTAAGGGCAGCGTGATTTTGAATATGACGTGTCCATTAGCTGTGGTGCCTTCAACTCGCATGATTCTGTATATTTGGATCACATCAGCAGTGGAGACGGGTAGCATTTGATCTGGTTGAAGATGGTCCCGTATTTGGTCAAGTTGGTTTCTTAATTTTTTGGGCGAGATTTATATTGGGCTGATTGCTCTATGTCGTGTACCCGTTAACACGTCAACTATATCTGCTTGTATGCGTTCAAGACTTGCAGCGAGCTGTGTTAGTGAGGCAGTTAACATTATGCTGGCTTCCTGAAGGTGAGCTCCACAATACTTTCCTTTTTCCTTATTTATGGTGTCGATATGCTGTTCCAATAGCTTGAGCCGCTTGTCTGTCGATGTCTTATCTCGTCTTATCACGTTGATTGTTGCATCAAGTATCGAGCTGTGATTTTTGAACAACTCCAGTAGGAAGACTTCGTTTGTTTTTACCGTTTCAATCGTTTCTGACATTTTTTCTGCATAGTTTGTGTCGAGTACCCCAAACATGCTGCTCGCGATATTTCCAACGAAGTCAAATGGGGATCTGCGTTGCCGTGAACTTCCCATTAATGCGTTCTCACCTTGAAGTTCTTCAAGTGTATGATGAAAGTGCTGATACATTGAGTTGCATGCTCCCTTGTTTTGTAGCTCCGGGCACATATATCCGAGTTGGGTTACTCCAGTTGAGAATGTTTTCATATCTTGATTATATGAATATAGGTCGTAATACGTTAGTATCGTCCAGTCAGAAATCGCCATCTTCGATGTACCAATTTTTTCATAGAAAATTCCAGGCTTATTGGCAAATTTTGTAACTGCAATTGGCTCAGATAGCGCTAGTGGTAATATTAGCAGCATTGCTATTAGCATTGTTGTGACTGACGGCAGGGATAGTTTTCTCCTTTGTGTGGGAGGTTTGTTATCTTCGTTGAATTTGTCCTTGGTTGGGGGGCGTTGTAATTTATGGAATGAATTGCTATGCTTGCAATTATATATCTCTTCTCCTTGCGTTGCTTGAGCGATTGCCATGCCCACATGTTTTGTCTTTCGTTCCAGATTGCTGGGTGGGACTATTGGAGACGTGATCCACCTTTCTCGTGGGCCATGGAGGAATTATTTGCATTATTTGTTGATGAGACGTGGTTCCATTGTGATGGCCGTGAGGAGGCTTGAATTTTGGCAATGCGGTTGGACACGAAGGTATGATATGTTGTAGCTGAGGCGTTTATCCATGCTAGTACTACCGTGGAATCTGTCCAGAAGTATCCCTTCACTGTTTCGGGGGTCAACCGAAGATCCTTTCGGACACGTTCAGTGAGTTCTGCGCCAAGTACTGCAGCGCAGAGTTCTAAGCGTGGCATCGATTGTTTTGCCGTTGGTGCAACTCGCGATTTTGAACACAGTAGTCGAACAGATATTTGCTTGTTTTTATACGTGGCTCGTATATAAGCTGCAGCTCCGTACGCCTTGTCTGATGCATCCACAAATGTGTGTATCTCCTTGCTTGACAGTATTTTTCCATCGTAAACGTGCCTTGGAATCTGCATTTCATTCAGCTCTTGGATGTCTTCTCTGTAGGACTGCCATTCATTGCACAAATGTGTTGGCAATTTTTCATCCCAGTCAAATTTTTCCTCCCATAGATGTTACATAAATATTTTTGCTCGTGCAACAATAGGCCCAATGGGTCGAATATTGCGCTAGCTCGGAGCACACAACACGCTTGGTTATTTGTGTTGTTTGGCTGCTATGGGTTCTTCCACGGAGCTGGTCCTTTTTGGGCATGCATATAAGACCCAGAGTTTTTACACAGTGATGGTCCAGTGATTCACCCAGATGAACATCATTGACAGTATCTTCCTTTGGGATTCCCTGCTCATTATTTGAGCACCATTTTCGCAGCTTAAGCTCTGAGGGAAGCAGTATTTTGTTAAGCTTCTCCTGAATTAGAACTGCTTCATGCGTTGAGTCTGCTCCTGTCAGGCAATCGTCCACATAGAAATCATTCTTTAATGCCGCTGATCCTAGTGGTAGCTTGTTGACGTTTAATTTGGCAAGGTGATCTAAACTTTTGGTTGCCAGAAACGGAGCGGATGCTGTGCCATATGTGACAGTTTTTAGGCGGTAATACCTTAATTCTTCGTTGGGATTATTTCTCCAAACTATCATCTGATGGAATTGATTTTCTGGATTTATCCATATTTGCCGATACATTTTTTCTATGTCAGCCGTAAAGACATACTTATGCGTTCTAAATCGAAGAAGTATTGCCATCAGATCGCTTTGCACAGTTGGTCCAACTTGCAATATGTCGATCAAAGACTTTCCCGTCGATGTCTTGCATAATGCGTCGAAAACCACTCTTAGTTTTGTGGTGCTGTCTGGCTTTAGCACACAATGATGAGGAATGAAGTAGTTCTTCGATGGAAGGAGTTCGCGAGGGACATGTTTCATGTGTCCCAATTGCTCGCATTCCTTCATGAAGTCTACATATCCCTTCCAAGTTTCTGCTTTGGTCCTTTATTCCAACGAAATGAACCTTTTTTCTGCAATTTCCAACGAGGGCCCCAAGGCTGAAGAGTGTTCGGAAAACGGCAACTTTACTATGAACCGTCCAAGATACCATCCCAACTCGGTCTATTGCATTATAGGATCAGTGGGTATTTTATACTGTTGTTGGAGCAATAATGAAAAACAATGCTCAGCGCCGATCAGCATGTCTATTTTACCCGGCTTGTTGAACTGTGGGTCCGCCAACGGCATGTTGTCAGGTACATTCCAGCTTGCATTGTTTATGGCTTGGGATGGTTGATCGTTGATTATATTCGGTAATAAGAAGGCTTCGAGTCGCATTGTGTTATCATTGTGCAGCGATTTTACTAGCACATTGACTCGAGCCCTGCTTGTTTTTGGCTGTCCACCGATACCTTCAATTCGAAGTGTGGTATCGTGTCGTTTTAGTGACAGCAAAGATGCCAGCTTTTCTGATCTCACGTTAATTTGTGATCCAGAATCTAGCAGAGCCTTGAACGTGGCTTCTTGACCCTTGTTTCCTCTCACTGCTTCCTTTGCTGTGGCGAGGAGATTAATGTTTTGAGAATTTGCAGATGCTACAATTTGGGTTTGTAGTTCCTTGGGTCCAGATTCCAAATGTATCAGCGTGTTGTGCTTTTTGTCGCATTTGAAACATTTGAAGCGACTTGGGCACGCCTTTGCCATGTGGTCTCCATTGAAGCTGTTGACGCACATTTTCTGGCGTTGCACCCAGCTTAAACGTTCAGGTGTTGGTTTTGCGCGGAATTCGACGCAACGAAATAGCAAGTGATTAGTTTTGTTGCAATAAGGGCACGCCTTTTCTGTGGTCGACGATGATGCGCAAGTTGCACCTTTCGATTCCTTTTTAGCATTACCATGTGGTTTGTTTCCGGTGGCCAAAACACGAACTCTTTGTTCAAGAAACTGGAGCATGGTGTCTAGTTTCTGAATTTCCTTTGAATTGCTCAATGATTGTTCATAGAGCGTTTTGTTTGTAGAATCCAGCTTGTTTCGTAGGACCGCTATTAGTATGGGGTCCCACGTTGCGATGTCCAAGACGAGTCCCTTTATAGATGCAAGAGACTCCAATGTGACTATGTATAATTCCTTTAACGCTTTTACATTATCATTGACAGCATGTTGCATTAGAAATCGGTTTAATACCGTTGACGCAATGTCCCTCGGATTGTCGTAAGCGTCTACGAGGATGTGCCAGGCGTGAAGATAATTTTCTTCCTTTAAATCGATATGGCGTATCATCCTTTCTGCCTCGCCGATCACGCTGGTTTTTAGAAACCACATTTTGCGGATCGTGGGCAGGTTGGTGTCGTGAATCATGCACACAAACATGTCCATCAAATTTCGGAATTGTTATTCGGAGCAGATTTAGATCATTAGTGCTTGGTGTGTTGGTTCTCAGCGACAAAGCGTTTTGTACAGCTGATTCGGCCTTTAAGTACTCCTTCACATCGTAGCCTTCTCCTTCTGGATCTCCGATCTCCTCGTAGATTCGAAAGTGAACCTCCTGGATCTAGGTCCACAGACTTTTTATGAAGTCGAATGACGTGTGCCCTATTGGGTGAGTATGTTGCATTGCGCGGTTCAATGATGCTATTATTGCTCGTTGTCGACGGCTCAGTGCGTTCAACTTTGATTCAATTGGTGTTTCTTGAACATGCCCATCATCCGTACATGCTGCCTTGCTTCCTGATTGCTCTGAATTTTCGGCAGCCTCATTGAGGATTTTCAGATACTTTACTACTGTGGTTTTTATATCTTCATAAAAAACGAAGTATTTATGATCATCAGATAGCTCGCCGCTTAATCTTATGATATCGTTATTCCTTTTGATTGAATCCCATTTCTCAGTGAGAGCTGAGGCCTTTATCTTGTGATAATTGGCCTGAGATTTTCTCTCAGCTGAATCCTTTTTATAGTTGGTAATGAGCCTCGAAATCTCTTGCCTGATTTCCTCTTGAGCATTTAACAGCTGATCCATAACTTTGTCCTTTGTCGCCTTGTTGGTTCAGGATTGTATCTTGGACTGTGGAGAATGCTATGTCCATTGTCGCCTTGTTAACAACTTCAGATAATCCAATAGTCGGGGTCACCAAAATGTTGATCACGAGGATACGTATGTGTATGAATTGCAGCACATAAACTGAATTCGGTTTGTTTGCCGTAACTAGCACTTGAACTAGGTAGGCAGCGGAGATTGACTCAAGAAAGAATTACCGCGGGTGGGGTTCTGTCTAAGACTATTTTATTGAGCAAACTTATGGTCTACTTATATGAATAACATTGGTACAAAAAGTGCTTATTGATTATGTGTGTTAAAGTACATATTGGACGGTTTTATATATTTAGTGTGTGTATTCTTTATGTATTATGCAAATATTAATGTTACATTTAGGTCATAACTGTTGTGGTTTATTTAGGTATTACGGTAGGTCTTAACAAACAGAATGGGAAGCAATTGGGTCAAGATCACGCCATTGTTCCGTTTGAATTCACCAAACGCATGGTGTAGAGCTTTTGAAAGCTCTCCTGGAAGAATCAAATACGGAAAGTACAGCCTAGGAGCTTTCACTTGCATTTGAAGCGTGGCCTAGTGAGTATTGTTAAAAAAAAGTGAGAATTGTACTAGATTGCCTAGCGCGTGGAAAAACGCGATTTATTTAATATAAGAAGGTTAAATTATAAGCGTGGATTGTTTTGTGTCAGCACAATCCAATCGATTGCAGCGCCTGAGCGCTATCATATTCTTTGTGTGCAGGGTGTTCCGCTAAAGGTAATTATTCTCTTTGGTGTTATGCGTGATACTTATACAGGTATCCACAGATCCTGGTTGTTTGCGTGGTACACAGCACCGCAACAGACGCGCACGCACACTAACAGCGAAGCAGCGCAAGTGACGCACGCACACTAACGCAACAGCGAAGCAGAGCAATAGACGCTGCCGCGCCAGAGACGCAGCAGCGCAAGTGACGCGCACGCACACGTACAGAGGCGCAGCAGCGCAAGTGACGCACGCACACTAACGCAACAGCAATTCTGTGGCCCGTTTGCGATCAGCCCACCTGCTCCGCCTCGGATTGAATCTTCCTGAGCGAACGCAGTAATGACGCGTAGATACTTCTAGCCAACATTTTCATCGCCATGTGCCCGTCGGGAGACTAGGTTATGTTCTAACCTCAAGTGACTCAAGTGAAGCTGCTGCGGTTGTATTAGAGGGAGTTTACCTTTCGCTTGCTTATACACTCGCGCTCATATGTGAAGTTCTTTTCTTGAAAATTTTAAACAATTTAAATAGATATTTTTGTCAGCGCATTGCGAGACACATTTTTTTGTCGTTATGACAAACTAAGCGCAATGCACACTACCGTTTAATTGTTCTTATGAAAATTTAATTAAATATTTTCCTTTCTAAATATATATAAGTAAAGTAAATAAGATAAATTTGTAATCAACGAAAAAGCAAAAAAAAAATGCGTCCAGTATAAGCAAGAGCAAGAGGGAGTTCCCACATTTATTATATCTGCCTGCATATATATATATATATATATATATATATATATACTTATAATATTTTGTTAACATTTAGATACATCGATCCTGTTCGTCATACACATTGGGCCCAACGTCTACTGCGAAGGAAATTAAGTGAGTGAAGAAATGTAAAAAGTTGAGAGTGAGTAATTACTATTTGTATATGTATATGCAGCGTAAATTTTGTTAATTTACTATGAAGATTTGGGAATTTGCTCCGCTAGATAGTTCGATTTCAAATTAAGATGATTTTTGTATAATAAGGAATAACTGAAGTATAAAAGCCTTGAATATTAATATTGCTATTTTCTTAATTATTGGCTATGAACGGCATTCGAACATGCGTTTTCTTTTTAATTTTTGCTATTTAAATAAATGAAGTATATTTGGTTATCAAATATGATACTGTAAATTTCTAATTCGTTCTGTCAAGTACCCATGTTAAGCGCTTACCAGTTTCTTTGAGGTTTTGCGAACCTGATATAGGGACGAGCAACAATATTTCCATTTGCTTGTCAAGGAAGGGAGGGTAGAGACGAGAAAACACCTTAGTTCTCTCAAATTAGTGAATCTGACCAGTTTGAATTTTGATTGTCCGGTCGGGACATATACAGATATCAGTTAGTTTTCTTTCGTTTATCTTGATCCTTTTTTTTTGTGGTCAACGTTGAGTATTTCACTTTCTAATAGCGCACTTAAACAATGTATCACTGGTACAGTGCAAACGGGTGAGAAAGAACCCCGACCAATCCGGCGAGCTATTGACCAAGCATAAGCAAGAAATGCGCACTCCCGATCCCTATGCACACCGGTTAGCTAAAATCGTCACCTGCTGCTACGTCAGCAAGCTAATAACCGAGAAGGGTGGTAATCTGACTGCGCTATGTTTTTAGGCGACCAACGGCTTAACAGAATCATAGCAAATTAGTAGCTGTAGTTATAGTAAAAACCCACACCCATCCGACGTAACGTTACACATTTGGCGCCAAACGTGGGGCACACGATTTATAAACTTTGGTTTATTTTAGCACAAAATAACACTAGTGCATATGGTCCCCAATATCAGCTCTTATATTATTCCATACTACTCATTCACTATCTTTAAAATACACATTATTATCTACTTTTTGGGAAATACGTGGTGTTGAGGTTGTAGTCAATTGTAGGAATAGCGATTGTAATTTGGAAAATTCCGGATTAGTCGACCACAGTTGATTTCAAGTTTCTTTAAGCCGCGTGTATTGAAAGAAAATTATAAATAATAAAAACCCAAACTTTGGTTCAAACAGTTAAGAACTGCTTGGAATCACAACATACTGGAAATATTTCGGATGGTGTCCAGCAGTGCATGAGCATTTGTAACCAAATCGGCAATAGATTCCATTAAATTACAATAGTTCAAAATTCAAACGTGTCAGTTTTTCTTTATAAACTGTAAGCGTTAGCATGTGGGAAAATGACAGACAGTTTATGCATTTATAAAAAAAAAAAAAAAAATTATTATCAACCTATTTATATTGTACTTGAGCTAACTAGCTTCCGTAACCATTCGCTATGGCAGTAAGACGTAGTACGGATAGCATAGTGGCTGCGATAAATGCAGAGGATCCATTTTGTGGCATTTACCATGAACCAATGCAAGCACAACACCTAGCTGCAACTACAGCGTGTCAACAGAGTTGCAATCTGCTGACAATGTTGCGGCAGAGAAAACGCAATCTCAAAATGCTTTACTCACACGAGCGGTATCAGCTCCATCAGGCGGCCGAAGAGGTCATAGGTCCGGCAGAAGCCGATGTGCAACCCCGAAGAGAGGTGTGCAAACTAGGAACATGAATCGTAACCTTGCAGAACATTCGGTTAGTCATGTGTCCCTTAACAGTTATGGAAATAAGTCTATGGACAATGGTCCAAGTGTTGAAACAGTAAACTATATTAACTGTGCACTACAAAGTCAGCAAAGAATCTTAGTAGCAGAGCTTAAAACTTTTATTAAGACGTCCATAGAACAAGCACTGCAAGCACAGTTGTCCACTTTACATATAGGTCATGAGAGGGCGGAATCTACACAAACTAGAAATATTCCTCCACCAGTTGTTTTAGGTGCCAGTAATATTCCTCATCAGGTTCAAAATTCTGACGTTTTGCTTGACTTTGAAATCATACCACATTTGAAACAGGATGTTTACTTAGGCATACATTTTGGACTTTTAGAAAATTTAATAAATCCAAATCAAACAGTTAATGAATTAGACACTGGCCATAACGAGTTGCAAGAAAATCGGAAAATGCATCCGCTCAGTGTTGAAGAAAAATTTCGTTTAAAGTTGGTCGTCTCTAATTTTCCTTCGTATGAAAGAAAAGGATTAGGACGTACTAATTTTATTGAACACCGAGTTGAAGTTAATATTGTGACGACCCCCGTCAAACAAAGACATTGGCCTGTTTCACCAGCCATCGAAAAATTAATGTTTGACGAGGTTGAGAAAATGCTTGCATTAGATATTATCGAAGAATCTCATAGTCCATGGAGCAGTAACTGCGTCCTAGTGAAAAAAGGCGATAAGAATAGGCTTTGTTTAGATTCGCGTGTTATAAATAAGCACACCCGCAATGATGCGTATCCGTTCCCTCATATCGACGGCATACTCAGTCGGTTGCCACCGGCAAAATATATCACCGGCCTCGATATGAGGCACGCATTCTGGCAGATACCCTTGGACGAAAAGTCGAGACAGTATACAGCTTTCACAGTCCCAAATAGACCATTATTTTAATACAAAGTAATGCCGATTGGACTGTGCAACGCTCCCCAAACCCATTGTAGACTGATGGAACGCGTGATACCAGCACATTTGCGTACCCGTGTATTTGTCTACTTAGACGACTTGTTGTTACTCTCGGAGGATTTTGATTCACATATTTTGCTTTTGCAAGAAGTGGCGTTACACTTGCGCAAGGCAAACCTCACAATCAATATCGCTAAGTCAAAATTTTGCATGCGTGAGATTAAAAATCTTGGTTTTATTATTGGTTATGGGCAGTTAAAAACTGATCCCACCAAGATACAAGCCATTAACGAATTTCCTGTGCCAAAGAGCGTAAAACTGCTGAGACGTTTTCTTGGACCCTCAGGATGGTACAGACGTTTTGTTAATAACTATGCAACTGTCTGCTTTCCGCTCACCGAACTTTCAAAGAAACATAAAGTACTGAATTGGAATCCTGATGCAGACTTTGCTTTTAATGACTTGAAATCACGATTAACTTCTGCTCCTGTCTTAGCTACGCCAGACTTCTCAAAACCTTTTATGTTAATTTATGACGCTAGCACCACCGGCATAGGCTGTGTTTTGGCTCAGCTGAACGACCAAGAGGAGGAGGCTCCAATAGCATATATGTCAGAGAAGCTGTCAAAAGCACAACGAAACTATTGTGTGACAGATCTGGAATGTTTAGCCGTACTAAAAGGAATTTTTAAGTTTAGGGCATATATTGAAGGACAGGATTTCGAGGTCATAACAGACCATGCTTCCTTGCAATGGCTAATGAGACAGAAGGATTTTAGAGGACGGCAGGGTAGATGGGTAATTAAATTACAAGGTTTTACATTTAAAGTCTCACACCGCAGTGGTGCACAAAATGTTGTCGTTGATGCCTTATCACGACAAAACGAGACGGAGATTGCATAGTTCGAAGATCAGGGACCCATAGTAGACCTATCTGCACCTGAATTTCAATGTCAAGAGTATTTAGATCTCTTAGATAAAATTCGTGCGAATCTTCATAATTTACCTGATATACAGATCATTGACGACTTGCTTTACAAGAGGACCGAGGCTGCGACAGGAAATAATGTTCAGGAGAAGCAATCGTGGAAGCTTTGGATACCCTCGCCTCTTGCGCGAAATATCATTGCGAGAGCCCACGATCCTCCGAATGCAGCTAATTGCGGCATTACTAAAACCTTAGAGAAGATCCAGAGATATTTATTTTGGCCACAAATGACTGCGGAAATTCGAGAATATGTACTCAATTGTGACGTTCGTCGTAAGACAAAAAGTCCCAACACTGCAGTGTTTATATAATAATTGAAAGAAATGGCGACTTCGCTGATGTTGGTAATAGATGCTAGTAGTTTAGTATTGGCAAAAGCTCTCCTACTAGCCGTATTACCATCATTGCTATTGCCGCTTCCATTCTGCTTTGGCATGCTTATCCGAAGACCCATTTCGTTCCAAAACTTTTCTTGAACATATTTTTTCCATTTGCTCATTTCAATCTTATCATCACCTTTTTTTGGTTTGTGGCTAAAAACAATACTCACAGGTACAATCTGGACCAATTAGTTGCTTTCAGCAAGGAACAACTTATTAGTTATATTCCACGAAACAAGGAGAACGCATGTTAGTTTTCTAAAAAAATACACATAAATTGTACATTACACAACACTAAATCGCTAGAACTACACATATAATAACAATATACATTAAATAGTGCATACCTTGAAGATTACTTTCCATAATTTAGTTGAATTTTCTGGACCAATTTAACGCGTGTGGCACAACACAAAGCAACTTCTATTCGGAAATCAGCTGATCGCTAGCTTACTTTTAAAAGCTCTCAAAAAGCTTTGGTGGCGCTTCTAAAGCTTTTAATTAAAATTTTTATAATGTATGATGAATTTACTTTAAGATTAAAATAAGAAAACAACGATATATTAACATCGAAAAATCGACTTTATGCCAAAAAAAAACGACATCTGGACCATAGTGCCCTGTTTTAAGACCCCCTATGGGAAAACCCATGTCGTCAGAAAGGCCATTTCAGAAACTCTATATGGACCTTCTAGGGCCATATCCCCGTTCAAAAAACGGAAATATAGGCCTCTTAATGATAGTGGACCACCATACAAAATTTCATTTTATGTGGCCACTCAAGAAGTTCACTTCTAACAAAGTTATCGACTATTTGGAAAATTCCTTGTTTTGTACGTTCGGCGTGCCAGAAACCATCTTGACAGACAATGGCTCACAGTTTGTTTCTGGTACATTTAAAGCTTTCCTTACGCGATATGGAATTACTCATATCTGCACGGCCATCTACTCGCCACAGGCCAACGCCAGTGAAAGAGTCAATAGTTCTGTACTAGCGGCTATTCGAGCATATATCGGAAAGGATCACACTGGTTGGGATAACAAACTGCATGCAATTGGTGCCGCCTTGAGAGCAAGCGTTCACCAAAGCACAGGTTATTCTCCATATTTTTTAGCTTTTGGGCAAAATATGATATTGAACGGGAAGGACTATGACTTGCTAAGACGATAACAATTGTTGTCTGATGACACAATTATTAACACACCTACGGTTTTTCAAGTAATCCGTCAGATAGCTAAAAACAATAGATCGCAGTCGCATGAAAAGAACGCGAAAATATATAATCTGCGCAGTCGAAATATAAATCTTAAAGTCGGCGAGAAGGTATTCGCTCGAAATTTTTGCCAGAGTAACGCCCTTAAAAAGTTTAGTGCTAAGCTATCGCCAGTTTTCAACACAGCTGTGTTCATTCGAAAATTCAGTCCAGCTTACTATCAACTAGCTAATGAAGAAGGCAAAAGCATAGGCACGTTCCATCTTAAGGACATAAAAGTAAATACCAAAAGGTAGCCTTTTTTCAGTTCATGTCTCGCTACTAAACTAGCTCTGCATTAACTGTGCTGTAGTGGCTGCTACACAAACCAATAATTTAATTTTTTTTTTGTCAGTTAGGTTCAAATTTTCAATATTAACGGCCGCTCAACTTCTATATGCTCAACTGCCCATGCAATGCACTGCTTGGCTCAGTTGATCAGCTGTTCTTTGTTTTCCTTCGTTTCGCACACAATGGAAGCATGAGGTTTCCAATGCATAGCGAAATGTATGCGCAATGAACAGAATGGGAAGCAATTGCCTAGGAGCTTTCACTTACATTTGAAGCGTGGCGTGTTAAAAAAATTGAGACGTGTACTAAATTGCCTATCGCGTGGAAAAACGCGATTTATTTAATATAAGAAGATTAAATTATAAGCGTGGATTGTTTTGTGTCAGCACAATCCAATCGATTGCAGCGCCTGAGCGCTATCATATTCTTTGTGTGCAGGGTGTTCCGCTAAAGGTAATTATTCTCTTTGGTGTTATGCGTGATACTTATACAGGTATCCACAGATCCTGGTTGTTTGCGTGGTACACAGCACCGCAACAGACGCGCACGCACACTAACAGCGAAGCAGCGCAAGTGACGCACGCACACTAACGCAACAGCGAAGCAGAGCAATAGACGCTGCCGCGCCAGAGACGCAGCAGCGCAAGTGACGCGCACGCACACGTACAGAGGCGCAGCAGCGCAAGTGACGCACGCACACTAACGCAACAGCAATTCTGTGGCCCGTTTGCGATCAGCCTACCTGCTCCGCCTCGGATTGAATCTTCCTGAGCGAACGCAGTAATGACGCGTAGATACTTCTAGCCAACATTTTCATCGCCATGTGCCCGTCGGGAGACTAGGTTATGTTCTAACCTCAAGTGAAGCTGCTGCGGTTGTATTAGAGGGAGTTTACCTTTCGCTTGCTTATACACTCGCGCTCATATGTGAAGTTCTTTTCTTGAAAATTTGAAACAATTTGAATAGATATTTTTGTCAGCGCATTGCGAGACACATTTTTTTGTCGTTATGACAAACTACCGTTTAATTGTTCTTATGAAAATTTAATTAAATATTTTCCTTTCTAAATATATATAAGTAAAGTAAATAAGATAAATTTGTAATTAACGAAAAAGCAAAAAAAAATGCGTCCAGTATAAGCAAGAGCAAGAGGGAGTTCCCACATTTATTATATCTGCCTGCAATATATATATATATATATATATATATATATATACTTATAATATTTTGTTAACATTTAGATACATCGATCCTGTTCGTCGTACACATTGGGCCCAACGTCTACTGCGACGGAAATTAAGTGAGTGAAGAAATGTAAAAAGTTGAGAGTGAGTAATTACTATTTGTATATGTATATGCAGCGTAAATTTTGTTAATTTACTATGAAGATTTGGGAATTTGCTCCGCTAGATAGTTCGATTTCAAATTAAGATGATTTTTGTATAATAAGGAATAACTGAAGTATAAAAGCCTTGAATATTAATATCGCTATTTTCTTAATTATTGGCTATGAACGGCATTCGAACATGCGTTTTCTTTTTAATTTTTGCTATTTAAATAAATGAAGTATATTTGGTTATCAAATATGATACTGTAAATTTCTAATTCGTTCTGTCAAGTACCCATGTTAAGCGCTTACCAGTTTCTTTGAGGTTTTGCGAACCTGATATAGGGACGAGCAACAATATTTCCATTTGCTTGTCAAGGAAGGGAGGGTAGAGACGAGAGAACACCTTAGTTCTCTCAAATTAGTGAATCTGACCAGTTTGAATTTTGATTGTCCGGTCGGGACATATACAGATATCAGATATACAGATATCGCTTTCTAATAGCGCACTTAAACAATGTGTCACTGGTACAGTGCAAACGGGTGAGGAAGAACCCCGACCAATCCGGCGAGCTATTGACCAAGCATAAGCAAGAAATGCGCACTCCCGATCCCTATGCACACCGGTTAGCTAAAATCGTCACCTGCTGCTACGTCAGCAAGCTAATAACCGAGAAGGGTGGTAATCTGACTGCGCTACGTTTTTAGGCGACCAACGGCCTAACAAAATCATAGCAAAGTAGTAGCTGTAGATATAGTAGAAACCCACACTATTGTTATTGTTAGCGCATCAATAAAACTTGTTAAATTTTCAGCTTTACCATCGAAAGGTGGTATAAGCTTAGATGCAGTATTAATAAAATCTACGTTTGATTGTACCATTGTAATAAATTTTTGTACTATTACACTGGTGTTTGGATAAGATTCAGAGTTTTGATCTGAAGATTCAGCTGCTGTTAGAACAGCTGGAATAGTCAGATATATTAGATTATTCTCATCAATATCGGCATTTGAGTTGTTTTCCGATTTAAACTCTTTCTGATCAGTTGAATCTGAATCTTTTAACTGAAAGGTCTGCAGTGAATTACAATTTTTCAAATTGTCAACTACAATTTGACGTATTTCATTGTATGAATTCAGCAGAACTCTAATATGTTTTAATTTTGTGCTATTTGAAATTGGTGCACTTTTATTTATGCACTTAAAGGACTTTTCCGACTCGCTTCTTAGTTCGGTAATACAGACAATAACTTTTCTGAAATCCATAAATGGATTTCGTTATTGTTATCGTATTTATCAGCATGATTTTAAATATTCATTTTATATTCAAAATATTCATACCCTAAAATTTTCCTCTTTTATTATATTATATTATAAATTATATTTATTGTCTATCTTTAGATTTTATCAAGGTCATTTGCTTTGCATATATATATTTTCTTCAGGCACTTGTTGTGCAATTTATAAATTTTGATAAATACGTTTGCGCACATAATCACGACAATTATTATTAACAACTAATCCCAAATCTTTATTTTGAACTTTTTTGATTACAATCGCAGTGGAGTCCACTGTTTTGGTGTCTACTAGACCCATATTGAATGATTGTTTATTCTTAACTGTAATTCTTTAGACACTTGGACCATTCCTTTCTAATCTTTCGGACGTTGATGTACTAACGAACAGTACATACAAGTGGCCCAACGACATCAAGCATAGGCTTGTTAACGCGCGGACCCAAGCATAAATGCAACCCGCCTTCCGCTCAACCGACCGAGGGGCACGCCGCATAACGTACGGTAGCGGAAGATCGCGGACAATGAAAATACAAACTAAATACAAAAATAACACTATACAAAAAGACTCTAAGGATTACATAAGTAGCGTAAGAGTAAAGTTCTAAGTGTAGAAATTGAAGTAGCATTACTTACTAAATGGAAAAGATTGTTATAGTTAGAACATAAGATTCCAAATGGGTTATGAATAGCATAATTAGAACTACAAGTTTGAAGAGAAAGAGGAAGAAAATTTCTAGAACTTCTGATCGCAACTGCAAAACTAATTTGGCTGATTAATTCAGAAGAATCAATTTCCCCATGAATTAGTTTATGTAAGAAAATTACACCAAGCATGGTTCTACGATCAGAAAGAGAAGGCAGATTTATTAGTAAGAGTCTACTACGATAAGAAGGTAAGCGAGTATTAGGATTCCAGTTAAGACCCCGGAGTGCAAAGAGCAGAAATTGTTTTTGTACCGATTCTAATCTATCCTGATGAATCCTGCATTGGGGACACCAAATACAAGACCCATATTCAAGAATAGGTCGCACAAGAGAAGTATAAAGAGTTTTAGTAATGTAGGGATCGTTAAATTCTTTCGACCAACGCTTAATGAAACCCAGGACACCAAAGTCACGATTAGCGGTGGAAAAGATATGCTTGTCAAACTTAAGTTTGGGATCTAAAAGGATACCCAAATCATCAACCGACTCAATTCGAACAAGGGGCTTATCATTAAGAATATAATTGTTGAAAAAGGGCATTCGCCTGTAAAAGGACATTTCGTTACACTTACCACAATTAAGATTTAATAAATTTACCCTACACCAGGCTTGAAAACTGTCAAGATCAGTTTCCAACCTTTGACCAGACAGGAAATCAGTAGATGACAGACAAAGTTTAACATCATCGGCATACATCAGCACCCGAGAGTAATTTACTACAGAAGGAAGGTCATTGATGAACAGAGTAAATAATAAGGGGCCAAGATGACTTCCTTGTGGTACTCCGGAAGTAACTTGAACAGACTTAGAGACAAAGCCTTTGAAATAAACCTTTTGGGTTCTAAGAGTTAAATAGTTAGATATCCAAAGAATTAAGTTATTAGGAAATCCCAGAAGATGAAGCTTGTGAAGTAAAAGAGAATGATTAACAGAGTCAAAAGCCTTACTGAAATCAGTGTAAATAACATCTGTTTGCAATTTAGATTGAAATCCCTTAATAACAAGAGAAGTGAATTCCAATAGGTTAGTGGTAGTAGATCTATATTTCACAAAGCCATGCTGGCAGGGTGAAATTATAGATCTACATAAATGTTGAAGTTGAGAAGTTATTAATTTCTCAAAAATCTTAGGAATAGCAGACAACTTAGAGATACCTCTATAGTTCTCAACATTGGACTTGTTTCCTTTTTTATGGAGAGGAATAATAAATGACTCTTTCCAAATATTGGGGAAAGAGCACAACTCCACGGACAATTTAAAAAGAAAATATAATGGCTTAAAAATACCTTCAGCACAGTACTTGAGCACGCAGCCTGGTACTCCATCAGGTCCCGGTGAAAATACGTGCTTAATAACCTTCAAATCACGTTGAAGCAAGCTTTCAGTGATTAAAGGCCCAAAAATGCAATTGGAGTTAATTACATGATAAGAATAAGGCAAAACTATTTGATAAGGCTGTGAACTATAAGTCGTTTGAAAAAATTCGGCAAAAAGATCGGCGATAGCCTGATCTGAGTCAGCCGTCTTTTTATCAAAAAATACAGTTGATGGTGTTGATGACCTACGCTTCGCATTAACGAAGTTATGAAACCTTCTAGGATCCCGCTGAAACTGTAACCTACAGCTCCTGAGGTAGTTGTTATAACAGTGTAAATTAAGTGCAGAGAAGTTAGATCAGGCAATCAAATAGCGAGAGAAGTCCGAGGAAAACCAGATTCCTTGAACTTTTTGTACAATCTCGACTTTCTATTTTTTAAATTTATCAAATCACGTGTAAAACACACAGGTTTGTTGGACCTATGAGGGTTACAAAACGGGACACAGGAATCAAATAATGAATTTAAAGTAACATAAAAATATTCGATTGCACAATCAATATCTCTACACATGTACAGCTGGGACCAGTCAGTCTGAGATAGGAGCTGAGCGAGTTTAGTAAAATCGGTTTTCCGAAATTGACCAACTCGCTCAGCAAGTTTTCTACCTGGGCTTGGCACTCTGGCTGGTAAGTCAATCAACACTTCCAAGGATGGGTGGTAAGGATCTTCAGGAGTGAACATGGGTACAGAACATTCGGCCGGCTTGTTTGAGTACAAGGGTCTTCTTGGGTAGTATTGCTGTTCATTAGAGTGCATTCATTATCTATAAAAACGAACGTAATATGATGTTGACATTCCTAATATCGTATGTTCTTCTACTAGAACAATGTCTAATGGGTATAAGTTCTCTAAACTTGGTTAAGATTTGTATGGCTTGCATACGAAAATTTGGATTATCTACATAAACAGATGTACAGACAGATGGTGTTACTATATATAGCCTATCAGTGGTTAGTTTTTCCAAGCAGCGCTTTCGCGCATCGGCTTGTGGTAGAAATTATAAATAAGTTGTCGCTCAATTATTTTTAGGTTGTCCTCGTGTTTTAGGCGTTCTGGTTCCGTCTGCACTGCGCGTAAAAGGTCTTTCACCAATCTACGTTGTTGCAGAAGTTTAATGTGACGTCCGCTCCTTTTTTTAAAATTTTTTTTAACCGGTTGCTGGCGTGCCCTGTACTCAGCTATTGTGAGTGGGCGGGGTCCATCGGTTTGACACACCTCTAAGGCCTCTTGTAGGCTGGGTGCGTCCCTTTGCTCAACGGGAGCAGATTCTTGTAGTTCAATGTCGCTCATCTAATTGTAACAAAAAACTTTTTTATAAATCTTGCAGTTTCCGCGCTGGCGTAAGGGGCGGATTGCCTCTCACACTTGTTGAATGTTTGTTTTCTATTCCAGCGTTGGCACAAGTGGCGGGCTGCCACTCGCACTCGTAGGCTGCTGCAGTAGTCCAGGGCCTATGAGCTCAGGTGCTGGTCATCGCACAGATTTATTAAATTTGTCATCACTTTTACTATTGTTGCTGTTTCATTGATGTTGTTGGTGTTGTTTGTTTAGTTTAAAAGCACTTGCAATGTTTTTTGTTTTTGCACTTTTTGCTTAAAACGCATCTTATTTGTTTTTCTTTTATTATTATTTATATACTTTTTAAAACACTTGCAGTGTTTTGTTTTTTTTTTTTTTTTGTATTTAAGTAAAATTTAAATGATAGTGGATTTTTCTTCTTGTTGTGGTCAAGTCCAAGACCATGTCACGGTCGCCATGTATTGGTTCGTCCCGAGTATAATTGAAACACTTGTATTTCTGCAGGAGACGTCTGTGTTCTATGCACGCTCTTTATTAATTGATTGTCTTAGCTAAGAGCTGCGAGCTGTGAAGCAGCGAGTGCAGCCGTTTTACATGTCTTGTATGTAAAGCAACGGAAACGTTGCTGGCAGGCAGAGAGTGTCATGCATGCACATATGTATACATTTAGACGGTCAAGCGTGAGAACGCTGACTCGGCTATTTGGGCGGGCGCTGTTATCAAGTGCGATCATATTTCGTCTGCACTTGAAGTGTGCAGAGGGCACTTAGCGTTAGCCGCGCTGCGACAAAGTCGCCGCTTTATATATATTATGTTGGCATATCAACAAAGTGTTGAAGCCTTGTTTATGCTTAGGCAACTTATGTGTTGCTGCCCAAGATGTCTTGAATATCATTCATATACATATGTACACATGCTAAAATAAGTTAAAATCTGATTGCGGATTTTTATGAAAACATTTATGTTTCTTTATTGAAACCCAATTTAGAACTAATGAGCCTAAAGAAACAATAATTACTTATTAACTAACGCTTTGTTCTGCCGATGTCACGATCGCTGCTCCGCTGCTGGTATCCGCTGCTGCCATTGTTCACTGTTGTTGTTCCTCCCGAGTGCATTGTCGTCATTGATCGCTGCTCCGGCCTCTGCCTGTGGTTGCTGCGCTGTTGTCTCCATACGTTGCGCAACGTCTTGCGCTTGATTGTCCCACGGTGGCTTGCCGAAAGTGCCGTCTCAGCGCACGTGGCCTTTTAGCCATGATCGGTGTCCGCGTGACTTCCCAATGGTCAGCGACACCTTGCGTAACCCATTTTGATTTCCTGCTCCCACGGTGACGCCTGGGATCTGCTACCTCAGCATACGTGTCATCCGAATCGGTTGTTGTTGTGCCGATCTTCCGCGCGTGTAGCGAAGTGTCTGCAGCTCGTGTAACATTGGTCTTTAACTCTACCCCCTTTCAGTGCGAGCGTCCTCGGTCGCTACGTACAATAATACGGGGGTCGAGTGCGTAGTGCCGCCTGGTGGTGTCGTGCTGGCAACGCTCGTGTGGTGTCTTCTAGACACAATCCGGATGATAGCTCCAACTACCAGGAATATCAAAATAAAGAATGTGTGTACTTAAGGCTTATTTCCAACGTAGCCGTGTCTCCGAGCCTCTCCAGCTTTCGCGTGTTATTGATGTTCAATTCCTTAATCATTTGCAGTAAAAAAAACTTCGTCGACCTTCGACGCTTTGTTCCGCTGTTAGCTGGAACAGGGGGGCTTCTGGCTCCGCCATGTAGGCTTTGTATTTTGTCCTGCCAATCCTCACTGAAGAATTCTCATATTGGACGATAAATGTCCCCTTTAGAATCAAGTCTTTACCATCAAGTGTTATATTTCCATTAAAGTCGTTTAGAAATATGGTTCCGGAATGTGTTGGTTCTTTACAGAAGTACATGCTGGTTCCTCCAGCCTCAATAGCGCTGTTATACAAGTGTTATTGCTTAAGTCTAGGAGATTATTTATGTTGCAATGTCATTATGTTGTTTTGTCATTATGTGACTTACAAGATTCCTTAATTTTGAATAGTTCTATATTACATTCTAGTTTTCTCTTTTTTAAAAATTTGCTCTACTATAGTTATCTCTGTTGGCGACAGTATGAATGAATTTATTGTATTTGCTAGTTCTATTTATATTTGTTAGTTCTTCTTTTATTAGTTGAATTTCATATTTTAGTATTGATGATTATTCATGTTATCTGTACGCTGAGCAGCTTTTAAAATTGTGTTCGTGACATTACTGGTTTGATTTATTTTATCATTAATTATTCTATTGATAACAACCTGCCTGTTGTTATTCTCTAGCTGTTCATTTATTGTAGAGCTTGTAGAGCTTCATGGTCGTGTCGATCTGGTGTCCCGGCTAACCATTTTCATGCCGTACCAATCATTTCTATTGCTCTTTTGTATTTTCGCGATGGCTTAAGCCTACGCAAGTCCCTCTTGATTTGTGAAAGTTCGAGGGAAAGGAATGGGTGCAAAGGGTGAGATGAGGTGAGTTTTATTAATGAGCTGTCCAACGTGTTGTAGATTTCTTCGTATTTGCTTAAACTAAAGACGTGGATGATCTTGAACGTCCCATCCTGTCTAGCTGCTGGTCCTGTGTCCAGTGATATTAATTGCGAGTTTCAATAATCGAGCACTGTGGTCATCCCTAAACATGTTGGCAAGAATAATCTAAAATTTTAGGTTCTTATGTTATTCTTGTGGACTATTTTCCCGGATTGGGTTTTTACTGTGGAGTTCCTATCCTCAGCTACTATTTCTTTTTTATACCTAGACGTGACTTTGGTTTCCAATCTTTTGTTGATTTTTACGAAATTGTGTCGCCTGTGCTATATTTCGTTGGCTCGTTCCTACCCTTATTGTGGTAATTCAAGTCGACTATCTGTTTCTCCCGTATTTTTTTCCTAACCTCCTCTCGTTTTTCCTTTATCAATAACAAATTTCGTGGAGTGTGCTTCTAAAAAATGTCTATCGGTTTTTCTCTAACTACTGAATGGATGGTCTGATTATATTCTTGTACTGCTTTAAATAAAATATCTGAATACGGTACGTTGCTGTTGTCTTTCTTTAAACAACGGCAAATATCGGACAATGTGGAGTGGAAACGCTCAACTTGGCCATTACTTGTTGACGAATATGGCGCGGTTGTGTGTACTGAAATACTTAACTGGCCTTCAAGTAGAAACCTAATGGAAGCTGAATTTAAAGCCCTGTCATTATCCATCACCACTCACTTAGTCATTCCAAACGCTATGAGCATTTCCCGCAGTGGGTGCTCCGAAGCCCAAGACTTCAAAATTTTAACCTGTGCGTATTTTGAGAATTTATCGATTCCAGTTAAGACATTGTACTTTTCTACTATATAAATATCGATATGTATTATTTGACCTGGGTATTCTGGTATAGGGGAAGCTTGGATTTCGCCTTTTGTCGGATGTCTGTCGTACTTGGACTCTTTGCATGTTACGCACCCATTTACTATGGCCTGAATTTTCTTTTGTGCTTGTGGGAAAAAATAATTTGAAAGTATCTGTGCCTTGTTTTCTTATGCGTTCCTATGTGCCCTCTTATGTTCCAGTGTTATTATCTCGTCTTGCTGGCTTACTGACGTTACATCATCTACTTGTTTCTGGGCAAATCTTATTTTATATGAACTAAAACGGCTTGGAAAAATATTTTGAATTTTCCCCGTAACTTGCTCTGACGTGCATATTCCGTTTAGGAGTTTCGGGTCAAGCCGCTGTTTGAGAATTTTTATTAATTCGTTTTCTGTAAAGTTGGTTCTTTTAACAATATGTCTGTGGTAGGTAGGGAACGGAATTTCGAATTCAGTCGAGTCGGAGTCATCTGTCAACAAAAATAATTGGTTCTTGAAAACATTAATTGGGGCTTCTACAGAATATATGAGGTTGTGAGAAGAACTTTCGTTGCTATGAACTGTCGCTGATGAACTAAGAGTGTTGATTTCTGGTTTCGGGGAAGCCCTGGACAATGCATCAGCCACCACGTTGGCTATTCCTGGCTTATACCTGATCTCATATATATATACATTCGCCTAGAAAGTTCCTCCAACGCTTCAGTTTCGCGTTGTGGTTATTAGCAGTGGTGGAGTGAAGAGTGGTGGTCTGTGTATATGATAACTTTTGAAAACAAATAGTGTCTCAGGCTACGTAAGGCCCATACAATAGCTAACATCTCCTTCTCGTTTGTCGCGTAGTCTTCTTCCGTCTTTGAGAAGCTATTGGTCTGTGATTCTGCTCAAAAACTGCGCCGATTACGAAATCTGACGCAGACATAGTAAGTTGGAAATCCTTCCCAAAGTCTGGATAGGATAGAATAACGTCCCTAGAAACAAGTGTAGTTTTTAATTTGCTGAAGGCGTCTAGTGATTTCTCGTTTAAGGCTATACGCGTCTTGTTATATATGTTCTTGGACACCCATCCGCCTTCTCCCCTCAGCAGTATAGTCAAAGCTTTAACTAGTTTCGCGTAATCCCTAATAAACCGTCTGTAATAACTAGTCATACCCAGAAATGATCGAAGTTCCCTTAATGTTCTAGGCTCCGGGAACTTTGTAATGGCCTCTATCTTTTAAGGGTTTGTTTTAACTCCCGTTTCCGATATTGTGAATCCCAGGAAAACCACTTTGTTCTTAAAGAAATGACATTTGTCGATTTGGATTCTCATATTAGCATCTTGAAGTGTTGTGAAAATTCTACTTAAACTCTCGGCGTGCTCGGCTTTGGTTCTGCTATAGACGATAATATCATCAATATACACACGACATATTTTCCCAATATGTTCCCTTAGTTTGTCATCCAATGCCTTTTTAGATGGGGAATTTTTTAACCCAAAGGGAAGCCTGGTAAATTCGTATTTACCCCCAATCACCGAAAACGCCGTTTTCTATATCTTTCTCCTTGAGAGGAATCTGGTGAAACCCGCTTTTCAAGTCTAGCACCGAAAAATATTTGTTTTTCCCTAGTTGGGCGATAATCTCCCCGATTTCTGGGATGGGATAGCGGTCTGAGACTGTAACTTCATTCAACTTTCTATAATCAATCACTAATCTGTATTTCTTTTCGGACGGCCGGACTTTTTTGAGATTTTGTTAGTTGGTCTAATTGCGCGCCTATCGTGTTCACAGCCTGCGCTGTCAATTGGTGAATTTTGATCTGATAACCATTATCTATTTTTAGGATGTCGTTTTTAACGTCTATAACTGCGCCTATTTGTTTTATGAAGTCATTACCTAAGATCCCGTGGAATGTTCTTAAAGTCGGTAGTAAGAAAAACTTCATTGGTCTGTCCTTTAAATTGAAAATATTCAACAGTGTATGGTGTGTGATATCTGTATTACCTCCTACTGGCCGTAAAAGTTTGGTTGTTTAATTTAGGGTTCTGTACTAATGAGTTCTGTATGTAATTTTGATTCGATCCGGTATCGATGAGAAATTTAAGAACCTGCCCGTTCCTTGTTATTACTTTAAAATACGGTAGTGAGGAACTGACTGGTCAACTTCCATAGGTTCTTGTTTAGGTTGTGGACGTGGGGGTGCAGGTGGCAAGGTTTGTGGCCAGAATTGTGGTGCCACAGGTTGAGATTGTGGCCTAAACGGTTGAGCTGGTCTAACGAAATTTGAGTGAGGACTTGGATTGGGTTGCCGTTTAAGCCTCGTACAAACGTATCCAACGCTTTATCTCTATAGAGGACAGTAAGGGCTTGTATTGTTTCCTGTGAAGCCTCGTGGCTACCTATTTGATTAAGAATCAATGACAGTTGGTGATAAACGGATTGGTAAAATTCTACTATCGACCTATTTCACTGCGTGAGCGAATATATGGTATTCCAAAGTTTTTAAGTCCCGACGGTCTGCGTAATGCGATGTCAGGCATTTCGAGATCGCTTTCCAATCGAGAGGGGTATTGTACGATTCTAGAACTGCGACTGCTTGTCATATTATTTTGTTGCGAATAGCCAACAATATCCCGTAGTACTTTAGGGATCCTACACAATCCTCATAGATTTTGCGTACCCTTTCGACACTTTTCTTCCACGAGTTAAATTCGCTTTTATTTCCGGAAAAGTCCCTTAGTATGCGTACGATGTCAGGTAACTTGTCCAGTTCGCCTAAATTGTGGGCTAACTCCCGCTTGATTGTCTGGGCTTAGAACTTCCTTAACTAACTTGCCTATGTTGGCGGTAAGCACTGTCAACACTGTTTCTTCCACGTCTCTTTGAGTCACTAACCGTCCGGCCATCATTGGGTTCGCTGATGTGCTTGATGGCTCAGAAAGGTTCTCTAACTTATTAAGTAGTTCTTGGCCTGGCATTTTGGTCGCACTTTATGATCTTGATGTTTGATGATATGAGTTTATGGAGATTTTATGATTTTAATGGAATAGATATGGGCATTCAGCCAGGTCGGAGCTTGTATAAACTTGATATTTTGTAATATTTGGCTTAACTGTAGCGGCATATTTTAAACTTTATTTAGATCCCTTTTTGGGTTCAGGGGTTTTAATTTAGATTTGCCAACCGGCTAGGGTAAAGTTTTTTTTTGTATTTATTTTTTTTTTTAAATATAAAGCTTTGTTTTCCCCTTTTGGGTTCGCTGGTTAGATTAAAATTTGTTAACTGGCAAAAATTTTAATTCTGAGTTTAGATTTGCTAATTCGTTAAATGATAAGTTTCTTAGTTTTGACTAAAGTTTTTTTTAAATTCTTTTTTTAAAGCTTACATTAGAAACATCTTTCGGCGTGTTCCCGCGCTGGTAGATTTAGTTGATTCCCTTTTGTCCCACGATGCAGTGACCAAATACTTGCTATGTGGGTGACTCGAGCACTGCCTCTACACTTTCCGAAATAGTTCGGTGCGCGTGTCCTCGGAACGGATCTCAGAGGACTAAACGTCGATTCTGATTTGACCCAATCTGTTGGTTTGCGGTATCTTTTCGTAGCACATTTCTGTGGCAGGTTTCCGTAACTCGTATGTGGCGCTTTTTCATGGCGACACTTTCGCGTTACTTGATATCGGCGTATTCGCGTTGTGGCACTTAACGCTCGCGTTATGGCACTTTTTACTACGACTTGTAGCTGATTTTTATATATCGCGAACTTTTCAGATCAGGTCCCTGCTCGGGCGCCAGTTTAAAATATGATTGATTGATAAAAAAAATATATGTTTCTTTATTTTTAATTTTTTTTTTCCTTTTTTTTTATTGTTAAAAATGTGAATATTATATTTATCAAATATATTTAACCAACGTACTATTACCAATGTGGCAACTTAAAATGGTTATACATAGGAACAATTACAAAACGTAATGTTAACGATTCAAGCGTAAACTTTATACATATTTTACATATTTTACATTTTACATATTTACAAGTTTAAACAAAAACAAAAATTAATTAAATTGTAATTAAAATTCAAATGAGTACCCTGCTTGAAAGGTCTTTGGGGTGGATCTTTTTGAGCCTTTTGCGTGCTCTGACCGTCCAGCAAAGACGCCTCACTAACACATTCGGGTGGTCTTTCAATCTTTCAAGATAAGATTGTGACTGGAGCTGCAGCACATCCCCCACTTTGCGTACTTTAAGGTCCCTTTCAATATCTCTGGTACGCATGTACCAGGGAGCGTCGCAGATTCTTTTCAGAACTTTGCTTTGGGCCACTCTTATTTTGTTGGTGTGCGTCCTTGCAGCAATGCCATACACTTCGAGTGCGTATTTCCAAATGAGACCCTAAATACTTTTATAAATTGTAACTTTGTTAAACAGGTAGAGCTTGTTCTTCGGAGCAAATAACCATGACATTTTCTTAGCTTTGTTCAGCACGCTTTTTTGAACCATGGTGACGTGCCTTGCAAACGTCAGCCGTTTATCCAATATAACTCCCAGATATTTATGGGATCTATCGTGTCGAAGACTAGACCCAAGCATTGAGAGCTGATGCCGGTTGCCAAAAGTAACTTTAGCACATTTGTTGGCATTGATGCCAATGTTCCACTTTAGCGCCCATGTTTTAAACAAGTCCACGTACTGCTGCAGGGTTTCCGTGGCAACCTGTATGCTTGCACTTCGAGTCAGCACAGCTGTGTCGTCCGCAAAGGTGGCTATGAGGACATTCTCTCTTCGGACAGCTGCACTTGATGTGGGCATATCAGCTGTGTAAAGTGAGTATAGTGCGGGCGCAAGAACGCTCCCTTGAGGCACTCCAGCATTAATGGGTCTTCTTGTTGACTTGACGCTATCAACTGCAACGCAGAAACACAGAGCTGCGGGGTGAGCAAGTCCTTAAGCTTGTACAGCAGCCCAGGGTGCCACTCGATCGAACGTTTGCTGTATATCCATAAATACAGCAGTAGTATGCTCCTTACGCTCAAGGACAAAATTGACTACTCTGTGTAGCTGTTCCGGTGTGCCATGACTTTTTCGAAAACCAAACTGCCACTTTGGTATTATTTGTGCCACACTGTCCAGTTTTAAAATGCTTTCCAACATCTTTCCTAGCACTGTAGGAGTCGACTTCCGTGGGTTGCTTCTCTGGCTTAGGGATCATTGTAATAAGGGCCGATTTCCAGACTATAGGAAAATATCCCAGTCTTAAAGAGCTATAGAATAGCAGTACCACAAAAAGTAGTCTCTTTCGGTAGATTTTATCCTGTTTCCAACAATCTTCTCCTGGTGATTTTTTACCTGTAGTTTTTGGACAAGTTGCAATACTTCTGGCAGAGTGACTGGGCTTGATGGCATGGAAAGTTGAAAAGGCGTTTCAAAGAGGTCTGCACAATCCTTTTTGTGTGCTCTGAAGTAAAGTTGAATGGCGTAAATCTGCCCTCCAACCTGTCGGCAAATATATTTGCTTTTTCCCGGCTAGAATGGCACCAGCCTCCTGCAGGGTCCTTAATAGGAGTTTTTGGCACGGTCTGTCGTTTGAACCGACGCGTTAATTTCCAAAGGGAGTAGTTGGACGACTCATCAGGACCAGCACTTGCTAAAATGCCATCAATCTGAGATTCTTTGTGTCTTGCAAGAGCCTTTCGAAGACGATTAGCCAATCTTTTGTAAATTTGGTGAATTCGGATGTCCCCTGTCCTGGCGTACTCGCGTCTCACCCGCCTTTTTAAACTGAGCAATGTTTCAATTGTTGCCGGAAGTTTAGTCGATGCCGGTCTAGTGGTGTGCTGAGTTTTTGAGGCAGCGACAATGACAGCTTGCTTTAATTTATCCATAAAGATGTTTATGGCATCGTCAATATCTTCTGGGCTATTTATATCCAGGTTAAGATTAATAGATTTATTCAAATACGCCCTAAAATTCTCCTGAGCAGATCCAGCTGGCAAAAAGCGTTGCCTTCAAGTATTACACTGGGTTGAACAATACAGGCTTGCTAGGATTGGCAAATGGTCTGAAGACAGATCAAATAATGATTGCGCTGTGAGCCGATTGTGATCAATTCCATTTATAATGAAGAAATCTAGTGCGGATGGGACTAGCTGAGTTATAGAAATATAAAGTTGGGCTACCAGTGGCAAGAACTTGGCAAGTGGTGCTTGTAACGGCTTCCTGTAAACGTTTTCCTCTAGAGGAAGTCTTTATGTTGCCCCACCATGGGTGTTTAGCGTTGTAATCACCGCCAGAAATAAACCTGTTTCCAAGAGAAGCCAACAGCTGACCAAAGTCCGAGCTGACCAAGAGTACTGAGGTGGAAGATATAGGGAATCAATTGTTAAGTTTCCACCGTTAGTGTAAATATTCACACTTGCTAATTGCATCTTGTCAAGCAAAACAGGCTCTCTTTGGTAGTGCATAATATTCGATCGAATAATAATAGCAGCTCCACATTTTCTGCTACCACTAGGATGATTGGCAAAATAAACAACGTAGCCGGGGAAATATACTTTTTGTCCTGTGGTTATATGTGTTTCAGTTACGAGCATGATATCGATGGAATTGGCACTAAGGAAAAGCCTAAGATCTTTATTGTTCTTTCGCAGTCCTGGTGCGTTCCATAAGCCGATTTTTATTGGTGGATTAATCATTTTGCAGAAAGTTTTTCAACCAGGACACGAAGAGATCGGTTCGCATCCATTACCTCCAAAATAACTTTAAGCATCTAGTCCATTCTATTATTTATGTCCAGAACTGCCTTTTCAAAAAAGCCAAACCTTTTGCTTAAGCCCTGATCATCGCCAGTGTTTTCTGGCCGAGAGAAATGTTTCTTGTTGCTTGTTGGCAAATTATTGGCGGTATTTCGTCTCGCAATGTCCGCATAGGAAAAGCCGTTTTTGACAACAGCATCCGGGATAAACAAAGCATTATTGTTTGAGCGTGGTTTTTGGGTTCCCACATTTAAATACGCACGACCGTCTTTTGGCAATTTATTTTTTTAAATTTTTATTTATTTTTTTGGCCAACTGGATCCTAACTTTGCAGCCCTTATAACTAGCAACATGATCTTCACCACTGTTGGCACAAACATTGCTATCGTTTGCCGATATCTTACACTCCTTGGAATCTGTAAAGTGATCTTGTGAACACTTACCGCACACAGGTTTCTTGAGGCAGAAGTTTCTAGTATGTCCAAAATCTTGACACCTAAAGCACTGCACTATATCCTTGCTGCGATATGCTTTTGCTATGGTGACCCTGTGTGAGCCAATATGGGTTATTTTCAGAGCTTCCGTGACGTTGGGAACTTGCTTAATATTGACATAAAACAAGCTCTGCCTGGTTTTTGCATATTTAATCTCTTCGCTGTCATCATCGTTGACTTCGATGTTACGCCTATCGTGTTTCCTAGGCGAATATATATTGAGTACATGAAACCCTTTGTCAGAGAATGTGCGCTCTATTCTCTCTTTAGATACACTAGGGTGTAAATCCTTTAATATCAACGTAAACGGCTTGTCTTCTCTTAGTTGATGATGCCAAAACTGACATTTTATTTGCGTCAGTAAACGGACAACAGATCGAAAAGCTTCAGCGGTATTCGCATAAATGCGAGTGACACCAGATTTTGAAGTTGGAATCTGATACTCGCTTTCCGAAATGACAGAATTCATCGCATGCTCAAACTCGTCAAGATTATTGACTTGAGGCACGCATATAGCTGGAGGTTTTGGAGCAGAGCTTTTCTGCTGCAAAGAGTTTATTATTTTTGGACAATCTTCTTGATCGTCCAAAAGCATAACATCATCAGCTCCCTCAGCTGCATCGTCAAATTCCTCATCTAGTTGCATAAGAGCGTCAGCTTCTTCAGCTAGCGCTGCAAACCGATTGTTATGAAGTACTGCTGATGATGTGGATGCAACGTTGCCATTTTGCTTGTTGGAGCCACACGGTTTTAAGGGGGCTTGGGATGTATGAAGAATTTTGCCCTTCTTAGTTGATGTACAATACGGGGCAACTTTCCTCTTGCCTCTTGTCATGGTACCTTGAAAAGCGCAGATTGCCTATTTGGCAACTGTACCAATCGGAATGTTGTGTGTGGAGCATACTCCACTACTTACCGAAGTGGTTACGCAGCACGATGTTGTCGAGGTAGACATCACAAAGGTGATTGCCGTGGTGGTGGGCGCAAAAGCTGAATTTTGGGTTATCATATTTGCGCCTGTAGTTGGTATAGATTTTAAGGCTAAATCTCTCATTATTCGGCTCTTATTAGAGCTGGTGTACCACCTGCTATTTCCTCCATTTTCTTTACGTCTGGCATAGTCTTTTTGCAACTCTGGCTGATGATATGGTGCACTTCGCAACACTTCTTCGCTCAGTCTGGCAACTGTTTACTATGAATTCCACAATTTGTTTATGATTGTAAAATGTTTAGGTTTATCAAAATGTTGATCACGAGGATACGTATGTGTATGAATTGCAGCACATAGACTGAATTCTGGTTTGTTTGCCGTAACTAGCACTTGAACTAGGTAGGCAGCGGAGAATGAGTCACGAAAGAATTACCGCGGGTGGCGTTCTGTCTGAGACTATTTTATTGAGCAAACTTATGGTCTATTTATATGAATAACATTGGTACAAAAAGTGCTTATTGATTATGTGTGTTATTGATGTATTACTTAATTTAGGTCAGTGTAGTAAGCATTATACTGTATGCGATCATTCACATGCAGTAAGCAATAAGTGCATGTGCGCAGTCAGCAACCTTTTGGTTGTTGTCTTGCTAGCCTAAATATTGTTAAAGTGATAATTGGACGTTTTTATGTATTTAGTGTGTGTATTCTTTATGTATTATGCAAATATTAATGTTACATTTAGGTCAAAAGTGTTGTGGTATATTTAGGTATTACGGTAGGTCTTAACATTCTCCCGGCCGTTGAATCGGTGATTCAACTATCACGTAACTCGAACGAGAAATTCCGTGGGGAGGGTTCTAGATGTCGAGGTCCTTGGTGTCTTCTGGTGTTAGTGAGGTTGACTATGGTTTGCTGTTGTTGTTGTTAAAGAAAAACAAAAATTGTTTTACTAAAATTAAGAGAATAAAATGATCTTTCAGAAAAAAATAGGTTTGCATGTGTTATCTACTTTAGTATTGAAAATATCGTTAAACATTGTATACGGGTAAAAAAAGCTTGCCGTACGAATTATTAGTGGTCGGGGCTCGTATGTAAATAAAAAAAATAAAAATATATATATATATATATATATATATATATATATATATTTTATTTTTTATATATATATATATATATATATATATATTTTATTTTTTTTATATATATATAAATATATATTTATATATATAATATTATTCATTGCATTGATTTTGGCATCACTAAGTTAAATTTCCATGGACTTCGCACGTTCAAATAGCGCATTGACCTTGCGCTTAAGAAATGTCACCCTGTTTACCGTACCGGCATTGTTCGCGTTTTCATCGTTTGCCATAGTTCCGTTATTCTTTGCGCCCACTCAAAATCGAAAACGGAGTAAGCGAGAAGAAATGGACACTGTACTTGTTTGTATAAAACGCGCACCAACAGTAAATGTACATATGTATGTATGCTATGCGCGCACTTTGCTACCAAGCGAGAGTAATTGTTTTAAATAATTATTAACAAATTATTCACGTCGGGGTCACCAAATTATGTTGCGGCTAGAGTCTGCTTTTTTACTAGCACCTCTGACTCATATAGTCGGCAATTAATCCAATCACCAAATTATGTTGCGGCTAGAGTGAGCCCTTTCACTAGCACATCTGACTCAAAATAGTCAGAAATTAATCCAATTGTTTGAACCACCAAATGCAAAACAAAACGCACGAACACTGCTTCTGTTCAAAGCAAATACAATTTGGGGTTTATTGGAAAATATTCAATAATGTTTGTTGCACAAAAGGTTGTTTTGTGTAAGTCAAACGACAGGCCACCGCTTGCCGCTTGTTACAAATTTGATTCCGAGACGAACAGTTCGATATGATAAATAATTTCACACTGAGAGCCGAATTCAAGATCGGCTGCAGCTGAACTAAAAGGGTCCAGCGCGGGCGACAAAACATTAAGATACAAATGAGCGCAATGAGTGCGTTTGTTCGAAACTACATTTTGTTTGTGCTGCCAACGTCTAAGCTGCGCTGCCTGGTGAGGCGCTGAACCGAACATACTCCTCCCGTTGGAGGACCCGAGTCTTCAACGTCCCTCTTTGGCAGCGAACACAGCTTTGCAATAGCTCTAGTTGTGATTCCAGTGGCAGTCTTCAGTTCCGCGACGAATAATTTGTGCTGCTCCCTGGTACGTGAGGACTGCAAACATCGAAAAAGATATGGGAGTGCCTAAAATTGGAGATGTCCTGCAAAATCAGTCTGCGCAGTACGTTCAGCGACTAGAAAATCACGTGAACCCCCTCGCACGGCGTCTTCTAAACCGCCGCACCATACAGGGACGGCCTTGCAACAGAAGACTAAAGCGACATCACCCAATAGACCTAGCAAGAAGACATTTATAATAATATTGTAAATATGATTATATAACTTATTTAATAATTATCATTACCTAGCCTTTGACTAAGTTGTTTTTAGAATTTATCGCATAAGTTTAATTTAAGTTGTTAGAACTAATAACAGAATAATTAAATAATAAACAATTAATAAAAAAAAAATAAATTATGTAGCAAATCCCTTTCTATAACGTCCTTTATCTATGGGGTCATCCTTACTAATTAATAAAAATCCATATTTATCTTTCCAACAAATTTATCAAATTTTTATGAATGAATCAAAGTTCATGTCAGCTCCAACGTGATCTTCGTGTATAAGTTTCATATTTTATTTATCCTGATTAAACGTTAAAATAAGGTTTGCGTTAGCACGCACAAGATGCTTGGGTATATGTGTATATGATTGAGATAAGTAAAATGAATCAATTTTTTTATGCCGACCCATACAGAAATATGCACAAATTGAATCCTGTTTTTCGCATGCCAAATCATAAAAGATAATGATTAAATTGTTTTTTGCCTCATCAGGTGAAATTACAGTTTCATTGTTAGAGAATGTAAACTAACCCATCCCTTTTATTGGAGACACAAGTTTTTTAGATATTCATATTGAGGTTGATACAGGGACTTTGAATATAAGTAAATGTTTTCAAACTTTAAGCCATTTGGACTTTCCATTAAACTAAGCATAACATTAGTGTTTCCACAATTAGATGGCTCAACAATTAATGCTCTAATTGAGCTAGGCAATAAGCTGCTACGCCGTGCTTGTTCTTTTTTATCACATGCGTAATCAAAATTACGTACATCAATGTTTTTATTTTGCCTTATTAAACGCATATTAATTATTGTTATCACGTATGATCATCATTCGTCATCAAGTCGTTGAGAAATAAATCTATATATATAAAAGAGTTCGTGCTGACTGACTGACTGACTGATTGGCAATCATCGCACAGCCCAAACCATAAGAGCTAGGATACTGAAATTTTTACAGTAGGTTCCACCTATGATGAAAGTGCACACTAAGACGGGATTTTGGAAAATTCCACCCACAAGCGTGGAAAATCGCGGAAAACTGTTGTATGAAACTTTTTTGTTTATCATCCAATCGGCTCCAAACTCATTTTCAGAGATCTACACAAAAATTAATTTGACACATATTTCATCGATTTTGGAAAATCCACCCCCATGGGCGGAAAATGGGGGTCTCAAGGTTGCATAGGCGAAAGTCTAATTTTAGTCCGATCACCTTCAAACTCATTTTCAAAGCTCTTTACGTAAAATAATTCGACACGTGTATCAGCGATTTTGGGAAATTCAACCACATGGTCGGAAAATTGGTGGAAAACTCTGGCATTCGGCATTTATAATTTTCATGCGATTTGCTTCAAACTCATTTTCAAGGTTCTATAGGAAAAAATAATAGTCACGGTGGTCAAAGATCTTGGATAATCTATCCCCAAAGTCGGAAAATTCGTGGAAAACTGTTGTATGAAACTTTCTTGATTATCATCCGATTGACTTCAAACTCATTTTGAAAGCTCTTTACATAAAATAATTCGACACGTACATCACCGATTATTGGAAATTCAGCTCTATACTCGGAAAATTTGTGAAAAGCTTTGGCTCTCGAAATTTTTAAATTTTATGTGATTGGCTTCAAACTCATTTTCATGGTTCTACCCAAACACATAATAGGCGCGGTGTCCAAAGATTTTGGAAAATCTATCCCTAAGGTCGGAAAATTCGCGGAAAACTGTTGTCTGAAATTTTTTTGATTATCGTCCAATTGACTTCAAACTCATTTTCAAACTTCTGTTTATCATTCAATTATTTTGAAACTAACTTTTCAAAGCACCTCACATTACATAATTCGTCACATGTGCTACCGGTTTTGAAAAATACACGTGGCTTTATACTAATTTCCAAATATAAATACAAAAACCTCGGTACTTTGCGGGCAAACAGCGGGCGGAAAACAGTTGGAAATATTGAATTTGGATTCTTAGTAATATTGTTGGCTTAAAATGCCAAATGATTTTGGAAAATCTACTCCGTGTCGCCACGGGCGGGAAATGGAAGTCAAGGACAAATGAGTGGGACATTTTTTTGTTGTTTTTACTCCCTGTACCCATGAAATGGGTAAAAAGGGGGTATTGGATTTGTGCAAAAGTATGTAACATGCAGAAGGAGACATCTGTAATAATGTAATCGCAATTTCTTTAGGAATCAAAAGACTGGCACATCTGTGCCGTTGAAGCTTAGTCTTAAGAATATTTTATTTGCTGTTGATTCTCTTTTGCTTAGCCTATGTACATAAGGGCTTAGGCTAAAAGGCCTCTCATATATATATATATACTTATGTGTAACTACAGAGAGAGAGAGAGAGAGCGTATGTACATACGCTGCATAAGTGGTCAGCGTGGGAACGCTGACTTAGCATAGTGCACAATTGGGCGATCATATTTCGGACGCTTGGGTTTATGACCGGGGCTTTGTATATGTAAGCACTGCAACAAAGTGTTACAGTGTGTTTACTTTAAGTACTCTTGGTACAGTAAATATTCAATAAATATGCACACTTATATATGCACACTACATCTCCCTCCTCTTGAAAAATAACGTAATATATGAAGTTATTTTAAGTCTTAATTATTATTTTTTTTTTGTTAATTTTTTTTTATTAAAAATTTTTTTTTTAGATATTATTTTAATATATAGTGTGTATGTGTAGAGTTGTAAGTAAAAATATATATTTGTTATTATTTATATATAAAAATATATGTAAGTATTTGTATGAAAAGGCTTTTTTTTTTCGTTTCCTTTTTTTTTTAAAATTATGTTTTCTTTTGTATTGTTTTTGTATTATATGTTCGAACATGTTTTCTTTTTTTTTTATATGAAAGTTTTCAATTCAATTGTTATAAATTTTTAATCTATCCTTATGTACCTTTTGTTTTTTCTTTTTCGTATCTCTAATTATAATATTATCGTTATCTTCTATCTTTTCTACTGTATAAGGTCCTAAATAGGTTTGATCTAATTTATGTCCAATTTCGTTTATGAGTAGGACTTTATCTCCTACTGCTATATCTACGTTTATTACTTTCTTATCGTATATTTCTTTGTTCTTTTTCTTATTTTCCTCTAACATAATTCTAGATCTTTTATATGCTATTTTTAATCTATATTTACTTTCCTTAGCATAGTCATCTATATTATATATAGGTTCTATGTTATCTATGTTATTAAAATGTTTTGGTAAATTATTTGTTTTACCGAAAATAAGTTCGTATGGACAATAGTCATGTGCCATAGATGGGGTTGTATTGAAGCAGTAAACGAAATATTGAATCCATACGTCCCAATCAGTTTTATCAACCGATATATATGAACGTATGTATTCATTAAAAGTTCTGTGACTTCTTTCGACTGTTCCAACTGTCTGGTGGTGGTGTGCAGTTGATGTTATGTTATTTATTTGTAAATACTTGCACAAATCATTTATTATAGAATTTTTGTATTCTGTTCCCATGTCCGTAATGAACGTCTTCATTGGACCGTACCTCAGAATAAAATTCTCAAATATCGCCTTTGCTACTGTATTAGCATTTTTGTTTGGAATTGGAATCACGACTAGATATTTAGTCAGATCACAAAGTAATGTGATTGCGTATTCATTTCCATTTCCAGACTTCGGTAGTGGACCAATAGTGTCTACTATAACCCTGTCGAAAGCGTGTATTGGCGTATCAGTTATTGTTAAAGGAGTTTTTATTTTTCTTGTCACTTTTGATTTTTGGCATTTTGGACATTTTCGTATGTACTTAGTAATATCTCGAGTCATACCTTTCCAATAATAATGTCTTTTGACCTTGGCCAAGGTTTTTGAAATGCCTGTGTGACCTCCTTGTACTGGATCATCATGGAATGTAGACAATAGAGCTTCTTTTTCTTTAAATTTTTCTATTTGGGTCACCGGGTTGAGTAGCGCTACTCTCAATGAAATTAATATTTTATTGCCCATATTTTTGAAATTATCGATTGAAACGTGTTCAAAGATATTTTCCCACGGTGCCACTTTGAGTTGGCTGATTTTATTTATACCGGCTTGCATTTTAAGCCTTTGGAAGAATTGACCTAAGTCGAGAATTCCATTGGTATATAAATCGCTAACATCATATCTTGCAGTAATTTTCTTACCATGTTTAAAGAAACATAGCATATTTTTACATGCAAGGTCACTACTTTACGTACTTCGTCATTGTTGATGACTTCATATACGTTGGGCTTTGAAGCTTTTTCTATAGATTGCCTTGGCAATTCTATTTGATCTTTTCCTGTGCAGGAATCTTGTCTACTTTGAAATCTTGTAGTGACTTTTTTTATCGATCCATTTATTTGTTGTAGTTGTTGGATGGTTATTCTTGATAACGCATCCGCTACGAAATTGTCTTTACCCTTCAGGTATTCAACGGTGAAATTATACTCCTCTAGTTCAAGTCTCATACGCGTTAGCTTTGAGCTTGGATTTATCATTGAGAACAAGTACGTTAACGGCCTGTGATCTGTTTTGACAGTGAAGTGTCTACCATAAACATATGGTCTGAAATAAGTTATTGCCCAGTGAATTGCTGCCAATTCTTGTTCTGTTGTACTTTTATTACTTTCGCCCTTAGTAAACGATCTTGATGCATAAGCAACTGGAAGTTGGAGTCCATTTTTGTTTTGAGTTAAAACTGCTCCACATGCTTGTTTACTTGCATCTGTTATTATTAAAAATTCTTTGCTGAAATCTGGGTATTGTAATAAATTTGGGTTTATTAGTGCCGATTTGAGATGTTCGAAGGCATGCTGGCAATCAGCTGTCCATTCGAATTTAACATCTTTTTTACATAATCTTGTGATGTGACGAGAATAGTCGGCAAAATTTTGGATAAAACGTCTATAGTAATTGCAAAATGCAACAAATCGTCTAGCGCTGTCCGCATCATGTGGGATTGGGTAATTCTTAATGACGTCGTATTTTTTGTCGTCAGGTAAGATTCCTTTATCTGTGCATTTGTGTCCTAGAAATGTGACTTCATGCATGAAAAATGAACATTTTTCAGGATGTAACTTAAGATTGTATTTCCTACATTTCTCAAAAACATCAGTTAAGTTTTTGAGCATATGTGTTTCGGAACAACCAATGACTATTAAATCATCCATATAAAGGAAAGCTTGAGAAGGTTCTAATCCGGAAAATGCTATTGTCATCATTCTCTGGAAGGAATTTGGCGCTATTTTTAAGCCAAATGGCAATCGCGTGAAGCGATATGAGCCATTGTTTGTTGAGAAAGACGTAACATCTCTTGAACTTTTTTCGAGTCCAATTTGATGAAAACCAGACATTAAGTCTAGGCATGAGAAGTATTTCGCTCTTCCTAGTTGATCTAAAATATCATCAATTCTAGGTAGCGGAAATTTATCCGACAACAGTTTTTTATTAATTTGACGATAGTCAATTACTAATCGCCATTTTTTCTTGTCAGAACCGGGAAGAGATTTCTTCGGAACTAACAAAAGTGGGCTTGTACTTGTATCTCTTCTTTATGACTGTGAGGGATTCTATAATTTTTTATATAGACTGGTTCATCATCCTTCAATCTCAGTTTTTGTTTGTAGAAATTGTTTATTGTTATTGATTCGGTTTCAAGTCCGAATACATCACTGAACTGGGTGCATAATTTAGTTAATTCTTTTTTAAATTGTGGTGGAAAATTTTTTGTTAATTGAGATAAGACAGTTTTTTCTCTATTTTCAGGATTGTTTTGAACTATGTCGTAGTTCGAAAGTGATTCATATGCCAAATTTTTAATATTTACTATTTGGTCGGTACTGGTCGTATTCAGTAATCGGACAAATGCATTTTTGGTTGTTGCAACTGTATTTGCAACATAAATGCCATTTTGAATTTCCTGGTTTGGGATTAATACACTATCTTCTTCTGATGATAGGTTGATCTTTCGGACTACTTGGGATCTTGCTGGTAGAATTATGGAATTGTTACCAGAACTGTATGTAATTGGAACATAAATTGGAAATTTTAAGTTATTAGGTCTAATTATAAGCCAATCTTCAGATGGCTTGAAGTCTAATTGACAGTTGTATTTTTTAATAAAATCGATTCCTAATATGCCATCACAAGGAATAGTGAATTGTAAGTCCACGATATGAAAATCGTGTTGGATTATATACTTAGTGGTCTGTATCTCAATAGAAGTTAACCCCTTGGATTTGGTTACCTCTTGACTTATTCCTTTTATGTCTATAATATAATTATCTTGTAAGTCATGAAAGACAACAGAATTTTCTTTAACTATTGAAATGTCTGCACCTGTGTCTACTAAGAAAACAAGTTCTTTTCCCGTAGCCACATGGTTGAATGATACAAATATGTTCTGACTGAGATTAATGGTATGAACCCTTGCATTTTCTACTGTTGAGCATCTAAAGGGTTTTGTTGGTTTTCCGAGTTACTTTGAGTTACTCTGACATTACCTCGGCTTCTTCCTCGGTTTTGGCCTCGTCTTCCTCCACGGCTTATTGTAATCTATTGTTGCTTTGTTGTTATTACCACCTCGGTTATAATTGTTGTGGTTGTAATTTCTGCCACGATTATAACCTCTATGGTTTCCTCTATTAGTGTTGTTTGCACCACGTCGATAATACAGAAAAGTGTTACTTTGACCTGTTATCTCCGTGCAACTATTGACAAATTTGGAAATGGCATCATTCATATTTGTGAATGTGCCTGCCTGCATGATAAGTTTTACCTTATCAATTGAACAGTTTTGGGTCATGGCCTTTACAGCTGTTGTAGTGCTGTATTTGTTTGCGAGTGATTGACTTAGACCTTCACTGATATAGGCGCCTTCAAGGGCCTTTGCCAGTTTCTCCACCTCTTGGGTGTATTAAGAAGATTAAGAAGCTTAGCAGATACAACTTCTACCGATTCTCCTTTTACTGCATTTGAAAGTTGTGTAATGATCGCAGCTATTGTCTGCTCATTACTTATTAAATTTCTCGCATGGCCTTTTAGCTTTGTTTTTATAAGGCTTATGGCTGTTAGCTTATGTGTGCCTTTTAAGGTTTCTAATAGATTCAAAGAATCTAGAAAACTTTGTAGATTTTCCGGCTTACCTTCAAACTCTGGTATCAGAGATGTGGCTAGTCTGATATATTCTACAACAGATTGTGCCATTGTAATTAATTTTTGTTGTGAGTTGTTTTCCGATTGAAACTCTTTTTGATCAGTTGAATCTGAATCTAATAGAGGTGTTTCATCGAACTCAGCTGGCTGGCTTATACTATTGGGAACTAATATGTTTAATGTATGTCGTTGTGCGACATACAGAAGATTTTCTTTTAAGCGTTTTAAAACATCTTTTAGCTGAAGGGTCTGCAGTGAATCACAATTTTTCAAATTGTCAAATTGTTCAAATTGCCGGGATCGGACAGCAAGTGGGTCAGGGGTTAAGGCATCCGCCTTACAGACGGGAGCACTCGGGTTCGAATCTAGCCGACTACTACTCATATACGGACAAGTTTGGACAACAATTTCTAATGATAAAGGTCACTGATGAGGATGCTTGGCAGCATCCGAAATAGCGCTATATGACCAGCCAATACTTTTCATATCTACCTTTCTATATTCACCCTGAATTGTTGACGTCGAGCCTGTTAAATATTTCATTTACAAAATTATACGTCGCTAAAACACACATTTCTACCAATAAGGGACGGCACTCCCATTCATTATGACAAACTAACTTCATTGTATCAATCTCATATTGAAAACAAAAACCAACTAATTGACCTGCATAAGATCAGATCAGCTAGTACCGAACTTGCACTTGGATAAGAAAGCGAAGCTTTCACAAAAGTGATAACAAAGTTCAAAACAAGTGGTTCTAATAATAATAAATAGAACTGTAAGGGTTAGAAACTTAGATAAAGGGATTAAGCTTTGGTGCGGACTTAGAATTTCAAATGGACCTGTTGATGACAGTAATTAGTTCAAGCCGGGATCGGACAGCAAGTGGGTCAGGGGTTAAGGCATCCGCCTTACAGACGGGAGCACTCGGGTTCGAATCTAGCCGACTACTACTCATATACGGACAAGTTTGGACAACAATTTCTAATGATAAAGGTCACTGATGAGGATGCTTGGCAGCATCCGAAATAGCGCTATATGACCAGCCAATACTTTTCATATCTACCTTTCTATATTCACCCTGAATTGTTGACGTCGAGCCTGTTAAATATTTCATTTACAAAATTATACGTCGCTAAAACACACATTTCTACCAATAAGGGACGGCACTCCCATTCATTATGACAAACTAACTTCATTGTATCAATCTCATATTGAAAACAAAAACCAACTAATTGACCTGCATAAGATCAGATCAGCTAGTACCGAACTTGCACTTGGATAAGAAAGCGAAGCTTTCACAAAAGTGATAACAAAGTTCAAAACAAGTGGTTCTAATAATAATAAATAGAACTGTAAGGGTTAGAAACTTAGATAAAGGGATTAAGCTTCGGTGCGGACTTAGAATTTCAAATGGACCTGTTGATGACAGTAATTAGTTCAAGCCGGGATCGGACAGCAAGTGGGTCAGGGGTTAAGGCATCCGCCTTACAGACGGGAGCACTCGGGTTCGAATCTAGCCGACTACTACTCATATACGGACAAGTTTGGACAACAATTTCTAATGATAAAGGTCACTGATGAGGATGCTTGGCAGCATCCGAAATAGCGCTATATGACCAGCCAATACTTTTCATATCTACCTTTCTATATTCACCCTGAATTGTTGACGTCGAGCCTGTTAAATATTTCATTTACAAAATTATACGTCGCTAAAACACACATTTCTACCAATAAGGGACGGCACTCCCATTCATTATGACAAACTAACTTCATTGTATCAATCTCATATTGAAAACAAAAACCAACTAATTGACCTGCATAAGATCAGATCAGCTAGTACCGAACTTGCACTTGGATAAGAAAGCGAAGCTTTCACAAAAGTGATAACAAAGTTCAAAACAAGTGGTTCTAATAATAATAAATAGAACTGTAAGGGTTAGAAACTTAGATAAAGGGATTAAGCTTTGGTGCGGACTTAGAATTTCAAATGGACCTGTTGATGACAGTAATTAGTTCAAGCCGGGATCGGACAGCAAGTGGGTCAGGGGTTAAGGCATCCGTCTTACAGACGGGAGCACTCGGGTTCGAATCTAGCCGACTACTACTCATATACGGACAAGTTTGGACAACAATTTCTAATGATAAAGGTCACTGATGAGGATGCTTGGCAGCATCCGAAATAGCGCTATATGACCAGCCAATACTTTTCATATCTACCTTTCTATATTCACCCTGAATTGTTGACGTCGAGCCTGTTAAATATTTCAATTATTGTCAAATACAATTTAACGTATTTCTTTGTATGTATTCAGCAGAACCCTTATATGTTTTAATTTTGTGCTATTTGAGATTGGTGCACTTTTATTTATGCACTTAAAAGACTTTTCCGACTCGCTTCTTAGTTCGGTAATAGAGGCAATAACTTTTCTGAAATCCATAAATGGATTTCGTTATTGTAAGAGTATTTATATGCTGTTTTTAAATATTCATTTAATATTCAAAATATTCATACTCTAAAATTTTCCTCTTCCATTCCATTATATTATGGATATGAACTATTTAGCGAAGACCGTCATTAGTAATGTTCTACCTAGAACTGGGTGATCGTCTATAACTGATCTAACCTGCAAACCTGGAATGGTTGTGAGTACAATTGCCTTTTGTGTTTTTGTGCAATATACTAAAGGGGAAAATTCTAAATTAAAGGCTTCCATATATCGCTGTTCTAACTGATAGATGCTTATTGGGGTCGTTGAGACCAAACTTAGAATTCTTTCTTTAAAGTAAGCATCCCTATCATATACGTCCCTAATTGCTTTTAGTGTTGACATTTTATTATTTATTTTTTTATTTTTTATTTATTCATTGTTTGCTCGAATTCGTTTTTTTTTTCAATCATTGTTGTTAAATGCAAACTTAAACTCTGTCCAAGTCATTTGCTCGGCTCATATATTTTTTCTTTAAGCATTTGTTATGCAATTTGTACAATTTATAGAAAAAATTTGCACACATAACAACAATGATGATTATTAACAATATATTTGTTAATTCTAAATCTATCTTATTTGATTCTACCTTGTTTATTACGTTAGCAGTGGAATCCACTGACTTAACGTCTACTAAGCCCATGTTGGGTATTTTAAGTGTTACAATGTTATTGTCACTGCTGATTAGTAATTCTTCTGAAGATTTACTAATTGAATTACTTAGCATTGGCAATATATTTAATTTAAATTTTCTTTATTTTATTTCCATTTTTCAAAATATAATGTTCTAATATATATTTATATTATATTTCTGAATCTATACTTTAAGTCTGATGGAACCATAACATTATTATTAATATTTCTGTTTATATATATGTATACACATACATATATATATATAAATTTATTAATTTTTTTTTTGTTGTTGACGCTTATCGCGCCGAAGTAGATAAAATGGTCATACGCCAATTGGCGGGGAGAAATTTAAAATTAATTCACACAAGGTGAATGTACATGTTTTCCTACCTAGTGTTGGTGTATGGTTTTCAGGCCACACTCTAATCAGGCAACTTTTATGTCGCTCAATTTTACAATTGTTTTATATTAAATAAGTATGCATCGCAGTGCAATCAAAAAAATTATGCACGCAGTGCAATGAAAAAAGTCCTTGGGGCAGGTCTTCTGCAGCTTCGGTATATCCTTTTGATTGGGCGGAGATTAAATTAATTTTTGTTTTGAAATATTTGTAATGACAGGGTAGGTGGATGTGTGTACGGCTGGTATTTGACTTTTTTTACTCGCTAGTAATGCTTTTATATGTTCAACTTCGGCATGTAATTTTACCGAGTTGTTCCAACATATGGCATTATTGCTGTTTAACAGCTTTAGCAGTTCAGCCTTTCTGGCGTTCAGTCGTTTTACCACACCGCTTCTTTTTGCACACATCACACTCTACTCACTGCGTTTTTTATTTGTTGTTGTTGTTGCTGGTGCTGCCGTTGTTATTTTTTCCGCTGCTGTTTCTGCCGTTGTTGTTGTTTCTGCTGTTGCTGCCGTTGTTGTTGCATGCTGTTGTTGTTGCTGCCGTTGTTGTTGTTATTATTGCTGATGCTGCCGTTGTTGATGCAAGCTGTTGTTGTTACTGCCGTTAATGTTATTTCTGCATGCTGTTGTTGTGGTTGCTACTGCCGTTGTTGTATATGTTTACTGTTCACTTCTAGTCTCCGTAGATAAATTTGCATGGAATTTCCTTGCGTAAAATCTTGCCAAAAATTGTATCTTTAGATGGCACTGCGCTTTGTGCCTTGTCTTCCTCGCTTGCCATTCTGACGCAGGTAGTTGCAATGCTGCGTTGACGAAACAGACAACGTTTTTCATAGTGACGAAAATGTCTGTCTTTATATATATATTTGCACAAAAATTATTATCATTGCTTCGCACAACACAACAGTGTTAACTGTATATTTTAACTTTTTCTACATGTTCGTGACACTTGTCACGGTCGCCATGTAATAATGTAATCGCAATTTCTTTAGGAATCAAAAGACTGGCACATCTGTGCCGTTGAAGCTTAGTCTTAAGAATATTTTATTTGCTGTTGATTCTCTTTTGCTTAGCCTATGTACATAAGGGCTTAGGCTAAAAGGCCTCTCATATATATATATATACTTATGTGTAACTACAGAGAGAGAGAGAGAGCGTATATACATACGCTGCATAAGTGGTCAGCGTGGGAACGCTGACTTAGCATAGTGCACAATTGGGCGATCATATTTCGGCCGCTTGGGTTTATGACCGGGGCTTTGTATATGTAAGCACTGCAACAAAGTGTTACAGTGTGTTCACTTTAAGTACTCTTGGTACAGTAAATATTCAATATATATGCACACTTATATATGCACACTACACATCTCCGACCCTATAAAGTATAAATATTCTTAATCACTATCAAAAGAGATTTCGATTTGCCCATGTCCGTCTGTCTGTCCGTCTGTCCGTCTGTCTGTCTGTCCGTATGAACGCGTCGATCTCAGCAACGATAAGAACTAAAGACACCAAATTTGGAATGTAGGTTCCTGTATACCATACGCAGATCAAGTTTGTTTCCGATCTCAGATATCTCCCCCCGTTCCACCGCAAATCGATCAATACGTTTTACAGCCACGGTTTTTAAGATATCGCTTTGGGATTTGGCATGTACACTACTTTGGTCACTCTTAATCTACTGTGCAAATTTCAAGTCGATCGGATAATAAACACGGAAGTTATTCAACGAACAATATTCAGTACTTGAGCGAGGGAGGAAGAAGAAGCACAGCCACGACTTAAAATGCCTTGCATACGCTGTGGCTTGCGTGTGTGTGTGTGTGCTTATTGTTGAATTAACAAGACCCCCTCCTTGACAAACGTTTGATTTACGACTAAATGTGTTATAAAAGTGTTTAGTCATTTTATTATGTACTAGCAGGTAATATCCCGGCCTTGCCCGGGGAAATATTTAGATAAAAATGCATTTTTTTTCCCTTGAATTTGACTACTTTTGTCAACCGTAAGCAATACAACTAAATAGTTGAGCCATGTGACTAATGTTTTCGGTGTAGGGCTATGAAAATGTCATTGAACAAAAAAAAATTAAAAATGTCGAATGCCAGAGTTTTCTACAAATTTTTCGAGCATAGGGCTGAATTTCCAATAATCGGTGATACACGTGTCGAATTATTTAATGTGAAGAGCTTTGAAAATGAATTTAAAGTCATTCGGACGATAATCAAAAAAGTTTCATACAACAGTTTTCCACGAATATTCCGACTTTGTGGGTAGATTTTCCAAAATCTTTGACCACCGCGCCTATTATTTTTTCCCATAGAACCTTGTAAATGAGTTTGAAGCCAATCGCATGAAAATTATAAATGTCGAATACCAGACTTTTTCACCGATTTTTCGACCATAGAGCTGAATTTCTCAAAATCGCTGATACACGTGTCAAATTATTTAATGTGAATAGCTTTGAAAATGAGTTTGAAGCCAATCGGACGATAATCAAAAAAGTTTCATACAACAGTTTTCCACGAATTTTCCGACTTTGGTGGTAGATTTTCCAAAATCTTTGACCACCGTGCCTATTATTTTTGCCCATAGAACCTTGAAAATGAGTCTGAAGCCAATCGCACAAAAATTAAAAATGTCGAATGCCAGCGTTTTCCACCGATTTTCCGACCATGTGGTCAAATTTCCCAAAATCGCTGATACACGTGTCGAATTATTTTATGTGAAGAGCTTTCAAAATCAGTTTGAAGTCAATCGGACGATAATCAAAAAAGTTTCATACAACAGTTTTCCACGAATTTTCCGACTTTGGGGGTAGATTTTCCAATATCTTTGACCACCGCTATTATTTTTTCCCATAGAACCTTGTAAATGAGTTTAAAGCCAATAGCATGAAAATTATAAATGTCCAATGCCAGACTTTTCCACCGATTTTCCGACCATAGAGCTGAATTTCTCAAAATCGCTGATACACGTGTCAAATTATTTAATGTGAAGAGCTTTGAAAATGAGTTTGAAGCCAATCGGACGATAATCAAAAAAGTTTCATACAACAGTTTTCCACGAATTTTCCGACTTTAGGGGTAGATTTTCCAAAATCTTTGACCACCGCGCCTATTATTTTTCCCCATAGAACCTTAAAAATGAGTTTAAAGCCAATCGCATGAAAATTAAATATGTCGAATGCCAGAGTTTTCCACCGATTTTACGACCATGTGGTCGAATTTTCCAAAATCGCTGATACACGTGTCGAATTATTTAATGTAAAGAGCTTTGAAAATGAGTTTGAAGTCAATCGGACGATAATCAAAAAAGTTTCATACAACAGTTTTCCACGAATTTTCCGACTTTGGTGGTAGATTTTCCAAAATCTTTGACCACCGCGCCAATTACACGTGTCGAATTATTTTACGTGAAGAGCTTTGAAAACGAATTTGAAGGCGATCAGACTAAAATTAGACTTTCGCCCATACAACCTTGAGACCCCCATTTTCCACACATGGGGGTGAATTTTCCAAAATCGATGAAATATGTGTCAAATTAATTTTTGTGTAGATCTCTGAAAAAGAGTTTGAAGCTGATTGGATGGTAAACAAAAAAGTTTCATACAACAGTTTTCCGCGATTTTCCTCGCTTGTGGGTGGAATTTTCCAAAATCCCGTCTTAGTGTGCACTTTCATCATAGATGGAACCTACTGTGAAAGTTTCAGCACCCTAGCTCTTATGGTTAGGACTGTGCGATGATTGCCAATCAGTCAGTTAGTCAGTCAGTCAGTCAGTCAGTCAGCACGTACTCTTTTATATATATAGATTTGCCGGCAGCACAAGTGCAATCCGCACATATCGACATACGTACATACATACATACATCTACATCATATGTGATTACATTGTTCCTATTACATATCCATATTTCGGAAGTCCAAACAAGTTGACTTGTTACTATTTTAATAATTTTTAACAATATAATTAATGCTACGTTTATCCATATATATTTACATAAATATGCCGGCAGTACAATTGCAATACGCACATACCGACATACAGCCATACACGTAAATACTTACAATGCTCTTATGAATTACACACTTTTCAATAAGCACAATCACTGCCGCGCACCAATAACACTTTGAACGAACTTGAACACGTTCGTTTAGTTTATTTAAATTATTAAAACAATAAAATAAAGTTAATTCTCAAACGAAAAGTAAACAACAGATATCGGTCAGCTGTTATCGATCGACTTCAACATATATCGAATTAGACCGTTTACACTGCTCAACGTTGCCAACTTCATCAAACATTTCCACTGCGCACATCGATTCCGTATCCATGAAAAACACAATACATTTAAATATGTAAATAAAGAAATACAATTTTATTCGGAATTCCACTACTTCCTGTAATAAATATATACGCTGGCATTCTGCGTTTTCCTCCCAAATCGGAGTTTGTTTCCTTAGTTAAAGGGGAAGCGTATTATGCCCACCGGAGCCGTCCCGGATAATAAAAAACTTTTAAAAGTTCCTCCCGGTGTTGAAGCAAGACGCAGTTCTACTCGCTCTCCAATTCTAAACCAAAGGCCCAGTCCAAGTTCAATCGGCACCCGATCCAAAATCCAGAATCAGTCCGTCAGCACCATGGCCATGTCCGAATTTATTTCTGTAAGTGACAGACTGAGTCTCTTTGAGGCAAAAATCAGCGGTCCAGCAGTTTCTGAAGAGGATCCATATGCGCTTCAAGTTCGTTGGGACCGTATTAAAGATCTCTGGGAGAAGGTTGAGGCCGAATACGGAAGAGCCTCCAAAGCACTTAGCCAAGGGGAAGCGAGTAGTGATTTCCAAGTTCTGGAAGCTAAGTACGATCACTGCTATTCGGCATATGAGCGAGGTCTAGCTAAGCAAAATAGGCTAATAGACCAGGCTTCCGCTGCGAGAAGTCTTCCCACTCCAACTCCGACGCGTCCATCCGAGTCAAGCGGCTGTCGTCTTCCTCCTTGCGACACTGAGGTGTTTCACGGCTATTACTTACGATGGCCAACGTTCAGGGATTTGTTCTCAGCTATTTATGTGAACAATCCGAGGCTCACCCCAGTAGAAAAGCTTTTCCACCTTAACGCCAAAACGAGGGGTGAGGCCAAGGCAATTGTAGCCAAGGTTTCGAGTTTGCATGGGCAGCATTATCTGACCGCTATGAAAATAAGCGCTTGTTAGTAAACAGCCAGCTCAAGCTGCTTGCCAATTTGCCTGCTGCATCTTCCGAATTAGCTACCGCGCTGAAAGAGCTCCAAACGACCATCCAAACCGGTCTTGCAGCCCTCGCACAGGCAAAAATCTCCACCGAGAACTGGGACTGTTTAATAGTTTATTTTGTTTCCGGAAAGCTGCCGAAACTATCACGATCGCTATGGGAGCAGTCACTCGCCAACACGTGCGAAATTCCATCCTGGAGCGAAATGAAACAATTTCTCTGCGAACGTTATCGCACGTTAGAAGCCATTGAAGATGGCAACCCTACTCCGACTGCTCCAGGAAATTCCAAGCCTGCGCGAACCTCTTCAGCTCCAAGAATAATAAACGCGTTTGAAGCTAAAGTGGCTTCCAAGAGCAGAACGTGCGATCTCTGCTCCAAGGAAAACCACCTTGTTGGGGTGTCTCCACGGATCTTTCAGATGACTGTTAATGACCGATCCAACTATATTAAGCAGAGGAAACTCTGCCTCAACTGCTTCGCTCGAGGGCATCATCGATCGGATAATAAACACGGAAGTTATTCAACGAACAATATTCAGTACTTGAGCGAGGGAGGAAGAAGAAGCACAGCCACGACTTAAAATGCCTTGCATACGCTGTGGCTTGCGTGTGTGTGTGTGTGCTTATTGTTGAATTAACAAGACCCCCTCCTTGACAAACGTTTGATTTACGACTAAATGTGTTATAAAAGTGTTTAGTCATTTTATTATGTACTAGCAGGTAATATCCCGGCCTTGCCCGGGGAAATATTTAGATAAAAATGCATTTTTTTTCCCTTGAATTTGACTACTTTTGTCAACCGTAAGCAATACAACTAAATAGTTGAGCCATGTGACTAATGTTTTCGGTGTAGGGCTATGAAAATGTCATTGAACAAAAAAAAATTAAAAATGTCGAATGCCAGAGTTTTCCACAAATTTTTCGAGCATAGGGCTGAATTTCCAATAATCGGTGATACACGTGTCGAATTATTTAATGTGAAGAGCTTTGAAAATGAATTTAAAGTCATTCGGACGATAATCAAAAAAGTTTCATACAACAGTTTTCCACGAATATTCCGACTTTGTGGGTAGATTTTCCAAAATCTTTGACCACCGCGCCTATTATTTTTTCCCATAGAACCTTGTAAATGAGTTTGAAGCCAATCGCATGAAAATTATAAATGTCGAATACCAGACTTTTTCACCGATTTTTCGACCATAGAGCTGAATTTCTCAAAATCGCTGATACACGTGTCAAATTATTTAATGTGAAGAGCTTTGAAAATGAGTTTGAAGCCAATCGGATGATAATCAAAAAAGTTTCATACAACAGTTTTCCACGAATTTTCCGACTTTGGTGGTAGATTTTCCAAAATCTTTGACCACCGTGCCTATTATTTTTGCCCATAGAACCTTGAAAATGAGTCTGAAGCCAATCGCATAAAAATTAAAAATGTCGAATGCCAGCGTTTTCCACCGATTTTCCGACCATGTGGTCAAATTTCCCAAAATCGCTGATACACGTGTCGAATTATTTTATGTGAAGAGCTTTCAAAATCAGTTTGAAGTCAATCGGACGATAATCAAAAAAGTTTCATACAACAGTTTTCCACGAATTTTCCGACTTTGGGGGTAGATTTTCCAATATCTTTGACCACCGCTATTATTTTTTCCCATAGAACCTTGTAAATGAGTTTAAAGCCAATAGCATGAAAATTATAAATGTCCAATGCCAGACTTTTCCACCGATTTTCCGACCATAGAGCTGAATTTCTCAAAATCGCTGATACACGTGTCAAATTATTTAATGTGAAGAGCTTTGAAAATGAGTTTGAAGCCAATCGGACGATAATCAAAAAAGTTTCATACAACAGTTTTCCACGAATTTTCCGACTTTAGGGGTAGATTTTCCAAAATCTTTGACCACCAATCCTATTATTTTTCCCCATAGAACCTTGAAAATGAGTTTGAAGCCAATCGCATGAAAATTAAATATGTCGAATGCCAGAGTTTTCCACCGATTTTACGACCATGTGGTCGAATTTCCCAAAATCGCTGATACACGTGTCGAATTATTTAATGTAAAGAGCTTTGAAAATGAGTTTGAAGTCAATCGGACGATAATCAAAAAAGTTTCATACAACAGTTTTCCACGAATTTTCCGACTTTGGTGGTAGATTTTCCAAAATCTTTGACCACCGCGCCAATTATTTTTTCCCATAGAACCTTGAAAATGAGTTTGAAGCCAATCGCATGAAAACTAAAAATGTCGAATGCCAGAGTTTTCCACCGATTTTCCGACCATGTGGTCGAATTTCCCAAAATCGCTGATACACGTGTCGAATTATTTTACGTGAAGAGCTTTGAAAACGAATTTGAAGGCGATCAGACTAAAATTAGACTTTCGCCCATACAACCTTGAGACCCCCATTTTCCACACATGGGGGTGAATTTTCCAAAATCGATGAAATATGTGTCAAATTAATTTTTGTGTAGATCTCTGAAAAAGAGTTTGAAGCTGATTGGATGGTAAACAAAAAAGTTTCATACAACAGTTTTCCGCGATTTTCCTCGCTTGTGGGTGGAATTTTCCAAAATCCCGTCCTAGTGTGCACTTTCATCATAGATGGAACCTACTGTGAAAGTTTCAGCACCCTAGCTCTTATGGTTAGGACTGTGCGATGATTGCCAATCAGTCAGTTAGTCAGTCAGTCAGTCAGTCAGTCAGCACGTACTCTTTTATATATATAGATTTGCCGGCAGCACAAGTGCAATCCGCACATATCGACATACGTACATACATACATACATCTTCATCATATGTAATTACATTGTTCCTATTACATATCCATATTTCGGAAGTCCAAACAAGTTGACTTGTTACTATTTTAATAATTTTTAACAATATAATTAATGCTACGTTTATCCATATATATTTACATAAATATGCCGGCAGTACAATTGCAATACGCACATACCGACATACAGCCATACACGTAAATACTTACAATGCTCTTATGAATTACACACTTTTCAATAAGCACAATCACTGCCGCGCACCAATAACACTTTGAACGAACTTGAACACGTTCGTTTAGTTTATTTAAATTATTAAAACAATAAAATAAAGTTAATTCTCAAACGAAAAGTAAACAACAGATATCGGTCAGCTGTTATCGATCGACTTCAACATATATCGAATTAGACCGTTTACACTGCTCAACGTTGCCAACTTCATCAAACATTTCCACTGCGCACATCGATTCCGTATGCGCATCCATGAAAAACACAATACATTTAAATATGTAAATAAAGAAATACAATTTTATTCGGAATTCCACTACTTCCTGTAATAAATATATACGCTGGCATTCTGCGTTTTCCTCCCAAATCGGAGTTTGTTTCCTTAGTTAAAGGGGAAGCGTATTATGCCCACCGGAGCCGTCCCGGATAATAAAAAACTTTTAAAAGTTCCTCCCGGTGTTGAAGCAAGACGCAGTTCTACTCGCTCTCCAATTCTAAACCAAAGGCCCAGTCCAAGTTCAATCGGCACCCGATCCAAAATCCAGAATCAGTCCGTCAGCACCATGGCCATGTCCGAATTTATTTCTGTAAGTGACAGACTGAGTCTCTTTGAGGCAAAAATCAGCGGTCCAGAAGTTTCTGAAGAGGATACATATGCGCTCCAAGTTCGTTGGGACCGTATTAAAGATCTCTGGGAGAAGGTTGAGGCCGAATACGGAAGAGCCTCCAAAGCACTTAGCCAAGGGGAAGCGAGTAGTGATTTCCAAGTTCTGGAAGCTAAGTACGATCACTGCTATTCGGCATATGAGCGAGGTCTAGCTAAGCAAAATAGGCTAATAGACCAGGCTTCCGCTGCGAGAAGTCTTCCCACTCCAACTCCGACGCGTCCATCCGAGTCAAGCGGCTGTCGTCTTCCTCCTTGCGACACTGAGGTGTTTCACGGCTATTACTTACGATGGCCAACGTTCAGGGATTTGTTCTCAGCTATTTATGTGAACAATCCGAGGCTCACCCCAGTAGAAAAGCTTTTCCACCTTAACGCCAAAACGAGGGGTGAGGCCAAGGCAATTGTAGCCAAGGTTTCGAGTTTGCATGGGCAGCATTATCTGACCGCTATGAAAATAAGCGCTTGTTAGTAAACAGCCAGCTCAAGCTGCTTGCCAATTTGCCTGCTGCATCTTCCGAATCAGCTACCGCGCTGAAAGAGCTCCAAACGACCATCCAAACCGGTCTTGCAGCCCTCGCACAGGCAAAAATCTCCACCGAGAACTGGGACTGTTTAATAGTTTATTTTGTTTCCGGAAAGCTGCCGAAACTATCACGATCGCTATGGGAGCAGTCACTCGCCAACACGTGCGAAATTCCATCCTGGAGCGAAATGAAACAATTTCTCTGCGAACGTTATCGCACGTTAGAAGCCATTGAAGATGGCAACCCTACTCCGACTGCTCCAGGAAATTCCAAGCCTGCGCGAACCTCTTCAGCTCCAAGAATAATAAACGCGTTTGAAGCTAAAGTGTCTTCCAAGAGCAGAACGTGCGATCTCTGCTCCAAGGAAAACCACCTTGTTGGGGTGTCTCCACGGATCTTTCAGATGACTGTTAATGACCGATCCAACTATATTAAGCAGAGGAAACTCTGCCTCAACTGCTTCGCTCGAGGGCATCAACTTTGTGACTGCGCTAGTGCCCATAGTTGCTACACATGCAAGGGCCGTCACCAGACACTACTCCACCGCAATGATTCCGCTCATGTTGCCGCTCCTTCAAATCCACAATCGAACATACAGTCCACTCCTCAACATGCGGCAAATGTCCAAAACTTTTTTGCGTCTAACACCCGAGGCGTGCTTTTAGGCACAGCCATCATCATCACCATCAAGTTTCCCATCTAGGTGTTAACTACTCAGCACGCGCTCTGATCGACTCCGGGTCGGAGGCAACGTTCATTTCCGAGCGGATGTTCAAGTTGACTAAGTTGCCTTATCAGACGGTACAGGCTGAAGTTTCTGGACTTAACCAAGCTGTTGCAGCCCAGACAAACAAACTCTGCCACTTCCGAATTGGTCCAACAGTTCGGCCAAGGCTGCAGATAGACGTATCTGCATATGTTGTGCCAAAACTGGCAGGCAATCTGCCATCCTGCTCCATACGCGATTGCGTCTTATCGGATCTGCCTGATATCCAACTGGCTGATCCGTCATTTTCCAAAAGCTCGCAAATTGATGTGCTCATAGGAGCAGATATTCTTCCCTCAATCCTTATGAACGGATTCAGATCGAAAATTTGTGGCTCCCTTGTCGGGAAAGAGACCATTTTCGGCTGGATACTGACAGGTCCAATTCCGGCAAAAACGTCTGAGTCCATCTCATCATTCTCCACACAAGTTGCCGTCGGCCAAGATCCTGCACTTGACGAACTGCTCACAAAATTTTGGGAGGTGGAGGATATGCCGGCCAGTGTGCCGAAGGCGTCTGATACCTTTTGTGAGCAGAACTTCAAGAAGACGACATGTAGAGATAATAGCGGCAGGTACATTGTGACTCTGCCATTTCGCGACCCAGAGAATATCCAGTTGGGTCATTCTAGATCCAACGCGATGGCTCAGTTCCTAAAAAATGAGCATCGATTAAGTAAAACTCCCCTGTTGAAGCAAGAGTATGATACTGTCATACAGGAATACTTGGATCTAAGTCACGTGACCCAAGTTTCGTCCACACTCCAAAGCTCACAGGGTTTCTATCTTCCTCATCATGCGGTTATTAAACCAGAAAGCACAACAACGAGAGTCCGTGTTGTTTTCAACGCTTCGAGCAAGTCCACGAACGGCGTGAGTCTTAACGACGTTCTACATCCAGGGCCAGTCCTTCAGTCCGACTTAACCCTCCAGCTCCTAAAGTGGCGGCTATTCTAATTTGTTTTCAATGCCGATATTACGAAGATGTACCGGCAGATTATAGTCGACTCGAAGCACACTCCTTTTCAGTGTCAACTGTGCTCCTTTCCTGGCTCTCCGTGTCCTTCAGCAACTAGCTAATGATATTTTAGCTCATTATCCCCTGGCCAGTCACATCATATCACAGCACATGTATGTGGACGATGTACTGGCGGGAGCGCATACGAAAGAGCAAGCAATCCTGGCCATCCAAGAGCTTCGCAAAGCGCTCGACTCCGCTGGGTTCCCTTTGAGAAAGTGGACATCCAATGAGAAGGGAGTGTTGATCCAAATTCCAAAGGATTATCTCCTGCGAGCTGACTTCTTAGAGCTAGAAGAAGCTAGAATTGCAAAAACTCTTGGCATCCGATGGCAAGCAACCACGGATGAGTTCTTCTTTTCGCCCTCCGAGTTGCCAGCGAAGGAATTCTTTACAAAACGCGAGGTGCTTATACAAATAGCCAGGCTATTTGATCCTTCTGGATTGTTAGCACCCGTCATAGTCCAAGCCAAGATTTTTATGCAAGAAATCTGGCTACACGATCTCGCTTGGGATGATGTCTTGTTAGAGCCACTAGTACGACGCTGGCACGAGTTCTTAAAAAATTACCCTCAACTCGGAGAAGTTCGTATTCCCAGATGGGTAAATTTCCGCCCTAAGGCAAAAATGCAATTCAACGGCTTCTGTGATGCATCACAGCGGGCTTATGGGGCAGCGCTTTACGTGCGCATTGCTGTAGACGGACAGAGATCTGTCCACATCTCCTCACATCCAAGACTAGAGTGGTTCTAATCAAGACGGTTTTCTTGCCACGGATAGAACTGTGTGGCGCCGTGCTTCGTTCCTGGTCGCATGTTCGTTCCGAGCAAAATCCAGCCGATTTGGCTAGCCGAGGGGTAACCCCTTCGGAGCTGATTAATATTTCCTTGTGGTGGCATGGACCGGAGTGGTTGCTGTCCCCACAGGACCAGTGGCCAGCCCCGCCTGAAGAAATCCCACAAATCATTCCTGAGCAACGCGCCGTGAAGTGCAATGTAGCTCAATTTCCTGAAGGCAATATTTTCGACCACCTTTCCAGGTTTGATAAAGTCCTACGAGTCATTGCGTATGTGATACGTTTCCTACATCGTTGCCGAAAATTAAAGTCCAATTTTACGAGCGAACTCAGCACTAGTTTGCTTCGTCCACACTATTTTCCTTCATGGAGGGAACCAATTAATGATGAGGTTCATCCGAGCCAAGTATTGGGTTCTCAAATTAAAACTCTGATTACATCCGTTGCAAGTTCCTGCCTAGTGTGCATAGTCCACCGCAAGAAGCTCCAGACCCATATGATGGGTGACCCACCGGCCGAAAGGGCCACTTTCTCCAGAGCCTTTCATTATACGGGTGTTGATTTCGCAGGTCCTTTCGAAATCAAAAACTACACTGGACGAGCGTGCCTAATCACGAAGGGTTACGTCTGCGTCTTCGTGTGTTTCAGCACTTGGAGCCCATTGCCGATTTAACGTCCGAAAAGTTCTTGGCTGCCTTCGCGAGGTTCATAGCAAGGCGAGGATGTTCGCTTTGAATGCATTCCGACAACGGCAAAAACCTTGTAGGAGCCTCCAAGCTGCTGACTTGCGACTTTCTCGAAGCAACCAAAGCTCTCTTAACCAGCAATTCTGCATGCGCTGGAAAGAAGAATACCTGAAAGAGCTGCGCAAGCGCAACAAATGGCAATTTCCAAACCAAGATCTCCAAGTGGGAGATCTGGTTATCATCAAGGAAGAAAATCTTCCCTCGAACGAGTGGCGGCTTGGTCGGGTTCTCTTCGTGTATCCAGGAGCTGACGACAAGGTCCGTGTGGTCGACGTCCAGACTTCATACGGAGTTGTAAAAAGTTGTCCTTCCAGCACTTTATTGATTTCTATACAGTAAAGATGACACCACGTAAGCACACCGCACAATCATTGGAGAGCAGACGTACTCGAGGAACTTCGTCCTTCCGCTGCCGAGTCTGCTCTGGAATCCATCTACTCCGCAAGTGTGGACGCTTTCTAGGCCTGAGTGCAGAAAAACGGCTCCGCACAGTACTGGTGAACAAGTACTGCTCCAATTGTCTGGCGCACCAACACTCCGGCAAGTCTTGCATGAGCGGGGACACTTGCCGCCTATGTAAGGAACGGCACCATACGCTGCTCCATTTCCATGAACGGGCTCGTTGTTTCTGCCGCAAGTCGGTCTCCGTCTCCATCTACGTCTACCTCCAGACATCCTCCTACGCTGTCCACTATCCTCCAGCACAAGTCGACGAATGTGTTTCCTACTGCCATGGTCCGTGTGGACAATGGGGAAATGGCATTCGAAGTAAGACTCGACTCGTGTGCCACGATGAGCTACATCGACGAGTCTCTCGCTTCCGCACTCAAGCTCCAACACATCCAGGTGGGAGAGGACCGAGTCTGCACGGCAATTATCCGCCCCACTACTACTCCGGATCCGAGCTTCGAAGTCCTGCTCAGGTCGGAGCTGAGATGCAGGTGCGAACGCCACTGCATGCGATCGGAGCAGGAGTCCAGGAAAAATGAAACTGGCCGACGAGCGTTTCGATGAGCCAGGAAATACCTTCCTGGTGTTGGGGGCCGACGTGTACTCGCATATCATGCTAGAAGGTTTCGTGCCCAGCCAAAACGAGTCCCCGATAGCACAGCGCACCATCTTTGGCTGGATCGTGTCCGGACCATGTCCTCTGTAAGACCGGTCCCCCCTCCCAAAATCTTCTTGCAATTCCGTGCAAGGGGGGGAGAATGCTTAAGCAACTAAAGCTAAAAACAGCTAAACCGGCATCACTGGTGCAGTCGTGCACCAGTTATTCACCACATTCAAATTTAAGCGCCATTTTCCTAGGCCAATTCGATCTAAGAAAAGAAGCGAACACGTGAAGAAGTATATTTTCGTGTGAATAAAGTTTAAAGTTAAAATTAATTGCAAGTGCTTACTTACTTGGGAATCAATACCTAATTTCTACCGCCACGACAAAACATAGCCGATTCAAAGTTAGCCGAAAAAGCATCTGACAGCAGTATTGGGGAAAGACGTCAACATACTTCGTAACAAACGCAATGAAAGCAAAGAAAAAATTTGGTTTGGGACTCAAAACAAGAAAAAAACAAAAAATTAATAGCAATTAATCTTCAAGACCCTGTATAAGAAAGAAAAAATTTATGAACGCTATTAAATTGGCAACAAGTGTTTTGAAGAAACAGAAACCCCAAGATGTTAATAAAGCATTAAAAATTGCACGCAAAGCTATTAATAAGTCAATTGGTAGAAAGAACAAAGATGTAATGATTCCTAGGGTTATTAATGTTCCTAAAGTTGGTGGATTTCTACCACTTGTAACAATTTTGACAGCACTGGGTGGCTTAGGCGGAATGGCATCTGGTGCCGCAAATATTGCTAAAACAATTAATTTAGCTAAAAATGCTAAGCAACAACTCATGCACATAGACTGCCAGCCCATGGCTTCAAATCCAGATCGGCATTTCCAGAAGTCTTATCAAGGCTGTACTGGTCTCGGCCCTTATGCCACATTTAGTCGCCTTTTAGGACAAGCAGTGGCTCACTGTGGTGGTATTCTAGGACCGCGCACCACTCGGTGTGTGTGTTTCTTTTTTTTTTTTTTTTGTATTTCATAGAAATTTTAAGTAATATAATAAAATAATATAATAATATAATACAGTAGGAGAGAAGAGATAAAGAAGGAAGGAAATAAATAAATAAATATCTGCCCCCACGGTATCGCTATCAAGCTCTACTTCGCGGGACAGGTTGCAGCCATTCAGGTTGGCCGCTTATCCATCAGTGTCCCGCCGGACCCTCTCACATCGGCGTAGCTCCTTCAATATAGTGGCGACCAGGTTGGTTATGGCAGCCCATCCGTTCTCGGTTCCCAACATTATGGAGACCACGGCTTCTGGGGTCAGCTCAGCACTAGGTACTAGAACTAGGGCGCGCTCGATCCTAAAACACGGTCATTAGAATATCGCGTGCTCAGCGTCTTCTATTACGCCGACTCCACAGTGGTCACAGTGTGGGTCCCTCTCATGCTAAAAGCGGTGAAGGTAGGCCTTGAAGCATCCATGCCCGGTCAGCATCTGACCCAAGTAGAAGTCCACCTGGCCATGGCGTCATTTTAGCCACGTGTTGAGCTGTGGTATGAGGCGATGAGTCCACCTGTCTATGGAGCTATTGGTCCAGGCCTCTTGCCATGATGCGATGCTCCTTTCTCGCAAAGAGTGATTTGTGGAAGCGCCGCTCTGCCTTTCAGCAGCCAGCAGATTCAGGGGTATCATGCTAGCCACAACTAGGGCTGCGTCCTCGGAAACTGTGCGGAAGCACGTAGCGACGCGGAGGGCGCACTGTCTGTATTCAGACCTACAGCCCCGACTATAGGATGCAATATCCATTGCTGGAACCCATATTGTCGAGCCATACAGCATTGTAAATGTTACCACGCCTGCAATGAGTCTCCTTCATCGCTGCGTTGACCCTTTCGTGTTGGCCATCATCCGACTGATGGCTTTAGACACCACGGCTGCCTTCTTGTCTGTGGTCGATCATGACGCCAAGATATTTTATGGCTGGCTTTGTTTCGATGCTGGCGGAGCCAACTCGCAGCACCGTCTTTTTGACCCGCATCCTGCTGCTTATCAGGACAGCTCTGTTCTGCCAGCGCTAGTCAATTTAGGGTTAGCCAGCCGATTACCTGGTCGATTGCAGCACTACATTTCGATGTTGCGTCGTCCAACTTTTTTGCCACAGTCACCAAGACGATGTCGTCTGCAATGATGGTGTTGCCTTCCGGTAGATTTAGACGAAGTACTCCGTCGTACATCACATTCCAAAGCAGGGGCCCGAGGACGGACCCCTGTGGAAGGCCTCCGGATACCAAATACTGGCGCTGTCCTTCATCCGTGTTGCAGAGTAGCACTGTACCTTGGAAATAGTTGCCAATCAGCTTGATGAGGTGTCTTGAGAAACGTTTAGCGCTGAGTGCTTTCAGTATCCTTGCCCAGTTTGCCGAATTAAAAGCATTTTAACATCAAGCGTGCATATTAGGCAGCACTTCTTCGAGCCTCCGGCCCATCTTGCTCCCTGGATGGCCTGTTGAGCTATGTCTTGCACCGCTCTGATTGCATCCGTCGTGCTTCGGTGCTTGCGAAAGCCATATTGCTGGTCTGAGAGTCCGCATGGGTCAGCTAGCTCCCTCTCGCCGTCGGTGCTCTCGTGCCACACTCCCTCATGCTTGGATGCGTATGGCTCGCTAATAATGGCAACATCAAAACTTCCTTCCGTGGCCGTTTGTGCTAGCAGGTCCTGTGCGGCTCTGCAGTGTTTCAGGTTAAGCTGAATAAACTTACCCATTTTTGAGCGATTTGAGAGCCCGTCTATATTCCGGGCAAGCCCGACTCGAGGCTTAGTGCGCGGTTTGGCTCGTGGGCGCGCCATGCCTGGAGCATTAGAGGCACGTGGGCTTATTTTTACATTGCCTGGCGGTGTGTCCGGCGCCACCGCACTTGAAGCAGGTGTCCTTGCATACCGTCTCTTGGCTCTTGCATCTGGCGGAGGTGTGTCCGAAGCGCATGCACCGGATACACCTCAGAGGCTCGACTTTGCGCCGTATGCGACAAATAGCCCATCGATAGGGTAGCGATCTCCGTTCCGCCGTAGGCCACCCTCACCCTTGGCATAGCTTCAGCCGGAATGTCTCCATCTAACGACGCAAAGAGCGCCGTGAGCACCTCGACAGCAGTAGTTATCTCGTCGATATCGTGCATTTCCACCTGCACTGTTTCGTGGAGTGATCGCACGTTCGCCTTCCCTGAGAGGACTTCCTGCATGGCAACGTGGAGTTGGCGCGTCGCGGGATCAGAGTTATACTGCATTTGGAGTAGATGCTCACCAGATGCAGTTTTTCTTATGCCCTGCACGCTGCTCTTCAGACTTTGCAGCACGGGTGCCGTTTTCACCAGCCTTAACACATCGGAGTAAGTGGTGCTTGCTGTACACTTAACAACGATGGCGTCCGGGCGGTTCTTCCTCACGGTTGGCTTTTTGCTTTGCAACTTTGTCCACTGCTGTTTCCTAATGGCGCGGGGCGTAGCAGTGGGGGCAGTGCTTCGTTCACCGAGTTTTGGTGGATCCCGCGCACTCCTGGGCTCTTGGCCCTTCCGCCCTTGTTTGGCTCTTGCCTAGGCATATTCCGATCTGGGCGCTTGTGTGTGTGTTTTTTTTATTTATTTATTTTATTTTTTTTAAAGGTACATATAACAAAGAATAACATATAAGAAATATAAGAAAATATGGCAGAGTATAGAGTATATGGAAGTTGGAAAATCCACCCCCACGGTACCGCTTGCTAAGCTCTACTTCGCGGGACGAATGGCAATCATTTGTGTTAGGCCGCTCCGCCTTCTATGACACGTCGGATCCTCTCTCTTCGGCGTAGCTTCTTCAGTATTGTTGCAACCATGTTGGCTACGACAGCCCATTCGCTTTCGCTGGCCAGCATGGTTGATATTACGTTATCCGGGGTCAAGGTGTTGCTGTCCACCGGGACCAGCTCCCGTTCTGGTCTAAAATGCGGGTAGTGGAAAAGTGCGTGCTCGACGTCTTCAATTTCCCCTTCTCCGCAGTGCTCGCAGAACTGGTCTCGTTCGTGATGGAAACGGTGCATGTAGGCCTTGAAGCAGCCGCGCCCCGTCAACATCTGGGCTAGGTAGAAAACCACCTGGCTATGGCGCCGAAGCATCCACGCCTCTTGCCAGGCTGCGATCGTCCTCTCGCGTGTTGCGCGGCTTGTGGCGGTCCCGGTTTGCCTCTAGGCCGCCAGTAGGTTGAGCGGGATCATGCCGGCCACTACTAGCGCAGCGTCTTCAGATGCCGTGCGAAAGCAAGAGGCGATTCTAAAGGCGCACCGTCTGTACATATGATGGCGTGTTCATTGCGGTGGTCCAGATTGAAGATCCATACAAGATGGTATAGGTGACTACCCCAGCGATCAATTTTCTGCTCCGTTGCTTTGGTCCACGCGTGTTGGCCATAATGCGGCTGATGGCATTCGTCGCCGCGGCAGCTTTATTGCTGGCATACGCTAGGTGGTGTTTGAATGAGAGTCTGTTGTCTATCATTACCCCAAGGTACTTGATGGCCGGTTTGGTGCTGATAAAGGCCGATCCAACTCGTACCACTGCTCCCTCAACTTTCTTCCTGCTACTTATTAGCACGGCTTCCGATTTATGCTCGGCAAGCGAAAGTCCATTTTGGGATAGCCACTGGATAATTATGTCCGTTGCCGTGCTGCATTTGGTTGAGGCCAGTCTTTTGGCTATGGTTACCACAGTTAGGTCATCCGCGAAGGCGACCACAGTAGGCGAAGGCGACCCTCAGGTAGGCGCAAACGCAGTACTCCGTCGTACATGATATTCCAGAGGATCGGCCCAAGTACCGAGCCCTGTGGGACGCCGCCGGAAACCGTGTACTGGCGTTGGCCTTCTTCGGTGTCGTAGAGCAACACTCTATCTTCGAAATAACTTCCTATAAGCTGGATCAGGTGCTCTGGGATGTTTTTGCCGCAGAGGGCCTCCAGGATGCGCCACCAGTTCGCCGAGTTGAAGGCATTCTTCACGTCTAGCGTGCAGACGAGGCAAAACTGTTTGGCACCTCCAGCCCTACTTTTGCCTTGTATCGCATCGGTTGCCAAGTCTACCACCGTTTTAATGGCATCTGTTGTGTTTGACAACTTTGAAGTTTTCAATCATTAAATTATTAGTTAATACATCTAAGCTTGTACTCATAAAGCGAAATGTATTTAATAATCTGATTTCAATCGTTTTTTTACTGCAATCTGAAGGTGAAGAAATGTATTTGGAGAGTGAAGTATACAATTCTTTGTTAAGTGGAATGACCTTAAAGTCACTAGGAACACTGCTTAATTCCCTAACAAACAAATGAGCATATCGAGAAAAGTTATGGAAAAATACAGCGATAAAAGGTGCAATCTTGAAATTAAAATTACAAGCAATGTGCGCTGCTCTCCGATATTTACCAGTTAAATGACAATGGTCCCTTACTCGATCAGACTCTAAGATCTTAAACCAATTATAACTGTTTACTGCATTTAGAAATCTGGTGTTCTCCTCGTGGCTCATATTCATTGGCTTTAATGTAGCCATATAATTTGTATAAATTTCAACCAGACCTTTTACCTATGAATTTACAAATGAAATATTAGCCCGCTTACCTGATTTAAGTACACGTTTATCAAGACCTGAATTATATGTACACGATATGATATGAAAATGCTATCGGAGTGTGTTGATGTGTTCTTAAACATTTTCTGACACCATATTGTCTTGCGGTAATAATATGCATTCAAAGTCTGCATATACAACAAATGGAATTTCTAATGTACGACTATAATTCTTAAAAGTAAGACTCGCCTTATCTGCTGTTCGGAGGGTTGCTACATATCTCCTTATGTCGTCATTAGAGAAGCAAAACCTATTCAACCATGAAGCAAACCTCAATTTTATTTTATATTAATGAATTTCTGTCTGAATTTGGCTAAAAAGTTTTGAAATTTCATAGAAATTAACTTGAAGAATATTTGATATTTTTTTTTTTTTTGACAGCACCGCTAATGTAAACATTGCCAAAGAGTGCCGCCAGAAAATGACAACATTTCAAGTGATGACGGTCTTGCTGTCTTGCCTTATACTAATGTACTGCGTACTGCCTCTAATAGAGATATTTTGGATTGTTGGCATACATGAATCAACGAAGCCTTTTCCCTATAAAATGCAGTTTCCTTACGACCCGTACAAAAATTGGATATGTTATGCGCTTACGTATATTTTTACGGCCTTTGCTGGCATTTGTGTGGTAACTACTCTGTTTGCTGAGGATTCTATTTTTGGATTCTTTATAACATATACATGTGGCCAATATCGCTTACTGCATAAACGCATAGAAATTTTGGTGGCATCGACAAAAAATAAAACTACTTCAAAAGCCAGAATTGAAGAAATTCAGCTTGAACAGGTTCAGGAGCTGCGATGCATTGTGCAACAACAAAACAAGTTAATGTGGTAAGTATGTAAATGTAACATGAAAATATCTCAAATACGAAAAAAAAAAAAAATTTATTATATGAATTTTGTACGTTCTGGTTAAATTCATATTTTGCAATAATTGAAGGAGTAGATGAACGAGTATACTATTGGCTTCGCCGGGTCTAGCTCGGTCGACCAGGGTCTCGTGACACAAATCTATAATCTGCAGAACTTGCGATGATAAGAAGTCGGTTGGATAAGTTTTATTTATTTATTTATTTTTTAACTTATATACATTTACTAGCAGGTAATATCCCGACCTTGCCCCTGAAAATATTTAGATATAAGTGCATTTTTTTTAATTTGATTACTTTCGTCAACCGTAAGAAATACAACTAAATAGTTGAGCCACGTGACTAATGTTTGTGTAAGGCTGTAAAAAAGTCTCTGAAAAAAAAAAAAAATAAATAAAATGCCCCACTCATTTGTTCTTGACTTCCAATTCCAATGGCGACGCGGAGTAGATTTTCCAAAATCCTTTGGCATTTTAAGCCAATTTCAAGAATAATACTAATAATCCAGAATCAATCTTTCCAACTGTTCTCTGCCCGTTGTACTGCCCGCAAAGTACCGAGGTTTTTGTATTTATATTTGGAAATTAGTATAAAACCACGTGTATTTTTCAAAACCGATAGCACATGTGACGAATTATTTAATGGAGGTGCTTTGAAAATTAGTTTCAAAATGATTGAATGATAAACAGAAGTTTGAAAATGAGTTTTAAGTCAATTGGACCATAATCAAAAAAATTTAATTCAACAGTTTCCCGCGAATTTTCCGACCTTAGGGATAGATTTTCCAAAATCTTTGGACACCGCGCCTATTATGTGTTTGGGTAGAACCTTTAAAATGAGTTTGAAGCCAATCACATAAAGTTTAAAAATGGCCAGTTCCAGACTTTTTCACAAATTTTCCGAGCATAGCGCTGAATTTCCAATTTATTTTTCGTATTGAACTTTCAAAATGAGTTTGAAGTCAATCAGACGATACTCAAAAAAGTTTCATACAACAGTTTTCCGCGAATTTGCCGACCTTCGGGGTAGATTTTCCAAAATCTTTGAAAACCGCGTCTTCTACTTATTCCCATAGAACCTTGAAATTGAGTTTGAAGCCAATCGCATGAAAATTAAAAATGTCGAATGCCAGAATTTTCCTCCGATTTTCCGACCATGGGGCTGATTTTCCCAAAATCGCTGATACACGTGGCGAATTATTTAATATGAAGAACTTTGAAAATGAATTAGAAGTCAATCGGACGATAATCAAAAAAATTTCATACAACAGTCTTCCACCGATTTTCCGACCATGTGGTCGAATTTCCCAAAATCGCTGATACACGTGTCGAATTATTTTACGTGAAGAGCTTTGAAAACGAATTTGAAGGCGATCAGACTAAAATTAGACTTTCGCCCATACAACCTTGAGACCCCCATTTTCCGCCATGGGGGTGGATTTTCCAAAATCGGTAAAACATGTGTCAAATTAATTTTTGTGTAGTACTTTGAAAATTAGTTTGAAGCCGATTGGATGTTAACAATAAAGTTTCATACAACAGTTTTCCGCGATTTTCCACGCTTGTGGGTGGAATTTTCCAAAATCCCTTCTTAGTATGCACTTTCATCAAAGATGAAACCTACTGTGAAAATTTCAGCATCCTAGCTCTTATGGTTTGGGCTGTGCGATGATTGCCAATCAGTCAGTCAGTCAGCTCGAACTCTTTTATATATATAGATTATGTTATGTGGTAATTTGACTTCTTTCATAATGTAAATGTAATGTTAAGTAGAAGGGGAAGACAGAAACTAACTGCATAAGATAAATTTGTCGAAACCAATCTATCATGCACGTTGCTACTTTGGTTCAACTGACAGCGCAATTCGTCAGAGTTGCAGATAATTCTCAAACCGTTTCGTCGCAGCAACTTCTTGCAATCAATGCGCAACGATTTGCGTATCCAAACGAATATAAATGCTTGCGTGACAAACAAAAAAATCCAAAATCAAGCAACATCCTTAATTTAAACCCTTACCTTGATCGCCACGGAGTCATAAGAGCGTGTGGACGGATCAGTGCGTCCGCCTCGCTAAGCTATGATGAACGGCACCCGATCATCCTCCCATATTCCAGTGTTTTCACCCGTCTCCTTATCACATTTACACATAGCATCTCGCTACACGGGGGAAGTCAGCTAATGGTCCGCCTCATTCGCGCCAAGTATTGGATTCCGAGGCTACGTAATCTGACAAGGCAGATTCACAATGCTTGCAGGGTCTGCACAGTCCATAAGAAGAGACTCCAAAATCAACTAATGGGGCAACTACCCACGAAAAGAAGTACATATTCCAGACCGTTCACTTACACTGGCGTAGACTTTTCGGGCCCATTTGAAATCAAAAACTATACGGGACGAGCCTGTCTCATAACTAAAGGGTACGTGTGTGTATTCGTGTGTTTCAGCACGAAGGCGATCCATTTAGAAGCCACCTCCGATCTGACATCCGAAAAGTTTCTTGCGGCCTTTGCTCGCTTCGTTTCCACTTCAAATGCACTCTGATAACGGCACAAATTTCGTTGGCGCTTCCAAATCCTCACGCGGGAATTCTTTGACGCTACACGAGCTCAGATCACCTCCGCCTATAGCCACCAGAATATATCCCGGCATTTCAATCCTCCCAGTGCACCGCGTATGGGCGGTCTTTGGGAAGCGGGAGTGAAGAGCTTCAAGACTCTCTTCCTTAAAACCACGGGAAGCCTAAAATATACGTTTGAGGAACTTTTCATCCTTCTCTGTCGGATAGAAGCCTACCTCAACTCCCGGCCCATTTCATCTATGTCCGAGGACCTTACCGATTTGGTCGCTTTAACTCCCGGTCATTTCCTGTTCGGTTCCCCCATGCTCTCCATTCCCGAGCCAGAAATAAGTGAGCCAGCACTGTCAATCCTAAATCGGTGGCGACGCTTGAAGCCACTGAACCAACAGTTCTGTCAGCGTTGGAAACAGGAATACCTCATGGAATTGCACAAACGCAATAAATGGCAAGAGTCTATGCGGAATCTCCAGGTCGGCGACATGGATATTGTCAAGGAAGACAATATACCCTCCAATGAATGGCGTCTCGGACGTGTCCAACTCACGTAACCAGGATCGGATTCCAATGTACGCGTGGTTGACATCCTGACGACACGCGGAGTCATCAAGAGGCCAGTAGCCAAACTTGTTCTCCTTCCTATAGAATCCAATCTCCTGATCCAAAAACCAGAGACTCCCGAATCCTAACCTAGTGGCGTGTTCAATGTTATAGTTTGTCCATTTAAATTAATACAATGTTTGTTTTATCATTAACATTGCTCCAAGCCAGATGGCACCACGTCGACCAGCACCACTGACACCCGAGCGCAGATGTACCCGAGGAATTCAATCCTTCCGTTGCCGAATCTGCCGGGGCATACATCCTCTACGAAAGTGCCGCCGTTTCCTGCGATTGGGCGCCGAAAAGCGTCTCCGAGCAGTACTCGTCAATAAGTACTGCTCCAATTGCCTGGCGCACTAACATTCCGGTGACTCGTGTAGAAGCGGAGATCGATGCCGCATCTGTCAGCAGGATCACCACACGCTGCTGCATATCCGCGAGCAGACACGACGAAGCCCGTCACCGCAACGCCAGGCACCCAATCGCTCGCCGCACCGGTTGAACTCACCATCTAGCACTGAGTCAACACGATGCACATTGCGCTCACGGTCTCCATCCCCCGCAAATAGTTGCGAACGCTTCGCCCCGGTCAGCAAGCCGTAGTTTCCATCATTAGCGACGTTACTCCAAGCGAAAGTGACTAACATTCTCCCAACGGTCATTGTAGTGCTCGACTGTGGCGAGAAGCGTTTCGACGTAAGAGCTCTAATCGATCCTTGCACATCAGTCAGCCGCATTGATTCTTCGCTAGCAGCCGCTTTCAAGCTGCCAACAACCCGAGTTGGAGACGAAGAGATCTGCAGCGCCATTATCAGCTCCAAAACCAACCCGGACCTGAGGTTGGACGTAATTTTCAGGGCTGAAGCAGGTCTTCGAATATATACTCCGAGCAGACCGGTGAAGGTCGAGGTACGGACCAAGCTGCAAGACATCCAACTCCCGGATGACCGGTTCTTTCTCCCCGGGTCAGTCTCCGTGGTACTCGGAGCGGATCAGTATCCCTCCATCATCCAACCAGGGTTCATAGCCAGCGAAGGCGGTTTACCCGTGGCCCAACGCACCGTTTTCGGCTGGATCCTGTCCGGGACTTGTCAACTGTGAGCTTCGATCTGCCCCCTTCGGTCCACATTGCTTTATTGCAAATCTGCAGTATTGCAAGGGTGGCGGAATGTTCACACCAGTCAGGTGACTCACGTGATCGCGGGAATACCCATATTAAACTGGCCTTCACGAGGAAAAAAGGGGCGATACCTTGTTTTTCCTAAGACTAATGTAAGCCTTACTTTTCATTTCCGGGCTCTCTTATAAGTATTGTTGGAAAGCAAGGAAAATGCCTAATAAACCACAAATTATTATACAAAAAGAGAAAGAAGTGTTTATCTTGTGATTCTTCAATCAGAAAAAAATAAAGTGATCCAGTCCACCACAACAGACACCAAGCTAACGGTCCTATCCAATCTCCTTGAACACTTCTTTTATCATTAGTGCTAGAGAGGATAATTTTTTTTCACCCTATAAACTCAAGCATTCGCTACCCACAGTTTTCATCCTTAAACATTCCAATTTCTTTTTCATTACACCTTTTTAATCCATAGTATTTCGCCAACTCTTATTTAAAGTCGGATGTATCAAAACGCATTTCAACATCTTCACGGATATCTTCCAAAAAGTTGTTTGTTTGTATTGAGTATATAAACGAATCAGTGTCCATGTAGTTTAAACTAACTTTATCATGAAATTTGCATTTCATATATTGATAATGAAAGTCATACATATGGAGCTTAGATAATTGTAGAACAATTAACCCCAAATAAATTGGTTAGTTATAAACGTTATCAAGTCGTTTAATTTGAATCGTGTACATATCTTCAGTGAATCTGGCTGCACTGTGAAACCGGAATATCTCCGATCGAAAATACTTGACCTACGCCTACTATTCACGAACCTACATTCCAAATTTGGTGTCTCTAGCTCGTATAGTTGCTGAGATCCTTGCGTTCATACATACGGACAAACACGCGGACAGACAGACGGACATTGTCAATTCAATTTCTCTTTTGATACTGATCAAGATTATATATACTTTATAGGGTCGGAGATGTCTCTTTCTGCCTGTTACATACTTTTGCACAAATCCAATACCCCCTTTTTACCCATTTTATGGGTACAGGGAGTAAAAACACCCTTCCTACGTACAAGATGAAACTGTGTATCGTTTGGGAAGCATTTTTTCACAACTTTGAAGTTTTCAATCGTTAAATTATTAGTTAATGCATGTAAGGTTGTACTTATGAAGCGAAATGTATCCAAAAATCTGATTTCAAGTGTTTTTTTAATGCAATCTGAAGGTAAGGAAATGTATTTGGAAAGTAAAATATACAATACTTTATTAAGTGGAATGACGTTAATGTCACCAGGAACACTGTTCAATTCCTTAACAACCAAATGAGCATCATAAGGGGAAAAGTTATGGAAAAATACAGCGATAAAAGGTGCAATCTTGAAATTAAAATTACAGGCACTGTGCGCTGCTCCCCGATATTTACAAGTTAAATAGCAATAGTCCCTTACTCGATCAGACTGTAATATCTTATTACAAATATGACGGCTTACTGCATTTAGAAATCTGGAGTTCTTCTCTTGACTCGTATTTATTGGATTAGTTGTAGCCATATAATGTGTATAAATTTCAACCAGATCTTTTACCAATGAATTTACAAATGAAATATTAGCCCGCTTACCTTATTTAAGTACACGTTTATCAAGACCTGAATTATATGTACACGATATGATATGAAAATGCTATCGGAGTGTGTTGATGTGTTCTTAAAACATTTTCTGACACCATATTGTCTTGAGGTAATAATATGCATTCAAAGTCTGCATATACAACAAATGGAACATCTAATGTTCGACTATAACTCTTAAAGGTACGACTCGCCTTATTTGCTGTTGGGAGGGTTCATACCACATTGCTACATATCTCCTTATGTCGTCTATATGAAGTATTTAGGCATGTATTCCAGAAGAATTTAATTGACGTACTTTCAACATTAGCGATGGTATATGTCTTACACCGTTCTGTGTTGATATTTGTTGGTTTAAGGGGTGATATCAGCGCCCATTTAAAACAGTATACGTCAGTGTTCTTCACAATCATGGAAGATTTTTTTTTTCTTCAAGAGTGATGGCAACTCAATGTAGCTTAATACTTTCAGGGGCCCATATCTGTTTAAATTTACGTCAATATGTAATATTTTCATTAGGGCCCAGCCACTATCTTTTTCCTGGATGTCATCCATTTTTGCACGTATAAGAGCAGACTGCTCGAGGAAATGTTGTCTTAAGTCTGTGCCAATTGATAATATGCACATTGATGTTTGATGTGATTTTATTGACTCAAACATTTCATCATCAATTACTTTTATATATTCCGCGAATAGTTCAAAATTCACTTTGCATGCATTTTGCTTTGGAAGTAGTGATTCTATAACTGGTATAGTTCGTCACCAGCTTAAAAACCCTTCTGGGATACGCAAATCCTCACGTTGATTTTTATACATTCTCGTATAGGTGCAAAAGCGTCTTTTATATCCGCTAGAAATAAGTTGCACCTTTCCTGTATGCGATGCAACTATGTTCATTTTATGGTCATATGAGCGCAAATGCAGATTCCACCTAGTGGACATTACATAGATAGCACATCCCTCGCAGAACATCTTTGCGTTTGAATTGCTGCTTGATACCATTGCGTTAAAGCTTCACCTTAACTTTCGAATACGAACAACAATAAGGAGTGTGTACTGTATTAAACCAACTGTAACACTGTTAAAGGACTAAGTGTATAAATAGCTAGGTAGATAATTAAATCAAAAGTCATAAAAAAAGTACATGTTGTAACGAATCAAATGTCCTGCCGGGCTTAACTCGGTCGGTCAGGATCCGTATCAACAAATTTGTATTTGGACACTTACGATAAATAACGACACTAGGTTTCAATGATAATTATATTTATTTGTTGACCATATACTAGTTGTAGGTTTAATTTTAGTGTGTGGTTTCTGTGGTGGCCGCCGTAGAGTATCCTGGTGATGCACCGACTCGCCGTTCAGCGTCGCCTGTTCGCTAAGAACCACCATCTCGCTTTTGGATCGTGGGATAATTCCGCGTGGCAAAGCACCGCTTAGTTGCAAGTGGAGTCGCACCCAAATAGTTGACTTGGTAGTAGTGGTGGGATCCGGTAGGGATCCTTGCTGGAACTGGTGGGATCCGGTAGGGATCCTTGCTGGAACTTGTGGGATCCGGTAGGTATTCTTGTTGGAACTGGTGGGATCCGGTAGGGATTCTTGCGGGAACTGGTGAGTTCCGGTAGGAATCCTTGCTGGAACTGGTGGGATCCGGTAGGGATCCTTGCTAGGACTGGTGGGATCCGGTAGGGATCCTTGCTGGGACTTGTGATTATGCGCCAAGATCTACAGTATTTCTCCTGTTACGTGAGGACTTGTCAGTGTTCTCATGGCATTCGCAAGGATTTACCACTTGACTCTCCTGCTACACAAGGACTTGAAATTGTGTGCCAAGATCTACTGTGTTTCTCCTGTTACGCGAGGACTTGTCAGTGTTCTCTTGCTATTCGCAAGGATTTACCAGTTAACTCCCCTGCTGCTACACGAGGACTTTACACAGGACTTGGTTTGTTGGCTGATGTATCTTTGCGCGGGACAAGAATATTTGGCGTGATTTGTTTGTTGCTGCGAATTTAAATTTTGCTGTTGACTCCGCTGACTTGTTTTCTGTCTGACCTCCCGCGTGCGTGTTGCTGTGCCTCTTTTTTATGTTTATCAACTGTCGTTAACTGTACTTTTGTCATCGCAACGCACTCAGGCACCGTTTCTGCACACTAAGTCCCGTTGTGGTTTGTCAGCGCTGTGCGACGGCGCTGTTTCTGCCTATTTCGTTCAACTCACCGGTGCCCAGGGGCTTAGTTGAAAGGGGTCGTTTAGTAATGTTGTGGGGAGCCGGCAAAGGCTCCTCACAATGTATCCAACAGCTGTGGTCGCTAATACGAAGATCAACGGGATGGTCAGCAAATTCAAATATAGATGACATAAATACAACTCCAACTCCGCTACGCAGGAATAAACATTAATTCGACCAGCTACGCTAGTATAAAAAATATTGATTCGCTTGCTCACAGGCGCAATTCAAGGGTATGGTTAGACACACACACACATGCTGAGCCCGAGATAGAGTTCCGCTCAGAGAACCCAAACGATCAATTACGCAATACCCACCCCCTGCTAAGCTACCAAAGAGTGGCCGCCTAATAGAGAGCGCTTAACACGTTGGCTAGACAATCTTATCGAACTGTATGCGTACCACACCCACACAGCGTTCTGTACGCGCAACCACACACATGCTGAGCTCGAGACCTCAAACGATCAAATACACACTTTATATCGGTCCCACTCTAACTTACATGGCATAGCATAAAAGGAGACAACTAGTGATAGCACATACAAACTTTCTAACTCATACAGACCCGCCCATTTTACCTCCAGCTGCTCCCCTGCAGATCTACACCTCTCCTCTTCCGTGAAAACTTAGATTAAGAACTGTTTTTTATTGAGTACTGGCAATTTTAGCACAATCGGTTGCGGCAACCAGTTGTCACTCAAATTGGGTCTATGCCTCACACGCTGCAATCAGCTTAGCCAACTTCGTAGCACAACTCAAACAAGTAAGAATGCTCTAGTCGAGTATACCCTACTACGAAACTCCCTGTACCCAGGTCTGAAACTTCCAATCATATGTTCGTCCACTTACACATGCACGCACACGCGAGCCACAGCGTACGCGAGGCATTTTAAGTCGTGGCTGTGCTTCTTCTTCCTCCTCGTTCCAGTACTGAATTTTGTTCGTTGAATAACTTCCGTGTTTATTATCCGATCGACTTTAAATTTGGACAGTATATTAAGAGTGACTAAAGTATTGTACATTTTGATAATTTGCAGGGGAACGGTGGGAGATATATGAGGTCAGAAACAAACTTGATCTGCGTATGGTATACAGGAACCTACATTCCAAATTTGATGTCTCTAGCTCTTATAGTTGCTGAGATCGACGCGTTCATACAGACGGACATGCGGCCAGACGGACATGCGGCCAGACGGACAGACAGACGGACATAGCCAAATCGAAATCTCCTGTGATACTGATTAAGAATATATATACTTTATAGGGTCGGAGATGTCTCTTTCTGCCTGTTACATACTTTTGCACAAATCCAATACCCCTTTTTTACACATTTTATGGGTACAGGGAGTAAAAATGGCGTCGGCAAGTTACGAATTGATAAACAATTGATTATCTAAATATTGCAATTAACTGGTTTATTTAAATACACCACAACCAGTTGCGGTAACTCGCTACTCGTATCAAAAGGGTTTGATACAGAATAGAATAGCATCTCTTTCCGACATGGTCTCGTATGATGTCATCTAAAGTTCTCTGGAGTATCGTTGGAGAATTCTTTAGTTCAAACGGTAGTCTGGTGAACTCGAATTTCCCGCCGTTCACTGAGAATGCTATGTTTTCTATATCTTTTCCCTTGATCGAGCACCGAGAAGTATTTATTTTCTCCCAATTGTGCGATAACCTCCCCAATCTCCGGGATCGGGTACCGATCCGATACTGTTACCGCGTTTAACTTTCTAATCTATGACAATTCTATACTTCCTCTCTCCAAATGCGTCAGCTTTCTTTGGTACTACCCATACGGGTGCATTCTAGGGTGACCTTGAGGATCTTATTATACCATCATCCAACAGTTTGTTAATCTGTTTCTCTACATCTGATCTGCTTGCTATGTACCAGTGTGTTTGATGTGGTTCTAATCTCGCCTTCTACAGCTGTAGTATAAGTTAGCTTTTTATCGGGCTCAGCGAATAGTTCTGCATGAGTCTTGGTGATACGATCTATAAGTTGTTTCTGACTTGTTGACAAGTGGTCTGCTACAATTTTTGTAATATTCAATGCTTGAATGGCTAGTTGTTTGATATTGATTCTATAATCCCCATTTAATATTAAAATGTTATTCTTGACATCGATTACTTCATTCAGTTGTTTTAGTGTGCCATTGCCTTGAATACCGTGGAATGTTTTCAAGGTTGAAAGTAAGTAAAACTTAATAGGAATGTGGTGTAACTGAATAAACTGAGATGAATGTGGTGAGTGATCTTCATCTAGCCACCAACTGAATTTGCAAAAAATGATTTCTTGTTAAGCTTGGGATTTGGTACTAAGTTGGATTGAATGTTATTTTGATTTGAACCTGTGTCTATTAGAAACTTGAATACTTTACTGTCCCTCGAAGTACAATTAAAGTAAGGCAACGAGGAACTTTTTAGTTTAAAAAATAGATGTCAGCTGTGTCTGCCACCTCTGAAGCAAACTCTTGTTCCCCTTGGTCTCTGGTATTTCTGTGGAGGTCCCGATTGCACTGGTGCGGGGGGACGTTTGCCTGCTATATTGTTGGATTGTGGTCTGTCATGTGCGATTTCATCGGACAGGATGGTCAATGTCCATTGGAACTGGTTTGGGTTCCGGCTTAGCAGCGGACGGACGCGAAAGGTGCAGACTGGTACGGCCCGTTTGTAGGGAATGGATGCTGGTATGGTCGTTGTACCAATTGTTGAGGTTGCCTGTACTGTTTTGGTGCAGTAGAGTATGTGGTCTGGTTCTGATACCCCACTATCGGACGGCTACTTGGTGCATAGTAAAGTCTAGTGTCAAACTTTCCATTGATTAGTGGGGTGTTCTTAAAATGTTTGAGTGCCTGGAACCTCGAGCTTGTCTGTCTTGGTAGCAAAGGTGGGGGCTGTTGACTGACCTTAGGAACACAGAAGTTTCGGTGTTCTAGGTTGTGCAATAAGTTACATTTTTTTATTTTTATTCCCAAATGTAGTTATAAGTCACCGTTTACGCCCTTTATGAACGTGTCAAGAGCATTCCCACGGTAATTATCAGTCAACGCCCTAATGGTTTCAGGAGATTCTTCTTGTGCTCCTATCTGATTCAGAAACAATCACAGCTGATTGTAAATTGCTTGATAGAATTCGTTAATGGTCTTACGTCCCTGTGTCAGCGTAAACATCTGGTAGAGAGAGATTTTAAATATCGTTTATCAGCATAGTGTGTTGTAAGACATTTTGGGATAGGCTTCCAATTCATTGGGGTGTTGTGAGACTCCAATACTGTCTCAGCTTCACCAACTACCTTGGTACGAATAGCTAAAATTACTAAGTAATATTTGTACATTGCTTCCTGCCCTTTGAAAATACTCATAGTTGTTTCGACATTTTTTTTTCTCCATAAGTTGAACGATGTCCTGTCCCCTGAGAATTTCTTGATCAGACGACATACGTAAGGTACTTTCGCAGAATCTTCGCCTAGCCTGTCTCACGAACGGTATGACACTATAATGTTCGTGCCCGTAAGCTTGTGTCTCTTGGGGAAATACTTCTCTGATCATGCATTTTATAACGTCCTTTAACTTGGAGCTAGCTGCAGGGGTGTTAGTGCCTGGTGGCCGCGGAAGTTGGGAACCACTAGCTATGCTTAGGCCGGACATGGCTGTTAGTAATTTATCTGCTTTATTATCTTATTATTACAAACATTCTTATTATTAATTTATAAGCTAACGGTCTTATCGCATCTTCTTGAACACTTCTTTTATCATTAGTGCTAGAGAGGATAATTTTTTTTCACCCTATAAACTCAAGCATTCGCTACCCACAGTTTTCATCCTTAAACATTCCAATTTCTTTTTCATTACACCTTTTTAATCCATAGTATTTAGCCAACTCTTATTTAAAGTCGGATGTATCAAAGCGCATTTCAACATCTTCACGGATATCTTCCAAAAAGTTGTTTGTTTGTATTGAGTATATAAACGAATCAGTGTCCATGTAGTTTGAACTAACTTTATCATGAAATTTGCATTTTATATATTGATAATGAAAGTCATACATATGGAGCTTAGATAATTGTATAACAATTAACCCCAAATAAATTGGTTAGTTATAAACGTTATCAAGTCGTTTAATTTGAATCGTGTACATATCTTCAGTGAATCTGGCTGCACTGTGAAACCGGAATATCTCCGATCGAAAATAAACTTGACCTACGCCTACTATTCACGAACCTACATTCCAAATTTGGTGTCTCTAGCTCGTATAGTTGCTGAGATCCTTGCGTTCATACATACGGACGGACAGACGGACATTGCCAATTCAATTTCTCTTTTGATACTGATCAAGATTATATATACTTTATAGGTTCGGAGATGTGTCTTTCTGCCTGTTACATACTTTTGCACAGATTTAGTACCCCCTTTTTACCCATTTTATGGGTACAGGGAGTAAAAACACCCTTCCTACGTACAAGATGAAACTGTGTATCGTTTGGGAAGCATTTTTTCACAACTTTGAAGTTTTCAATCGTTAAATTATTAGTTAATGCATCTAAGGTTGTACTTATGAAGCGAAATGTATCCAAAAATCTGATTTCAAGTGTTTTTTTAATGCAATCTGAAGGTAAGGAAATGTATTTGGAAAGTAAAATATACAATACTTTATTAAGTGGAATGACGTTAATGTCACCAGGAACACTGTTCAATTCCTTAACAACCAAATGAGCATCATAAGGGGAAAAGTTATGGAAAAATACAGCGATAAAAGGTGCAATCTTGAAATTAAAATTACAGGCACTGTGCGCTGCTCCCCGATATTTACAAGTTAAATAGCAATAGTCCCTTACTCGATCAGACTGTAATATCTTATTACAAATATGACGGCTTACTGCATTTAGAAATCTGGAGTTCTTCTCTTGACTCGTATTTATTGGATTAGTTGTAGCCATATAATGTGTATAAATTTCAACCAGATCTTTTACCAATGAATTTACAAATGAAATATTAGCCCGCTTACCTTATTTAAGTACACGTTTATCAAGACCTGAATTATATGTACACGATATGATATGAAAATGCTATCGGAGTGTGTTGATGTGTTCTTAAAACATTTTCTGACACCATATTGTCTTGAGGTAATAATATGCATTCAAAGTCTGCATATACAACAAATGGAACATCTAATGTTCGACTATAACTCTTAAAGGTACGACTCGCCTTATCTGCTGTTGGGAGGGTTCATACCACATTGCTACATATCTCCTTATGTCGTCTATATGAAGTATTTAGGCATGTATTCCAGAAGAATTTAATTGACGTACTTTCAACATTAGCGATGGTATATGTCTTACACCGTTCTGTGTTGATATTTGTTGGTTTAAGGGGTGATATCAGCGCCCATTTAAAACAGTATACGTCAGTGTTCTTCACAATCATGGAAGATTTTTTTTTTCTTCAAGAGTGATGGCAACTCAATGTAGCTTAACACTTTCAGGGGCCCATATCTGTTTAAATTTACGTCAATATGTAATATTTTCATTAGGGCCCAGCCACTATCTTTTTCCTGGATGTCATCCATTTTTGCACGTATAAGAGCAGACTGCTCGAGGAAATGTTGTCTTAAGTCTGTGCCAATTGATAATATGCACATTGATGTTTGATGTGATTTTATTGACTCAAACATTTCATCATCAATTACTTTTATATAGTTCAAAATTCACTTTGCATGCATTTTGCTTTGGAAGTAGTGATTCTATAACTGGTATTAGTTCGTCACCAGCTTAAAAACTCTTCTGGGATACGCAAATCCTCACGTTGATCTTTATACATACTCGAATAGGTGCAAAAGCGTCTTTTATATCCGCTAGAAATAAGTTGCACCTTTCCTGTATGCGATGCAACTATCTAACTAAAATTCGCTTTAAAGCTTCACCTTAACTTTCGAATACGAACAACAATAAGGAGTGTGTACTGTATTAACCCAACTGTAACACTGTTAAAGGACTAAGTGTATAAATAGCTAGGTAGATAATTAAATCAAAAGTCATAAAAAAGTACATGTTGTAACGAATCAAATGTCCTGCCGGGCTTAACTCGGTCGGTCAGGATCCGTATCAACAAATTTGTATTTGGACACTTACGATAAATAACGACACTAGGTTTTAATGATAATTATATTTATTTGTTGACCATATACTAGTTGTAGGTTTAATTTTAGTGTGTGGTTTCTGTGGTGGCCGCCGTAGAGTATCCTGGTGATGCACCAACTCGCCGTTCAGCGTCGCCTGTTCGCTAAGAACCACCATCTCGCTTTTGGATCGTGGGATAATTTCGCGTGGCAAAGCACCGCTTAGTTGCAAGTGGAGTCGCACCCGAATAGTTGACTTGGTAGTAGTGGTGGGATCCGGTAGGGATCCTTGCTGAAACTGGTGGGATCCGGTAGGGATCCTTGCTGGAACTTGTGGGATCCGGTAGGTATTCTTGCTGGGACTTGTGATTATGCGCCAAGATCTACAGTATTTCTCCTGTTACGTGAGGACTTGTCAGTGTTCTCATGGCATTCGCAAGGATTTACCACTTGACTCTCCTGCTACACAAGGACTCGTAACTGTGTATCAAGATCTACAGTGTTTCTCCTGTTACGCGAGGACTTGTCAGTGTTCTCCTCCTATTGCGCGGGACAAGAATATTTGGCGTGATTTGTTTGTTGCTGCGAATTTAAATTTGCTGTTGACTCCGTTGACTTGTTTTCTGTCTGACCTCCCGCGAGCGTGTTGCTGTGTCTCTTTTTTATGTTTATCAACTGTCGTTAACTGTACTTTTGTCATCGCAGCGCACTCAGGCACCGTTTCTGCACACTAAGTCCCGTTGTGGTTTGTCAGCGCTTGCTGTGCGACGGCGCTGTTTCTGCCTATTTCGTTCAACTCACCGGTGCCCAGGGGCTTAGTTGAAAGGGGTCGTTTAGTAATGTTGTGGGGAGCCGGCAAAGGCTCCTCACAATGTATCCAACAGCTGTGGTCGCTAATACGAAGATCAACGGGATGGTCAGCAAATTAAAATATAGATGACATAAATACAACTCCAACTCCGCTACGCAGGAATAAACATTAATTCGACCAGCTACGCTAGTATACAAAATATTGATTCGCTTGCTCACAGGCGCAATTCAAGGGTATGGTTAGACACACACACACACATGCTGAGCCCGAGATAGAGTTCCGCTCAGAGAACCCAAACGATCAATTACGCAATACCCACCCCCTGCTAAGCTACCAAAGAGTGGCCGCCTAATAGAGAGCGCTTATCACGTTGGATAGACAATCTTATCGAACTGTATGCGTACCACACCCACACAGCGTTCTGTACGCGCAACCACACACATGCTGAGCTCGAGAGCCCAAACGATCAAATACACACTATATATCGGTCCCACTCTAACTCACATATAATAGCATAAAAGGAGACAACTAGTGCTAGCACATACAAACTTTCTAACTCAGCTGCTCCCCTGCAGATCTACACCTCTCCTCTCCCGTAAAAACTTAGATTAAGAACTGTTTTTTATTGAGTACTGGCAATTTTAGCACAATCGGTTGCGGCAACCAGTTGTCACTCAAATTGGGTCTATGCCTCACACGCTGCAATCAGCTTAGCCAACTTCGTAGCACAACTCAAACAAGTAAGAATGCTCTAGTCGAGTATACCCTACTACGAAGCTCCCTGTACCCAGGTCTGAAACTTCCAATCATATGTTCGTCCACTTACACATGCACGCACACATGCACAAGGCCGCACACACGCGAGCCACAGCGTACGCGAGGCATTTTAAGTCGTGGCTGTGCTTCTTCTTCCTCCTCGCTCCAGTACTGAATCTTGTTCGTTGAATAACTTCCGTGTTTATTATCCGATCGACTTGAAATTTGGACAGTATATTAAGAGTGACTAAAGTATTGTACATTTTCATCATTTGCAGGGGAACGGTGGGAGATATCTGAGATAAGAAACAAACTTGATCTGCGTATGGTATACAGGAACCTACATTCCAAATTTGATGTCTCTAGCTCTTATAGTTGCTGAGATCGACGCGTTCATACAGACGGACATGCGGCCAGACGGACATGCGGCCAGACGGACAGACAGACGGACATAGCCAAATCGAAATCTCCTGTGATACTGATCAAGAATATATATACTTTATAGGGTCGGAGATGTCTCTTTCTGCCTGTTACATACTTTTGCACAAATCCAATACCCCTTTTTTACACATTTTATGGGTACAGGGAGTAAAAATGGCGTCGGCAAGTGACGAATTGATAAACAATTGATTATCTAAATATTGCAATTAACTGGTTTATTTAAATACACCACAACCAGTTGCGGTAACTCGCTGCTCGTATCAAAAGGTTTTGATACAGAATAGAATAGCATCTCTTTCCGACACGGTCTCGTATGATGTCATCTAAAGTTCTCTGGAGTATCGTTGGAGAATTCTTTAGTTCAAACGGTAGTCTGGTGAACTCGAATTTCCCGCCGATCACTGAGAATGCTATGTTTTCTATATCTTTTCCTTTGATCGAGCACCGAGAAGTATTTATTTTCTCCCAATTGTGCGATAATCTCCCCAATCTCCGGGATCGGGTACCGATCCGATACTGTTACCGCGTTTAACTTTCTAATCTATGACAATTCTATACTTCCTCTCTCCAAATGCGTCAGCTTTCTTTGGTACTACCCATACGGGTGCATTCTAGGGTGACCTTGAGGATCTTATTATACCATCATCCAACAGTTTGTTAATCTGTTTCTCTATATCTGATCTGCTTGCTATGTACCAGTGTGTTTGATGTGGTTCTAATCTCGCCTTCTACAGCTGTAGTATAAGTTAGCTTTTCATCCGGCTCAGCGAATAGTTCTGCATGAGTCTTGGTGATACGATCTATAAGTTGTTTCTGACTTGTTGACAAGTGGTCTGCTACAATTTTTGTAATATTCAATGCTTGAATGGCTAGTTGTTTGATATTGATTCTATAATCCCCATTTAATATTAAAATGTTATTCTTGACATCGATTACTTCATTCAGTTGTTTTAGTGTGCCATTGCCTTGAATACCGTGGAATGTTTTCAAGGTTGAAAGTAAGTAAAACTTAATAGGAATGTGGTGCAACTGAATAAACTGAGATGAATGTGGTGAGTGATCTTCATCTAGCCACCAACTGAATTTGCAAAAAATGATTTCTTGTTAAGCTTGGGATTTGGTACTAAGTTGGATTGAATGTTATTTTGATTTGAACCTGTGTCTATTAGAAACTTGAATACTTTACTGTCCCTCGAAGTACAATTAAAGTAAGGCAACGAGGAACTTTTTAGTTTAAAAAATAGATGTCAGCTGTGTCTGCCACCTCTGAAGCATACTCTTGTTCCCCTTGGTCTCTGGTATTTCTGTGGAGGTCCCGATTGCACTGGTGCGGGGGGACGTTTGCCTGCTATATTGTTGGATTGTGGTCTGTCATGTGCGATTTCATCGGACAGGATGGTCAAAGTCCATTGGAACTGGTTTGGGTTCCGGCTTAGCAGCGGACGGACGCGAAAGGTGCAGACTGGTACGGCCCGTTTGTAGGGAATGGATGCTGGTATGGTCGTTGTACCAATTGTTGAGGTTGCCTGTACTGTTTTGGTGCAGTAGAGTATGTGGTCTGGTTCTGATACCCCACTATCGGACGGCTACTTGGTGCATAGTAAAGTCTAGTGTCAAACTTTCCATTGATTAGTGGGGTGTTCTTAAAATATTTGGGTGCCTGGAACCTCGAGCTTGTCTGTCTTGGTGGCAAAGGTGGGGGCTGTTGACTGACCTTAGGAATACAGAAGTTTCGGTGTTCTAGGTTGTGCAATAAGTTACTTTTTTTTTATTTTTATTCCCAAATGTAGTTATAAGTCACCGTTTAAGCCCCTTATGAACGTGTTAAGAGCATTCCCACGGTAATTATCAGTCAACGCCCTAATGGTTTCAGGAGATTCTTCTTATGCTCCTATCTGATTCAGAAACAATCACAGCTGATTGTAAATTGCTTGAATTCGGTAATGGTCTTACGTCCCTGTGTCAGCGTAAACATCTGGTAGAGAGAGATTTTAAATATCGTTTATCAGCATAGTGTGTTGTAAGACATTTTGGGATAGGCTTCCAATTCATTGGGGTGTTGTGAGACTCCAATACTGTCTCAGCTTCACCAACTACCTTGGTACGAATAGCTAAAATTACAAAGTAATATTTCTACATTGCTTCCTGCCCTTCGAAAATACTCATAATTCTTTCGACATTTTTTTTCCATGAATTGAACGATGTCCTGTCCCTTGAGAATTTCTTGATCAGACGACATACGTTAGGTACTTTCGCAGAATCTTCGCCTAGCCTGTCTCACGAACGGTATGACACTATAATGTTCGTGCCCGTAAGCTTGTGTCTCTTGGGGAAATACTTCTCTGATCATGCATTTTATAACGTCCTTTAACTCGGAGCTAGCTGCAGGGGTGTTAGTGCCTGGTGGCCGCGGAAGTTGGGAACCACTAGCTATGCTTAGGCCGGACATGGCTGTTAGTAATTTATCTGGCATATTTTTTATGAAACGGTTTTAAGTCGAATACTAATAAGTGCACGAGTCGGACGATACTCGTTTAGACTTCGGTGAATTATTGCGGACTGATTTATGAATTATTTATAATAACAATAATTAAGTTAGCGTTTCGAGTGTTACTTAACGTGTAGGTTCCTTATTTCCTTTTTAATTTTCTTACACTAAGGTTCTGATCATTGATAGATAAAATTATTATTATTATATTATTTTAGTTGTTCTTATTTGTCTATTTTTCTTTTGAAAACCAGAATCTGGTTCATTGGTTTTACCCTTCATGGTCCCTTGGGAATCACAGGATTGGAATAAGTTATACTGCGTTTGCCGTGGAGTTTGTTTTTTATGATTTTACTGTGTTTGATAATTTTTTTTCATTAATTTGATTCTATTAGTTTCTTTGATTCTTAATTTCTATTATCAATTTTGACCGATTTGTTTGCTCAATATTTATCTATATCACTTCGCTTACAGTAATATTTTTATCATTGGTGATTCCAGCGACGGTGGCTCAGATGTGTCCTTTTCCTCTAGTCACATGATGGAGTACCGTTACTAAGGATCCTGTCAGCTTACACTTGATTCCGCAGTACCCTACATTTTATTTCTTAATTTTTTTTAAAGTTCTTTTTTAATATTATATTTTCACGGTCCCAGCTGGGGCGCCAACTGGAAAATTTTTGGATTGAAGAACGAAAAAATACATCCGTTTATTTTGATCACAAAAATGGAACTAAAACTAAAGACAGAATTACTTACCTTAAAGACTACTGCCGCTGCTGCCGTCACCGTTGACGTTGTCACTGTCGGCTCTGCCGCTGCTGCCGTTGTCGCTGTAGCTTTTGGGTGCATTGCTGCTCTTGGTGTCAAATGTCCCAAAAGATGGTTCCACTGTTGTGACCGTTACGCAAGATCCCGCTGTGGATATCGTAAACTGATGATTCGGCGCACGTGGTGGATGTGCTGCATGCGTGTTAGATTTTGGCCAAGTGCATTTTGAGTGCGTCTGCACTGGCCATTCTGCACATGGCAATTAAGGGAACATTGTTGTTATATCGATAGGAGCGACTGAAATTGCCATATTGCTTATGTCTTTCTGACTCTGCCTTGCTTGAAATCGAACAACGGTACGCACACTGCTGCTCGTTATTGTTTGGACTACGTCTAAATGTCCGACATTCTGTCGGCAGAAAAAGACTTTATTGTCGAAATAATGAAATGAATGCAAATAAAAGTTAACCGATATGCGTATGTCGACACGATAGTTGTTCGTCTTAGTGTTGGAAATTTACCAGACTTGCCAGACTGTTAGATATAGAACCGCACAAATTAGAACTTCTTAATAATAGCTTAAAATAAAATGTGAGTCTCCCGTTTAATATAAATTTCGCGATTTATCGATCTCTCAGCCCTAAAACTTAAAAGTGTAACTAAAATTGACATAATGGTTTTGTCTCTCAGCTTCTGCCTATGCTATGCTACTGATCTACGGTAGTTGGTGCACTGCTGCTGGACTCAATTGTTTTGTAAAACTAGGTTAGGTTATGAAGAACCTGTTGACCACCACAGAGTGGTCCCACATAGACCAAGCGGGTCGTTAGTGTCACCGGATACTGAAGGTCGTTAGGAGGTTTGTTGATCCTGCAGAATTCGTGTGCGCTTGGCAAACGCTTGCAGCGCATTGGGAGTGTGTCTGGCCGCTTCTTCTAGTGATGCAAACCAGTGTCTGTTGAAGTAACGCTGTCTAAGTGTTGCGAGTGCTGAAGAGCTGCACATAAGGTGTTCCAAGATTTCCACAACTCTTGGTTCCTTACATTTCCGGCAGTCGTCTTCCGTTAATATCCCCAGCTTTTTAGCATGAGCTGCTGCTAGGCAATATCCAGTTGATACTCCTATCATTAGTCTGCAATCTTTCCTTGGAAGATATAGCAGGAAGTTAGTGCGTTTCTGAATTCGTTTCTTGCACATAATTTTAGCGATTCTGCAGCTGGTAGCGTTGGCCACCTTTCTTCAGCTTTAGCCCAAGAGGATTCTACCAGTTTGCTGTATACCGACTGCAATTAGATTCGTATATTTCCTTCGATCTCAAGAGAAAGGCCGTCTATTTCTCTTGGGAGGCGATCCGCCATTTCGTTACCATCAATGCCCCGGTGCCTGGGAACCCAATAGATATGCACTGTTCTAGCAGTGCTTAGATTATCTAAAGCCACTCTGCTTGCCAACACATTTTTCGAACCAATGGAGGACGCCCTCAATGATTTTAGAACAATTTGGCCGTCTACGAATATATTTATTTGTTCGTTCCTAGTTGTTATGGAGAGAGCTACTTCTGCTGCTTTCCTTATTGCGAAGACTTCCGCCTGGAATACGCTGCAGTAGTCGGGCTTGTACGGCAACCTTATTTGCGGTTCTGCACAATGCAAGGCCGCACCTCCTCCTGTATTTATTTTTGAGCCGTCCGTAAATATATTAATAGCTTATTGGTCCAGTCCTGAAGACCAGTGTTCTGGTCCGATGGACGTTTGTATTCTTTGAAGTTATTTCGAGGAGTCATGTAGTCCGTGCAACTTTGCATCTCCCTCCCAATCGAACTGTGTCCAAAACTTTGAAGTGCCATGTTACCCGTTGCGCTTAGGCGTTGGGCAGTCCTCTGCTCGAGCAGGTGAGCGTGGATGTCCAGGGGATTGACACACAGTAGTGTTTCGAGTGCCTTGGTTGAAGTGGACCTCAACGCCCCCGTGATACAGTCAAGTGCCTGTCGCTGGATCCTTTCCATCGGTTTGAGGTATGTGGTCTTCTTCGTGGCTTGCCACCATACCAGGACGCCGTATAGTAGTATGGGTCGCACTACTGAGATGTAGATCCAATGCTTCAGTCGTGGTGACAGGCCCCAAGTACTACTTAGCATCTTCTGCGATGCGTAAAGCGCGACTCTGGCCCTTTTCACGATTTCCTCAACATTGACTCTCCATGTCAGTTTGTTGTCCAGGACTACTCCGAGATTTTTACATTCGTTTTTGGCGTGAGCGGTATTCCGTTCAACCTTGGCGGATTCCACCGTGGTACCTTGTATCTTTTAGTAAAGAGAATGAGGTCCGTCTTATCCGCGTTGATGCTAAGTCCAGCTCCGGTGGCCCATCTTAGTAATGGCAATAAGTATTCCATGACGGAGCTGAGGATCGATGGACATTTTCCCGTGATAATAATGCTTATGTCATGAGCTTCCAATGTTATGGTGGTGGCTCCCCATTCGGCTTTGACTCTTCTGCATCTCAAATCCTCTGTATCCACGAGTCTATTGCTGAGTGGGATGCTGTGGCCCTTAAACCTCGCATTATCGCTTCTGTTGATACGTTATCGGAGATGTCTAGAAATGCTCCCAGTGCGTATTCTTGGTGGTGAAGGGCTTTTTCTATATTAGCTACCAGGGAGTGTAGCGCCGTCTCCACCGAATCCGCTGCCAATCCAGGAGATTTGTAGCTCATGAACGGTTTTATTGCCCACTGGGTATTCTTTTGTGTGACTTTGTTTGCGGGTAGGTCCGAGTTTATTGATCGGATAGTTTGAAGTATGTCGGGCTCTGGAATCTCTTTAAGCTCAGGGAAATGTGCATGAATGAGAGCACACAACGATTCCCTGTTTTCCGCCTATCGTCTATCATCTGTTTTAAGATGACTCTGAATGGTTGGCTGTCTCGAAAGCTGCTTTCGGAGTCTCGACGTTTCTGTGAACTTTTCTATGCTAAAGCATACAACCGTATGCTGTGAGTTCCTCTTTGACTATGAGCTCATCTTTGCCTTTCGAACTTCTTTCTTGAAGTTACGTAGCAATTTTTTGTATTCATCTCAGATAATCTCTTCTTCGGCTTGTCTTGCAAGCTTGAGGAGATCCCATACATATTTTCTTTGTGCTTTTAGCACTGGAGTCCACCAGGGTGGACTTGCCCTTCTTTTGCTTTTTGACGGTTTGCACGACTTGTGGTACGCCGCCATGAAGTGATGTGCGAGTATCTTCAGGGACTTCTCTATATCATCCTCTGATGAGCTTGTGGGTGGTGTGGGTATCTTCCTTCCCAACGTTGTTATAAACTTCTCAATGTTTGTGTTCCGGGAGTTTCTGCGTAAGATTTGAGGGGGAGTATTTTCAAATTGCACCTTGAATTGGATGTACCTGTGATCCAAAAAGGAAGGTTTATTGAGAACCGTCCATTCCGTCACTTGTGTACTATTTCCGGCTGCAAGTGTTAGATCTAGAATGTTAGAGGAGGTGGGTTCAGCTTATGTAGGCTCACCCCCAACATTTGCCATCCTTTTACTAGAATGTTATATAAAGTTAAGGAGAGACTCACCTCTGTCGTTGATGGCTGGACGGCCCCACACTGTACTATGAGCGTTGGCGTCCGTTCTGACAGACCTGCCTCCGCGGTCAGTCTTTTGAGTTCATCGGGTGGTGCCTCCCTGTCGTGCGCCATGTAACAAGACGCTATGAGCGTGTGCTCATCTTTGTTACCCTCTAGCGCCACGAATGTGAGATCATCAGTACTGTAATTAGACATAAGGTAAGAGTAGATGGGTTTCCCTACTCGAATAGCTATTATATTCTTACTTACTGTTGACGAGTGGAACGTGTTGAAATTAGCGGACTTCAGCCCAGACACCTTGATGACCGCTGCCAAACAAGGTTCCTTCACTAAAGCAATATCGGCGGACCACTGCTCCAGGGCTATAAGGAGCTGCGCCGATGCTAGCTTACTCTTGTTTGGGTTGATCTGGAGGACCTTCAGCTGCATGGCTGCTGGATTCATCCACTTGCGGTGGCTCGACTACAAACTTCGTGTCACCATCCTCGTTGTCCTCCATTTTTGGGTCCTCGGGCGTGGCTTCTGTGGCCACTTCCACTATTTCCAGGCTGTGGGTAGCTTCCACCATAGACACAAGGCCCAGGTCTTGCTCCACCTCACCAGCCATCAGCGTGTTGGCCTTGTAGTCGTGGGGGTGGCGTTTCTTGAGACGCATGTATACGCTACCCACGCCCCACGCCATCTTCCCGTACCAAGGATAAAGCAGATTCTCGGCTTCCTTGCTAATGTGCAGGATCATGTGCTTTCTCTTTTTATCAGGCTTGGCGACATAAATGACCTGCCAATCAGCGGTGGGCACGTCAGGATTCTGCCATTTGAGTAAATTAAGAGCCTGCTCTTTGGGCACGACCCTTGGGCATAGAACTTTTGCTTTTGGTACGGACGGAATACTGGTTCTGTCCATTACCTCCAGCTTGGCGCCCTTTCACGGGGCGGCCATTGAGGCGACTGCTTAAGAGACCCACTCTAAGGTGGGGTCGTCTCTGCAGCTGAGAATTTGGATCGAATGTCGAATGTCGAATGTGGTGGGTACGGCATCCGGAATCTCCATCCTCTTCAGCAACGCCTCGAACAGTCGTGTTTAGACTAGCTTCCCCCGTTCTGGCGACATCTTGCCATTGGGGTCGCTTTTGTCGACGAGCGCCACGACAAGATGTCGTTTTGCTACGTCGCTCGCGGACACCTTGTGGGTCTTGTTGGTGGGGCGGGGCCGCTTGCTCACGGGCACTCCAGCCTTTGTTGTCTGAGTCGAGCGCTGGCGTTTAGTGGCTAATTGCTCCTCGACCTTGTTTGCGTATTTAACACTAGAAGCCTGTAGAGTAGGCTTCTGTACGAAATGTTTGCGACCCTCGCTAATCTTGAGATCAGCCCACGCCAGCTTGCTTCTCTCCCCGGAGGTGAGGTCTCCGCTGCTGCTGAGCCGAGCTCTTATTTTGAGAGCCACTTTATATTGTGCCTTGGCTCTCATGCCCTTTTTTGTCCGCTTGTGCCCGACCCTACCAGAGGTACTGGCACCCGCCTGAACAGGGGAGAGCAGAAGCTTGTTTTCGGCTTCCGTCGTTATGCTGGCGCTGTGCGATTCGCAGTCCGAGACTGTTTCGACTACGGCACCGCCACGCCACAGTTTAGCGTTAGTTTTGGTGGTGGCAGTAGCTTTGCAACTACCATGGCCTGCTCCCACCATGGTAGAGGTGTGACCGCTGGGACACGCAGAGAGGATTGCTCCTCCCCATGCCCGCCGGTGGTAGCAGTCACGCTTCCCACCGACGTTCGAGCCGTCATTCCAACTCGAGTCGCCTCCCCGTTTTCCTTTATCTTGATTTTTATATTCGGGGAATCACCCTCAGCGTTTTATACCTGCCGCCAGAAACCTCGAACCATGGCTCCGGTCGCAGTACCCCCATCTTGGCAAAGCCGATAGGAAATACTGTGCCTTCGCCTGCGCTCGACACTGGTTATTTATCGCGTTTTCACCAGCCTGTAAAACATAAATTAGTTTATTTTTAATCATTTAAGTCTATTAATTTGTTATGTTCCCTTTTTGGTTAATATAATGGGAATGCTGCTGGGCCGTTGCGATATGTTTTAGCAATAGAAATAATTGTTTTATAAGTTTTCACTTGAATTAACTATAGACTTCGTACCACCCTTCCACTATTTTCTACATGTTAGTATTATTCTTCTTACCTAATCACAAATATATTAAAGGACTACGCCCACCCGACGCCACGGGCGAGAAATGGGAGTCAAAGTCAAATGAGTGAGGTAATTTGTTTAGTTAGATCGGCTTCAAGGCCTACACAACAAATCATTAGGCATTTGACTCAACTAATTGGTTTCCCCGGGAGGTACAACTGTGATACTCTATTTTGGTGAATTTCTTACGGTTAAAAATTGTAGTCAAATTTCATATAATGCTGTAAGGAAGCTTACAATAAGGCCCCTTTCATTGCATATACATATAAAAGAGAATAGCGCAAGAAGCGCGAGCGCGGACAGAGTCCATTGAATAGGTATAATTAGTTAGTGGAAGAAGCCAACATGAGTTGTGCAGCGCAAGGAGCGAGAGCGCCTGGCGCGCTTTGGTTGTAAGCTGTTAGAGTAAATATTCAGATTTAAGCCGTTTAAACGAAACGATCCTTTTTCACAGCTGGTACGCGCAGATGAGATAGTTTTCAATCCTGCCACCAGAGCTCGACTTCGATCAAAGCAAAAGCTCTAAGGTGAATATTGAAAACTCTGAGGTGGAGAGCAAAGGCTCGTGGTGGGATTGGGCTTTTCAGGCTCGCGCGTGGTTGAGCCGGGCAGACTGGATCACTTGGTACGAGAGATAAGCATAGGCAAGACGTGCTTCGGTAAACTGAGCGGGAGACACACAAAGTGAGTAGACGTGCGTTGGAAGCACGCAGAGTAAACAGAGTGTGAGTAAAAGAGCCGTTAGACGGCACAGTGCAGCACGCGTAGTTGAGCAAATTAACCGTAAGAGATTGTAATAAAGATAATCAAGAATAACCAAACGATTGTCTTTGCCTCAGCATTTAACATTGAATAACTAACACTAACCATAGAGCGAGGTGTATCACGCCGTCCGTGTGAACAATCCCGGCATTTGTAAGACTAATACTAACGTAGAGCAAGGTATATCCCGCCGCCCGTGTGAGCAATTCGGCATTTGTAAAAACTAATACTAATGTAGTGCGAGGTATATCCCGCCGCCCGTGTGAACAATCGCGGCATTTATAAAACTAATTATTAACGTAGAGCGAGATGTATCCCGCCGCCCGTGTAAGCAATCCCGGCAGTGATAAAACTAACTGTAGTACAAAGCGAGGATTATCCTGCTGCCCATGTGAGTAATCCCGGGCATTCGTAGAGTAGTAGTCCATAGACCACTTGACCAGTAGAGCACCAGCGGTACTACCCTGGTCAGCTCATGGTCATTTATCACGTGCAGGGTTGTACGAGGCAGTAGTATTAACGCATATCGTTCTCCTAGAACGTTTTCTTTACCTGCGCCCAGCGTCCCAGCATAACTTACAAATTTTCTTGCAAGTGCTAGACCGATACAGACTGAGATCTGTACTCCGGCTTGAAAACTCCCTTACAATGCATTTTAATCCAAATATTTCCCCGGGCAACGCGGGCGTTTTACCAGCTACAAATGATAAAATAATAATAATACAAAATTAAATTTAATTAAATTTAAATAAATATAGTTAGGAAATGCGAGCAAAGCCGCGGGTATAGGCTAGTATATCATATAGTAGACTGGTTCCTGCTTGTCTGGAGATTTTAAAAGTACGCCCGATTTTAGGTGTCAAGTAAAAATTTTTTTGGATGGATGAAAAAATACTGATGGCAAAGTTTCAGCTTCAAAGTTTATTCTGATTTCAGTGATTTTTTTTTTCAAAATGTGACCTCTTTTGACAATTTTTGTATGCGATCCACCTTAATACAAGACACCCTAATGTCTTAGAAGTATATTTAGTGCATAGCGACAAGCAATACCAATCCATTATGGTCTCGATTATCAAAATCGGTTTAGAAACAGCAAAGATATGAAATTCTAGACACATTACCATGTGAGCGTATCAGTTACTGAGTTTTGATTTAATGACATCGTACGATATTTGGAACCAACTTAGACTGGAGTCCTTGACATTTGGAAACATGTTCGTTCATAACATATATGAATGTGTCTTGCGCTGTTAGTTCTTATTTATATTCAAAATGAGTGTATCAACGCGTGCGAGTTCGGCAGAAAACATTTTTTGAATTGGCCAACCGTATTCTCAAATTTTGGACTTAAAATTGCCATCCATAAAGCAAGTGCTGTCCGTTTTATTCTTCAATAATCGTACGCTGGAATTGAATATTCGCGACAGTGCAGCATTGGTTTTTGACGAGGTTGCAGTTTTCTGGAATAAGGCGCATATACCAATCTAGGCAAAAAACCATGCTGTTGATAAAATTATTAAAAAGGCGTCAGAAATGTTAAGTGTGTTTAAAAGTTCAACGCGAAAGAGTAAGGTAACAGCGAAAAAACAGGCCTTTGTTGCCACTTTTAATTATTTATTTGATGTTGCATTGGCGGACGCATTGGATAAAATTAAAAATGAAATGATGCAAATGCAAAAAGACCGATCTGGAGCCAAGATTGTTATTGACGCAGTATCCGTACAAATGGAAAAGCGGCGTTTGCAACGTTTGCAAGAAGAGGTTGATAGAAGAGAAAGATCTGATGCTCAAACTGTTATTGCGAGCACTATAGTTCAAATGGAATCCAGTTTAAACGAAATAAGCAGAATCGGCGACGCGAATCAACAAAATGTGAATAGGACTTGCGATCAGAGTCACAGTCAACACCGTCAACGTCGAGGGGAAAAACATGATAAAGTCGCTGCTGCTTTGGATAAGTGTAAAATAAGCGATGGAGACGCCATCCATGTTATAATTGCGGTTGATGAATCATTGGGTCTCGATACCAATGAAATAATAATAAACCTTTCAGCTTTACGACAAATGTGCCAACAAAATCATGAGACAACAGCTGCAAAGTTAAAACAAAATTACAAGCTGAACGATTCTGAGCCCTGCGTCGTGCACTTCGACGGAAAAATCTTGCCGGACATATCTGGTAAAAAGACGGTTGACAGACTTCCAGTAATAGTTTCCAACAAAAAAGGAGATCAACTGCTCGGTGTTCTACGAATACAGAACGGAACTGGTAAAGCAATATGTTTGGCAGTATCCGATATCATTTCCGATTGTGGGCTGTTGAATAATGTTCAGGAAATATCTTGTGATACATGTCAATTGTGATATATGTCAATTGGTCATTAGAATGTTCTTAAATGCGATACATTTCAGCATGGCTTGCAAGTGGTGCAGAAAATCATAGTAATCAACGAGAAAAACTTATTGAAGACCAAAAGCAAAAAAATTGTATACAGTCAGACACAAAACATATAATAAATTATATTCATTTTCATATTTTTGCTATTTCTGAACCGATTTTAATAAATGAGTCCATTTTGGATTTGTGTTGCTTGTCGCTATGTACTGAAAATGTTATTAAGACATTAGGATGACTTGTTTTCACATTAGGGTGGATCGCATACAAAAACTGTAAAAAAGCCATTTTTGCCAATTTTGAGACCCCGGTGATGGCTGGAAAATGTTTTTGCGCGTCAAGTTTTGTTTGCCAACTGCCGCGTAAATAATGTTCGTCTTTTCCATGTCTACTTTGTAGATTACAGTGTTCTCCAATTGTTCTCCTTTTGTTGTGATATGTTTTGCAAGTGTTGTTGTCATTTTCCCTTTGTTTGCGTCTCTAAGTATACTACGTTGCATTTTTCACAATCTTTCCATTGCATCTCATCTATGTGACTTGTTGTTGTTTGTCTATTTGTATTTTATCTTTCGTGTTCGTAAACAGATATCATGTGTTTGTATGTGCTTTGTACGCGTACATTAGGTGTTTGGAATGAGCGTCTGGACTTATTTTGGTAATTGTTTGCCGATTTGTTAAATTATTTATGTATGGTACACTAATGTATTATTTATCCTTTTTTCTATATCTTTCTTTTTGTCTGTGTTCTTGTTTTGGGTTGTTGCTTTTGTTATTAAATTGTCTATAAGTTTCTCGGGGAAGCTATTTTTAAAAATAATGTTTTTAATTTAATATATACTTTTGGTCTATATATATGCTTTGTGTATAATGTTTTTCGCTGTATTTACTTTTTGACTTATCGGCTGGTTAGAGTTAAAATTCATTATACGTCCCGACGCAATCATTTTTGTGTACCATTTGAATGGAGAATCCTTTGTTGTTCTCCAGTTTTGTGTCCAAATATGCATCTTTTTTTGTTATTTTCTTTTTCGTGATTTGTATCCATTCATGCTGATAATTTAGCGTGTCCAAAATAACACCAACACTATTTTACACTAACAATTTTAAAGGTATAGCTTTTCAATTTGGCAAGTATATTACCTTAGTCACTTTTAATCTGCTCTCCAAATTTCATGTGGATCAGATAACAAACACGGAAGTTTTTCAACAAACAAGATTCAGTACTGCACAGTTACCACTTAAAATGCCTTGCTCGCGCTGTCGCTTGTATGTGTTTTCTTTTTTTTTTAATCATTTATTTGCTTACGCTATTTAACAATTTATATCTACATAAAATAAGTAATGGAGCCAGATTGGCGCAGCATATAGGATTGTCGACCGGACAACTCTGGTTAGCAGCCTTCTCCTCTCTTGTTTAGGACTTCTTGTGTTGAGCATGATCCTAACAGTACCCGGCTCGAGTTCGCTGCCTTTCCCTGAATGAACTGGAGGTGCTCGCGGAAACTTAACCGTGTGTCGATCATCATACCTAGGTACCGGAAGGCCCTTTAAGATACGACGGTGTCATCCCCGACACGGATGCGCGCTGTCTCCACCACCTTCCGACTGCTTATCAGCACCGCCTCCGTTTTTTGGACAGCCAGCTCAAGGCCCATAGAGTTAAGCCATTGAGTGACGACTCTTATGGTCCCACTATAGATATGCTGCTGCATTTAGGTGCTTGGCTACCACCACAAGAGCTACGTCGTCGGCGTAGCCGACTATGTGTGTGCCGCTGGGGAGCATCAGCCGAAGGATACCGTCGTACATGGCGTTCCACAGCAGGGGCCCTATGACGGAGCCTTGGGGCACTTCCGCTGAAATCTGGTGCGTCGCGGTGCCATCGGACGTAGTGTACCGCAAAACTCGTCCTACAAAATAGTCATTCACCAGCGCAAGTAGGTACGGTGGGACTCCAAATGCAACTAGCGCGTCAAGAATGCATCCCCAATCGGCTGTGTTGAACGCATTCTTAACGTCAAGAGTCGCAATGAGGCAGTACTGCTTTGCGCCTCCTTTCCAACGGGTGCCCTCTATTGCCTCTGATGCAAGCGTGACCACTCTGTTGATGGCGTCAACGGTGGATTTTTGCTTACGGAAGCCGCTTGTATGTGTGCATCTTTGTGTATGTGTGTGTGTATGTGAAATTTTTGACCTGGGTACAGGGAGTTTTGTTGTCGGGTATACTCAACTATAGCATTCTTATTTGTTATCAATGAAGCAATGAACGCACCTGACTTAAAAAAATACGAAAATTGAGACGTGTCGGGAGCAATTTTGAACTAACTGTACCGCTGTAGTGCTTAGTGCGCTGCATGGTCGTTGGGGGCAAATGCCTCTTCGTTGACATGTGCAGATAAACGTGCTTGGAGAAAACTAGGCCTTTTTTTGGAATATCCTTATGTACCTAAATATAAGATTAATTTATCATGCCTAAATATATACCTAAATATAAACATGAAACCCACGCCAAGTAGGTAGTTTGTTATTGTGCAAAATGTACACCCTGTTTTTACATACAGGTCAGTATTTACAAAAAGATTTGTTAGAAAACACAAGCAATTACAGGAAGCTTATACAGAAGATATGGTAGATTTAACCCTCTACCGCATGAGCATAGAAATAATAAAGGAAAAAATTTTTTTAATGTAAATATGTGTCAAAATAATATATATTTGGACTTTTTACTCCCTGTACTCATAAAATGGGTAAAATGGGGGTATTGGATTTGGGTCATTCTGTTCGGATGAACGCGTCGATCTCAACAACTATAAGAGCTAGAGACACCGAGCCACACTTTTAAAGATATAGCTATGGGTTTTGGCATGTATAATACTTTAGTCACTCTTAACCTGCCGTCAAAATTTCAAGTCGATCGGATTACAAACACGGAAGTTATTCAACGAACAAGATTCAGTACTAGAGCGAGGGGGGGAAGATGAAGCACAGCCACGACTTAAAATGCCTCGCCTGCGCTGTCGCGTCAGGTGTCGCTTGTGTGTGTATGGCTTTGTGTATGTGCGTGTGTATGTGTAAGTGTACGCAGATGCGATAGGAAATTTTGGACCTAGGTACAGGGAGTTTTGCAGTCGGGTATACTCGACTATAGCATTCTTACTTGTTTTTTTTTTTTGGGGGCATAGTTTGGGAGGAAAAAAATGAGGCCATATATGGCTTTGTATGCATTCAGCTGATCCCAGAGTTTGCCATATATGGCTCTCTATGCAATTAGGTTACTTCATGTGAAAGTTGGTAAAACAGTTTCTTTTGCCGTTATAGCATCGAAATACATGGCATATCGCACAAAAGGTGTATGGCCGGAATCCAATCGTTTTGGCAGAGTTTCCTTTGCTTTTTCCTGGTGGGAAATGCCCAATATTGTCCTCCCAAACAGTATTCAAGGGAATTTCCTGGTGCTTTCGTCTTTTGCTGGAAGTAGGAGTACCTTCCCTACTTGTACACGGGGATGAAGTTGGAGTCACCGCAGGTCGTCCGCGCTTCTTTACTTTTCCTGCCTTGCACAGGTGCTCAGCTATTTATAGCTTGAAGTCGAAGAGTGGCATATATTGATCTGACTTACGACACCATAGAATCCATGAATTAACCACGCACATATCAATCATGTGAAAAAATATTTTCTTATACCATTTTCTTGAGCGCAATTGAATTCTATAAAATCCAAGTAAAGAATCCAGTAAGTCAACGCCACCCATATAATTATTGTACACATCAACTGCCTTAGGAGAATTGATTTCTACATACTTTTTGTCTTTCGTTATTTTTTTTTGTATAGAATAGTATATGTGATGCTTACCTAGAAAACTTTATATTCTCTTAGAAAAAAAATACTTTTCAGCGATAAAAGTGTTTTTTAGTTTAGTAATTTTAATTCTAATTTCATCAAAAACTGATTGAAGCTTGAGATAAGGCAACACAAAGAAATTCTGAAAATAGAAATCTAACAGAAAATAGTTGAAAGAGAAAAGGTGATAACAAACGGTTAAGCGTATGTACTGATTTATTACAAAAAAAATTTTTTTTGAAAGTGAGAAGCCATATATGGCTTTGTATGCGGTAGAGGGTTAATGTATATTAGTGATTAACTTGAAGACATAGTTGAAGAAAATTAAATAAAGATGAAACATACATATGTATATTATCTCATAGTTAATAGATATACTATAAATTGAAAATAAAAACAAACTTATTACATGTTGGTACTAACAAAATTCAACCGACCGCCACATTTATGCAAAATCGATCACCAATCGATAATGCGAATGCAGCTGTTCCGATTTACTACATAATAAAAATAATAATAATGTTACTATGTAGTAAATCGGCCCAGCAGCATTCACTGGTACATCATTTAAAAAGGTACATCATTGTTTAAGCCACTAAAGCTAAAACAGCTAAGCCGGCATCACTGGTGCAGTCGCGCACCAGTTTGTGAATAAAGTCTGAAATTAAAAATAATTGCAAGTGCTCGCCCCTACGATTCGGTAAAGGAAATGAAAGATAAGTAAATCCATCTTCCACAAGTTGCCATCTACACATACTTGCATGCACCTCCATTTTCAATTCCATTGCTTTGTGCATGCAAATATTACTCAAAATTTCTATAAATCGTGAATATGTTACCCGCTAAATTGTGCATCAGTGCATCAGCGCCGCAACTTTCAACCCCCAAAATCACTGCCAGCGCTTGCAGCCTCTTTCAGTCGCTCCACTTGTTGCCACCACTTTTCACTTTTTAAAATCAGCAGAAAGTGTTCCTGAATACATCTTGTGCAAAAAAATCCTCAAATTGTTACATATAATTGGCCAATTGTTCAGCGCACTTTGTTACTTACGTGTATACATCCATACATACATACATACATACATATGCCCGTACGTACATGTGTAAGTGCACATTCAATTGCCAAATTACATATATCCATTGCACAAGATTTCCTCTATATTTCATATTTCCAATAAAAGACACTTTAACAAACTTCAATATTTATTGCTCATTGCAATTTAATATTGATATATTCCACATATCTACATAAATACATATTTACATACATATGCCGGCAAAGTGCAATCCGCACATACCGACATACGTACATACATAAAATTACATCACATGTGATTACATTGTTCCGATCACTTATCCATATTTCAGAAGTCCAAATAAGTTGACTCGTTATTATTTTAATAATTCTTAACAATCTAATAAACGCTACGCTTATTCATACGTATTTACACACATAGGTCGGCAGTACAATTGCAATACGCACATACCGACATACACACGTAAATACTTACATTGCTCTTATGAATTACACACTTTTCAATAAGCACAATCACTGCCGCGCACCAATAACACTTGAACGAACTTGAACACGTTCGTTTAGTTATTTAATTAATTAAAATAATAAAATAAAGTTAATTTGCGAACGAAAAGGAAACAACCTACACGGGTCAGCTGTTATCGATCGACTTCATCAAATCTCGAATCAGACCGCTTACACTGCTCAACGTTGCCAACTTAATTAAACATTTCTACTGCGCACATCGATTCCGTATGTGCATCCATGAAAAACACAACACATTTAAAAATATTTAAATAAATAATTAAAGTTTTAATCGGAACTCCATTATTTCCTTTAATAAATATTTTTTAATACAATTACTAATAACAACCAGACATAACGCATGATACAATTTTTTTTTTTTTAAATATAAATTAATTAATTTCTTGTTCCTTAAAGAATTTATTGTTCAAATTATTTTGTTTTATTTTTTTGGTCTCCAAATTTAACTGTTTCCGCTGGTATTCGGCAGATTTCCTCCCAAATCAGAGTTTGTTCCTTAATTACCGGGGAAGCATAGTATGCCCACCGGAGCCGATCGGGATAATGAAAAATCTCTTAAAGGTTCCTCCCGGTGTTGAAGCGAGACGCAGCTCTACTCGCTCTCCAATTCTAAACCAAAGGCCCAGTCCAAGTTCAATCGGCGCCCGATCCAAAATCCAGAATCAGTCCGTCAGCACCATGGCCTTATCCGAATTTATTGCTGTAAGTGACAGACGGGGCATTTTGAGGCAAGGATCAGCGGTCCAGCAGTTTCTGAAGAGGATCCATATGCGCTTCAAGTTCGTTGGGACCGTATTAAAGATCTCTGGGAGAAGGTTGAGGCCGAATACGGAAGAGCCTCCAAAGCACTTAGCCAAGGGGAAGCGAGTAGTGATTTCCAAGTTCTGGAAGCTAAGTACGATCACTGCTATTCGGCATATGAACGAGGTCTAGCTAAGCAAAATAGGCTAATAGACCAGGCTTCCGCTGCGAGAAGTCTTCCCACACCAACTCCGACGCGTCCATCCGAGTCAAGCGGCTGTCGTCTTCCTCCTTGTGACACCGAGGTGTTTCACGGCGACTACTTACGGTGACCAACGTTCAGGGATTTATTCTCAGCTATTTATGTGAACAATCCGAGGCTCACCCCAGTAGAAAAGCTTTTCCACCTTAACGCCAAAACGAGGGGTGAGGCCAAGGCAATTGTAGCCAAGGTTTCGAGTTTGCATGGGCAGCATTATCTGACCGCTATGAAAATAAGCGCTTGTTAGTAAACAGCCAGCTCAAGCTGCTTGCCAATTTGCCTGCTGCATCTTCCGAATCAGCTACCGCGCTGAAAGAGCTCCAAACGACCATCCAAACCGGTCTTGCAGCCCTCGCACAGGCAAAAATCTCCACCGAGAACTGGGACTGTTTAATAGTTTATTTTGTTTCCGGAAAGCTGCCGAAACTATCACGATCGCTATGGGAGCAGTCACTCGCCAACACGTGCGAAATTCCATCCTGGAGCGAAATGAAACAATTTCTCTGCGAACGTTATCGCACGTTAGAAGCCATTGAAGATGGCAACCCTACTCCGACTGCTCCAGGAAATTCCAAGCCTGCGCGAACCTCTTCAGCTCCAAGAATAATAAACGCGTTTGAAGCTAAAGTGTCTTCCAAGAGCAGAACGTGCGATCTCTGCTCCAAGGAAAACCACCTTGTTGGGGTGTCTCCACGGATCTTTCAGATGACTGTTAATGACCGATCCAACTATATTAAGCAGAGGAAACTCTGCCTCAACTGCTTCGCTCGAGGGCATCAACTTTGTGACTGCGCTAGTGCCCATAGTTGCTACACATGCAAGGGCCGTCACCAGACACTACTCCACCGCAATGATTCCGCTCATGTTGCCGCTCCTTCAAATCCACAATCGAACATACAGTCCACTCCTCAACATGCGGCAAATGTCCAAAACTTTTTTGCGTCTAACACCCGAGGCGTGCTTTTAGGCACAGCCATCATCATCACCATCAAGTTTCCCATCTAGGTGTTAACTACTCAGCACGCGCTCTGATCGACTCCGGGTCGGAGGCAACGTTCATTTCCGAGCGGATGTTCAAGTTGACTAAGTTGCCTTATCAGACGGTACAGGCTGAAGTTTCTGGACTTAACCAAGCTGTTGCAGCCCAGACAAACAAACTCTGCCACTTCCGAATTGGTCCAACAGTTCGGCCAAGGCTGCAGATAGACGTATCTGCATATGTTGTGCCAAAACTGGCAGGCAATCTGCCATCCTGCTCCATACGCGATTGCGTCTTATCGGATCTGCCTGATATCCAACTGGCTGATCCGTCATTTTCCAAAAGCTCGCAAATTGATGTGCTCATAGGAGCAGATATTCTTCCCTCAATCCTTATGAACGGATTCAGATCGAAAATTTGTGGCTCCCTTGTCGGGAAAGAGACCATTTTCGGCTGGATACTGACAGGTCCAACTCCGGCAAAAACGTCTAAGTCCATCTCATCATTCTCCACACAAGTTGCCGTCGGCCAAGATCCTGCACTTGACGAACTGCTCACAAAATTTTGGGAGGTGGAGGATATGCCGGCCAGTGTGCCGAAGGCGTCTGATACCTTTTGTGAGCAGAACTTCAAGAAGACGACATGTAGAGATAATAGCGGCAGGTACATTGTGACTCTGCCATTTCGCGACCCAGAGGATATCCAGTTGGGTCATTCTAGATCCAACGCGATGGCTCAGTTCCTAAAAAATGAGCATCGATTAAGTAAAACTCCCCTGTTGAAGCAAGAGTATGATACTGTCATACAGGAATACTTGGATCTAAGTCACGTGACCCAAGTTTCGTCCACACTCCAAAGCTCACAGGGTTTCTATCTTCCTCATCATGCGGTTATTAAACCAGAAAGCACAACAACGAGAGTCCGTGTTGTTTTCAACGCTTCGAGCAAGTCCACGAACGGCGTGAGTCTTAACGACGTTCTACATCCAGGGCCAGTCCTTCAGTCCGACTTAACCCTCCAGCTCCTAAAGTGGCGGCTATTCTAATTTGTTTTCAATGCCGATATTACGAAGATGTACCGGCAGATTATAGTCGACTCGAAGCACACTCCTTTTCAATGTCAACTGTGCTCCTTTCCTGGCTTTCCGTGTCCTTCAGCAACTAGCTAACGATATTTTAGCTCATTATCCCCTGGCCAGTCACATCATATCACAGCACATGTATGTGGACGATGTACTGGCGGGAGCGCATACGAAAGAGCAAGCAATCCTGGTCATCCAAGAGCTTCGCAAAGCGCTCGACTCCGCTGGGTTCCCTTTGAGAAAGTGGACATTAAATGAGAAGGGAATGTTGATCCAAATTCCAAAAGGATTATCTCCTGCGAGCTGACTTCATAGAGCTAGAAGAAGCTAGAATTGCAAAAACTCTTGGCATCCGATGGCAAGCAACCACGGATGAGTTCTTCTTTTCGCCCTCCGAGTTGCCAGCGAAGGAATTCTTTACAAAACGCGAGGTGCTTATACAAATAGCCAGGCTATTTGATCCTTCTGGATTGTTAGCACCCGTCATAGTCCAAGCCAAGATTTTTATGCAAGAAATCTGGCTACACGATCTCGCTTGGGATGATGTCTTGTCAGAGCCACTAGTACGACGCTGGCACGAGTTCTTAAAAAATTACCCTCAACTCGGAGAAGTTCGTATTCCCAGATGGGTAAATTTCCGCCCTAAGGCAAAAATGCAATTCAACGGCTTCTGTGATGCATCACAGCGGGCTTATGGGGCAGCGCTTTACGTGCGCATTGCTGTAGACGGACAGAGATCTGTCCACATCTCCTCACATCCAAGACTAGAGTGGCTCTAATCAAGACGGTTTTCTTGCCACGGATAGAACTGTGTGGCGCCGTGCTTCGTTCCTGGTCGCATGTTCGTTCCGAGCAAAATCCAGCCGATTTGGCTAGCCGAGGGGTAACCCCTTCGGAGCTGATTAATATTTCCTTGTGGTGGCATGGACCGGAGTGGTTGCTGTCCCCACAGGACCAGTGGCCAGCCCCGCCTGAAGAAATCCCACAAATCATTCCTGAGCAACGCGCCGTGAAGTGCAATGTAGCTCAATTTCCTGAAGGCAACATTTTCGACCACCTTTCCAGGTTTGATAAAGTCCTACGAGTCATTGCGTATGTGATACGTTTCCTACATCGTTGCCGAAAATTAAAGTCCAATTTTACGAGCGAACTCAGCACTAGTTTGCTTCGTCCACACTATTTTCCTTCATGGAGGGAACCAATTAATGATGAGGTTCATCCGAGCCAAGTATTGGGTTCTCAAATTAAAACTCTGATTACATCCGTTGCAAGTTCCTGCCTAGTGTACATAGTCCACCGCAAGAAGCTCCAGACCCATATGATGGGTGACCCACCGGCCGGAAGGGCCACTTTCTCCAGAGCCTTTCATTATACGGGTGTTGATTTCGCAGGTCCTTTCGAAATCAAAAACTACACTGGACGAGCGTGCCTAATCACGAAGGGTTACGTCTGCGTCTTCGTGTGTTTCAGCACTTGGAGCCCATTGCCGATTTAACGTCCGAAAAGTTCTTGGCTGCCTTCGCGAGGTTCATAGCAAGGCGAGGATGTTCGATTTGAATGCATTCCGACAACGGCAAAAACCTTGTAGGAGCCTCCAAGCTGCTGACTTGCGACTTTCTCGAAGCAACCAAAGCTCTGGTGACCGTCAAGTACAGTCATCACAAACTGTCTTGGCACTTCAATCCTCCAGGTGCCCCACATATGGGTGGTCTTTGGAAAGCATGGGCTAAAAGTTTTAAAACCTTATTCCACAAAGCGACGTCCTTAACAAAATATACTTTCGAAGAACTCGATACTCAGTTAAGTAAAATTGAGGCGTGTCTGAACTCCAGACCTATCTCTCCAATATCAGAAGATCCCACGAGCCTGAAATCCAAGAGCCCGCTATGTCCATCATCAACCGATGGCAGCGGCTCAAGGCTCTTAACCAGCAATTCTGCATGCGCAGGAAAGAAGAATACCTGAAAGAGCTGCGCAAGCGCAACAAATGGCAATTTCCAAACCGAGATCTCCAAGTGGGAGATCTGGTTATCATCAAGGAAGAAAATGTTTCCTCGAACGAGTGGCGGCTTGGTCGGGTTCTCTTCGTGTATCCAGGAGCTGACGACAAGGTCCGTGTGGTCGACGTCCAGACTTCATACGGAGTTGTAAAACGACCCATCGTCAAACTTTTACTTCTCTCTATTGATCAGGCTGTGGACAGTCAACAATAGATGATGACGACGCGTCGCTCTCCAGTAGTCTAAACACTCATTTAATGTTCATTCCGCATCTGTCCTTCCAGCACTTTATTGATTTCTATACAGTAAAGATGACACCACGTAAGCACACCGCACAATCATTGGAGAGCAGACGTACTCGAGGAACTTCGTCCTTCCGCTGCCGAGTCTGCTCTGGAATCCATCTACTCCGCAAGTGTGGACGCTTTCTACGCCTGAGTGCAGAAAAACGGCTCCGCACAGTACTGGTGAACAAGTACTGCTCCAATTGTCTGGCGCACCAACACTCCGCCTATGTAAGGAACAGCACCATACGCTGCTCCATTACCATGAACGGGCTCATCCCTCTGCCGCAAGTCCGTTTCCGTCTCCATCTACGTCTACCTCCACTATCCACTATCCTCAGTATAGAGCACCATCTTTGGCTGGATCGTGTTCGGACAATGTCCTCTGTAAGACCGGTCGCCCCTCCCAAAATTTTCTTGCAACTCCGTGCAAAGGGGGGGGGGGGGGGAGAATGTTTAAGTTACTAAAGCCAAAACAGCTAAACCTGCATCACTGGTGCAGTCGCGGATCAGTTTTACACCACACTTAAATTTAAGCGCCATTTTTCCAAGGCCATTTGAATCTGAGAAAAGAAGTGAAGAAGTGTATTTTACAAGTGAATAAAGTCTGAAGTTAAAAATAATTGCCAGTGCTTACTTACTTGGGAATAAACACCTACTTTCTACCGCCACGACAAAACAACAATTAATAAGTTTAAGTTGACTTCAGCAGTAGCGCGCCATCTACCGTATATCGATAGCAAAGCATAGGCAGATTCTGAGAGATGAAAGCAATAGTTAGTCAATTTTTAGTGGCACTTTTACGGTAAAATGCCAAGAGAGCGATAAATCGCGATATATATTGTTCACATTTTATTTTTAATTGTTATCAACAAATTCAAATTTGTGCGGTTCTATATCTAACACCCTGCCAACTCTGGTAAATGTTTGATATTATGCAACACTAAGACGAACAACTATCGTGTCGATATACGCATATCGGTCAACTTTAATTTGCATTAATTTCATTATTTCGACAATAAAGTCTTGTTTTGCCGACAGCATTTGATTTCGAATTTTCTTGTCGCTTAAGACCTAAGTCAGACATTTTGACGTAGGGGGCGCTATACTAAGGAATTACCCTCAAAACACATGTCGAGTAGCAGCGCGCTATCTACCGTCTAGGCAGAGTCTAAGAGACATAAGCAATATGGCGACTTCCGTCGCACTTATAAGTTTTAAGGTGGAGAGACAGAGCGATTCAAGACAGAGTATTTTTCATATTTTGTACTATGTTCCCGAAGGGAAAAGGGGAAATTGAGTTGGCGAGATGTTGGTCTGTCCGTATGATCGCAATTTTTTCCACACCCTTGAAGCTAGAGCAACCAATCTTGGTACACATGTTGGTGTGTATCCTCAATTATTGAAGTGTAAAGCGGTACATGCTTTCCCCAAAACACGTTTTTCACAGCGGTATATCTCCTACAGTTCCATAGGTAGAGTCACCTAATTTAGCATACAGGCTAATGTTGACCTGCTAAGCCTCGAACGCTTAGCGAACGGCACAATCCGACGAGAATTATGGGTAGCTGCACCACAGATAATTGTCAGGAGCTTAAGCAACACGAACAACGTCTACGATGGAGAATATTATTAAGTCAACTCTCTAATTTTGAATATCCGGGCGAACTGTGAAATACATATATTTAAGCTTATCCAAACTGAATTCTTATTTATCGCAAGTGCTGCAGATTATAAATTTGTTGCACGATCTCCTGGTCGACCAAGCTAGACTCGGCGAAGCTAATAGGTTCGTTACAATACATAAAAATACATGAAGTTATAGGTGACTAGCAGGTAATATCCCGGTCTTGCCCGGGGAAATATTTATATGAAAGTGCATTTTTTTTTAATTATACTAAAAAAAAGTCTTTAAAAAAAAAAAAAAAAAGTCCCACTCATAGCTCGGTCGACCAGCAGTTCGTGCCAACAAATTTATAATTTGTAGCACTTGCGATAAGTAAGAAATCAATAGTTTTGTTTTTAAATGTATATTATGCCGGTTCACCCGGATACTTCAAGTTGTTCAATATTTATATCTAAATTTACTCCCTCGTTGCTGGTTGCGATGGTGGTTGCCGCTCTTGCCAAATGTCCGTCGTACCAGTTTCCCAATGTTCTCTTTGGCTTGTCCCGTTCGCTAAGCGCGTTTAGACTCAGCAATTCGGATACTACCGGTAAGCCTCGGTGCCGCTGTGCAAATGTGGTGTGCCTGTATCTGGCCCTAGGTATGCGAGTGGTACAACTCCGGTTTAGACCTGGATTCACCTGCACGCTTTAACCGCAAATTCTCCTATTTCTCCTGCTTTGCCTTGGCACCCCTGTTTAGACCAGGTTTCCGCCGTGGCTGTTCTCCTGTTCGCTATGTCTTGCTCGTACGTACCGGGGTTACTCCAGTTTAGACTAGATTTGGTCCACCGGTACTCGTCTGTCTCCGCCCGTATTTGTTCCGCCGAATCTCGAGGACTTCTAGTTTTGGCCAGGTTTGTCCCCGGACTCCTTTAACGCGTTATCTAGTCCCTAGGACTCGCCGAGGTTACCCCAGTTTAGACCAGGTTTAGCAGTCGGTGTCTTTCGGGATGTCCTGCCTGTCTCTCTCTGGATGACCCAAGGTTACCCCAGTTTATACCAGGTTTAGCCGTCAGGATCCGTAAGAGTGACTGTTCTGCCTTTATTTTAGAGTGTTACCAAGGATACCCCAGTTTATACCAGGCTTAGCCGTTGGTGCTCTCTAAAATGCCCTGTCGTGATCGTAGAGATTACCAAGGGTACTCCGGCTTATACCAGGTTTGGCCGCTGGTTCTCGTCGGATTTGCCCTACGTACTCCTGAGGAAGGATACCAAGGATACCCCAGTTAAAACCAGGTTTGTCCGTTGGACTCTTCTCTGGATTTGCACAAAATCTCACTGGCACTTTACTCACGTTTGCACTTTGGTCCGTGGGTAAAGCGTTTGCACCGCTTAGCCAAATCTCGCCACGCCGCGTGGCAGAAGACTCGCTTCCAAGTCGATAATTGGCTGTGTCGGGGCAAGTGGCTTTGCTTGTCCCTCGAATATGTCTTGATGGCTGTTCCTGATGTGTATGTAGATCGGTCCAGTATTTGGCCGCTAGTTGCTCGTACTCGTATTTTTCCCTCGATGACACTTTGCCGAAACTGTACCCGCACTTGCTTGTAATCTCACGCACTTTGACTTGTTCACTTTCGCTGACTGTTTTCCTTGACTGTATCGCATGACTGTCCCGACTCCCACGCAGATTTCGCCTTTTATTGCCGCTGCCGGCAGGCCCCGCTTGGTGTCTGAATCGGGGGCCGCGGCGGCGGCAAACTCTCCAAACTCTCGCCTAGCGGTGCATGCCAGCAGCGTTGTTGCTAGTCTTGAGTTTGGCGCCGACGCCGGCTGCCAAATAACGACGAAATTGTCCGATGCTCGCCTAGCAACAGCGGTGCTTACCTGGCGCTGCGCATTGCCGATAGTGCAAACGAGTGCTGCATATTGCACATCGAATGCACTCTTTACACACTAACGGCGTAAGCTCATCTCCAACGCCGTGCGATCAGCACTAACGGCGCTTATCCTGGCGGCCGCTCTCTGTGCGACACGTAGCACTTGCTGGCTACGTGTGTTAGAGCGAGAGCGAGTATGCGAGCGGCTGTGAGCGTGAATCCACCGCGAAGCAGTGGCGCATCAAAAGGGGGGTTTTGCTTGTGTTTGTTGAAATTGTTATGGGGAGCCAATACGGCTCCTCACAACAACTGCAACTGTTTTCCGCCCGTTGTATTGACCGCAAAGTACCGAGGTTTTTGTATTTATATTTGGAAATTAGTATAAAGACACGTGTATTTATCAAAACCGATAGCACATCTGACTTTGAAAATTACTTTCAAAATGATTGAATGATAAACAGAAGTTTGAAAATGAGTTTCAAGTCAATTGGACGATAATCAAAAAAATTTTATTCAACAGTTTTCTGCGAATTTTCCGACCTTAGGGGTAGATTTTCCAAAATCTTTGAACACAGCGTCTACTATTTATTCCCATAGAACCTTGAAAATGAGTTTGAAGCCAGTCGCATGAAAATTAAAAATGTCGAATGGCAGACTTTTCCACCGATTTTCCGACCATGGGCAAAATTTCCAAAATCGCTGATACACATGTCAAATTATTTTATGTAAAGAGCTTTCAAAATGAGTTTGAAGTCAATCGGACGATAATCAAAAAAGTTTCATACAACAGTTTTCCACGAATTTTCCAACTTTGGGGGTAGATTTTCCTTTCGTGAAGAGCTTTGAAAACGAATTTGAAGGCGATCAGACTAAAATTAGACTTTCGCCCATACAACCTTGAGAGCCCCATTTTCCGCCATGGGGGTGGATTTTCCAAAATCGGTCCAATACGTGTCGAATTAATTTTTGTGTAGCACTTTGAAAATGAGTTTGAAGCCGATTGGATGGTAAACAATAAAGTTTCATACAACAGTTTTCCGCGATTTTGCACGCTTGTGGGTGGAATTTTCCAAAATCTCGTCTTAGTGTGCACTTTCGTCATAGATGGAACCTACTGTGAAAATTCCTGTGCGATGATTGCCAATCAGTCAGTCAGTCAGTCAGTCAGTAAGTCAGTCAGTCAGTCAGTCAGACAGTCAGTCAGTCAGTCAGTCAGTCATAAGATAATAAGATGTTTTTCAAATTTCTTAAGCACTGCATTTATTTACAAATGAATTATTCTTTAATATGTTTTCAGTTTTGCTAAACGTCTTGAGGACTTCTTCAACCCCATATTGCTGGTTAATCTCATGATTTCGGCGCTACTAATTTGTATGGTGGGCTTTCAACTAGTCACGGTAAGATTTGATTTCCACATTCCACACATCTAATATCGGTAATAGAGTGTACACAACTTAAGCAAAAGTACATTATTATATAAACCAAACAGTTGCAGCCATATACTGGTTGCAGCGTGGTCGAACGACATGTTTAAGGTTTAAGTGTGAATTCTCTAGTCGATGTATACGCGACTACGAGACTTCCTGTACCCAGGTTTAAGATTTCCAAACAAATCTTTGTACACTTTCACTTACACCCATACAAATATTCGCACACAAACAAGCGACAGCGCATTGTAATGTGCAATCGAGACATTTCAAGTGGCAGCTGCGCTGCTGCTTCCCCCGCGTTTTTACTGAAATTTGAAATAAAATTGACTTACGCCTGCTATACGACCATACTAAATTTGGTGTATTTAGTTGCTAAGATCGACGCGTTCATTACAAAAAAAAAACCATTTAACTGGATCGTAAAAATCTATTGCGCCAAGGCAGACAAGGCAGACAAATTTTGTACTATTGGGACTTTTCGAACGTTCGCCTAATTTCATGCAAGCGAGCTCAGAAAATATAATTTGGCGAACGAAACACCGAACATCGCTTGAACAATCGCTAAATGCTCGCAAACTTACTTAAAAACAAGTGTCTAACGAAAAAGAAAAGCGAAAAACTATAACTAATAGGAAAACGTTTCCTCGGCATAATTGTTCGGCTGTCGCTTGTGTTTTCGAGTGTAGTGAATCACATTTTACTTTGGTTTTCAGTAATTTGCAGGCATCAAGTGCAGACGTAAAAGTTTTAATAAAGTGTGTTTTAATAAACGCAAGCACTTCTAAATTTATAATCATTAATATTTCATTGTATGCGATATTGACAGGACATCCCAAAAGTTTTTTCCATATGCCCAGGACTGGTTGTCGAAATCGATGGTCAAGAAACCAAGACTTTCTTAATTTAATCTATTTACTTTTTAATATTAATATAATTATTTAAGCAACCTGAATTTCAATTAAATTTGTAGAAAATATAAAACATAATTTTTTATTGGGGAACAAAATAGGAAATAAATACGAAAAAATAAAGCTAAAATATCGTTAACGATATCGCAAAAGGCGCCCAAAGATACTAGTAATTGAAAGCAAAAGATATCGCAGAAGACTCGACAACTATATTAGAAATTACTCGAAAAAGATATCGTAAAAGGCGTTTTCGATGTCTTTTACGAGTGTCGTAAACTAAACTTTAGCTGTCACAAACTGAGCAAGGGGTGATTATTTTGCGATATCTTTTACGAAGTTTGTGGCCACTGGGTGCTCATATTGCCTAACAGCTATCTGACAGAAAAAGACAAGTACGAAAGTAGAAAACACAAAACAAGGAGAAGCAGAAGCTGAACACGAAAGACCAAGCGCGATTGCAAACGCGATGCCAATGTGTTTAGCCAAAAATGGAACAAATGATTCAAATGTCAAGTCTAAAACAAGTAAGAATGCTCTAGTCGAGTATACCCGACTACGAAACTCCCTGTACCCAGATCTAAAACTTCCAATCATATGTCTCTTACACATGCACGCACACATACATGAGCAAAGCCGCACACACGCGAGCCACAGCGTACGCAAGGCATTTTAAGTCGTGGCTGTGCATCTTCTTCCCCCCCCCCCCCCCCCCCCTCGCTCAAGTACTGAATCTTGTTCGTTGAATAACTTCCGTGTTTATTATCGGATCGACTTGAAATTTGGACAGTAGATTAAAAGTTACCGATGTAGTGTACATGCCAAATCCCAAAGCTATATCTTTAAAACTGTGGCAGTAAAACGTTTTGATCGGTTTGCGGAAGAACGGGGTAAGATATCAGAGATTGGAAAACAAACTTGATCTGCGTATGGTATACAGGAACCTACATTCCAAATTTGGTGTCTCTACCTATTATAGTTTCTGAGATCGACGCGTTCATACAGACGGACAGACAGACGGACATGGCCAAATCAAAATCTCTTTTGATACTGATCAAGAATATATATACTTTATAGGGTCGGAGATGTCTCCTTCTGCCTGTTACATACTTTTGCATAAATCCAATACCCCCTTTTTACCCATTTTATGGGTACAGGAAGTAAAAAAATTTCCTGAAGAGCAAAGCGAAAAACTAGTTAAAATCGCTCTAGATAAAGACTGTGCCAATTGAAAAATGGTTCGAATATTTCGAGAAAAACGCTGACGCGTATGAACTCATAGACAGGCAAAAATATGTACAAGCTATGGGAAAGATGAGCGGTGCTGCTAAACTGTTTCTTGAAGCTGAGAGTGAATGCAGTTATGAAGAAATTAAGATGGATATTCATCAGCAGCTGCAAGAAAAAAAACAAGTTATAATGCTATAGTCGAGTATAGCAGACTACAAAACTCCCTGTAGCCAGGTCGAAAATTTCCGATCGCATCTTCGTACAATTAAGCATAGACACACACAGACACAAAGACGCACACACACAAGTGACAGCAGGACGACAGCGCAAGAGAGGCATTTTATGTCGTGGCTGTGCTGCTTCTTACCCTCTCGCTTCAGTACTGAATCTTGTTTGTGAAATAGCTTCCGTGTTTATTATCCCATCGAATTGAAATTTATACAGTAGATTAAGAGTGACTAAAGTAGTGTACATGCCAAGCTCCAAAGCTATATCCTAAAAGTGTGTCTGTAAATGGTTTTGATCGAATTGAATTGATCGAATCGGGAACAGGGGGAGATATCTGAGATCGGAAACAAACTTGATCTGCGTATGGTATACACGAACCTACAGTCCCAATTTGGTGTCTCTAGCTCTTAAAGTTGCTAAGATCGACGCGTTCATACTTACGGACGGACAGACAGATGGACATGGCCAAATCGAAATCTCTTTTGATACTGATCAAGAATATATATACTATATAGGGTCGGAGATGTGGCCTTTTGCCTGTTACATACTTTTGCACAAATCCAATTCCTCCTTTTTACCCATTGTATGGGCACAGGGAGCAAAAAGAAAAAAAAATGCATCGTTGCACGAGTATATGCTGTAGTTTAAAAAAATGGCATCAGTACGTGGAAGCGGACCAATACAGTCTATATAAAGTGTTTGAAATTGTCTTTTGCTCATAATTTGCTTCCCCATTGGTGTTTTAAGCGTCTGCGTTGGATATTTCGAAGTCTTCCATAGTTTGCAGTTACGAATATACGTACGTTTGTCGATAACCATGCGTGGCCATCAGAATTTACTACATATTTGCTCTAAGCACTTAGCTATTCCTCAATTCAATATCAATTTGATAAGTGCTGGTTAATTTGTCATATTCCAAGTATCATTATTTTCAAATCACTTAGACCATAAAAAGTAAAAGTAATTTCGAAATTTGAAAACAGTTTTTGGTTAACTGCGATTCGATTCCAGCAAGCTGCAAACTTAAATTATTTATTTTTTTTTAATATTTAATTGAGATGCCAGAGCTTCAATATTCATTTGAGACTTTTTGTATAAGTTATATATTTATTTGTAGCAGCAATGAAAAATTGTAAAATAACAATGACAACCGTTCTCTGTCATTTTACTCACTGTAACCATAAAATGGGTAATTAGGGGGTACTAAATCTGTGCAAATGTAAATGTGCAGGCAGAAGGCGACATCTCCGACCGTATAAAGTATATGTATTCTTCTTCTTCAGTATCAACAGAGATTTGATTTCGCCATGTCCATCTGTCTGTCTGGATGAACGTGTCAATCTCACCAACTTTAAGAGCTAGAGACACCAAATTTGGAAGGTATGTACCTGTATACCATACGCAGATCAAGTTTGTTTCCAATTTTAGATATCTCTCCCCGTTTCCCCGCAATTCGATAAAAACGTTTTACACCAACAATTTTTAAGATATAGCTATGGCATGCATAATACTTTAGTCACTCTTAATCGACTGTCCAAATACAAAGTCGATCGGATAATAAACACGAAAGTTTTTTAACAAAGAAGATTCAGTACTGCATCGCGGGGGGAAGAAGCAGCACAGCCACCACTTGAAATGCCTCGCTAACGCTGTGCCTCTGGTGTGTGCGGCTTTTGTGTTACATTTTTACTTGTTTTGTTTGCTTAGTGCCAGATGCTGTTCGCTGTATGCATGAGTGGCGTTGTTTAGAAATGCTTTGCGGTTTTTGTGTACATCTTTGTGGGCGTTTCTCGCTCGTTTTGTTCTTTCTTGCTGCTGTTTATACTCTGTTTCCGTAGGGAAAATAAGTGTATTGGGCCTGCGAAATGTCCGTCTGTCCGTATGACCGCAATTTCTTCCCACACCCTTAAAGCTAGAAAGACCAAACTTGGTGCACATGTTGGTGTATACCCTAAATTTATGAAGTGTCAAGATTGCCACTCCACACCCCCACCCCCTCCCCCACAATTTGGGGAAAACCTGTATCTTCCACATTTTTAAAGCTATACTCATCAAATTTGTCATACATACTTATTTTGACCCCCTGGACAAATCAGCATCAAACAATTTTTAACCCGCCTACCCTAAGCGGTAAAATCTATGTCGCCCACCCCTGTACAGGTAGAGCTATCAAATTTTACATACAGACTTCTGTTTTTTTTCTGTTTTTTCGCGTCTGTTTCCGAATCCACAAATAACCAAATTATACAAAACTGGGTACAGAGTATTCTGCAGTCGGGTGCGTTCGACTGCAACGTTGTTTCTTGTTTGCTATAGTTGTGGTTCTCTTGATGCATATAAGCCCACTTGTCCTACATGTAATCCCCAGTCGAAAAACTTCCAACAGGATGTCCGCCATTCATAAAAAGTATATATCCGGTGGCAATTTCGGATCCAGAATAAGAAAGTGTTTACAGCTCATTTATATCTTCTGCTAAGTCTAGTAATAACCGAGATCTATCAACACACCCACGTTAAGCCGTATCACCGTATACCGAATATTACCAGCGCAGAGCGGAAACTTTCAGTCTAAAAGTAAACTGCTTATCAAAAACGAGTTCTTCAATGCGAATACACAAATTTTTGGAAGTGCAACCGTCCCTTAAAGAATATTATATTTCCTTCCATTGTACGCAGAAACAATGATTCTCCTCCATATACAGGTCTTCAGTTATTTGACCAAAGCAATTTAGCATTTTTGGATAGTGGCCCTAATAAGAGTGTGATTGGGGGCCAATTGCCTAAAAATTTGCTAACATCGAACACCAAGTTCAGAAAACTAAAAGGTGATTGTTCGTACAGCATAAAGCCGAAGTCAAAAAGTATTACGTTTTCTAATTATTCCGTAAGAGTATAACCTATTACAGAAGGATGCTGAATTTCTGATTATGCAAACAATGATACAAGACACCATCTATGGAATGGATTTTTGGAAGTCGTTCGGAATAAAAATTGCAAAGGTTATGGTAGTAAACGATTTGGTCTGTGAGAATCAAACGGGTATTACAACACCGTAGTAGATTTTGTTTCCTTCCTCAAAGAGAGATGGATTGGGGAAAACGTCTGCGATGCCCCACCGGCGTGCAATTAATATCAATTAGATAATCGATCGTATACACAAGCAACCCTAAGCAACAGCTGATCGATGCCGCTGGCAACTGCGCCCGCTGCCTATAAAACGAGCACGAATCGCCTTCCGACCTAATCCTGCCCATTTGGAGGCAGTGTATTATCAGGTAACATTGATGCGATTTCCGAATCGACCTGGCTAGCTTTGGGCAGCACGATTCACGAATCGCCTCCCGACCTAATCCTCGCCAGACGCTATTCCACCACGACGCAGTGCATCCGCCAGATGACCTGACATCCTCGACTCGGTGCACCGACAAGGCACAGCAAGCGGTAACCACGGCACTCCCACGGAGGCCCGATCCAACTAGACAAGGGTTGGACACGGCGACTCCTGGTCACTGAAATGGGTACCATACGAGTAACAGCACGCGAACTACTTCAACAGATTAGAATTACGAAACTTTATTTGGTGCGTTTTATTTGGTTGCGGGTAAATGTTTTGAGCAAACAAAGGGGGCCCAGATTCTCGGAAATAAACAAATTTCTGTGGCGGACCTTGGAAACGGCAAGATAATCCCGTGCCACCCAAAAGAGGTCTTTTCACGTCCTTAATAGAGGACAGTATCGATACAGGTGATGCAAATCTATAAAACAAAGATATTATTCCTTATCACAAGCCAAAGAACATCAATTAGGAGTTCTTGAAGAAGCACCACCTTCTGCATGGACTTCTACTTCCGTACTTGTTCTTAAGCCTGGTAAAGTGAGAATTTGTCTGGATTCAAGGTAGCTAAATATTGTAACCGATAATGATTCTTATCCTACACCGGTTGTCGAAGGACTAATTAGTCTTCTTCCACCAGTCCACTGCATCTCTAAAAAAGACCTGATAGACGCCTTCCGGCGGATTTGTTTGGACTCTCAGTCAATGCCAATAACCACTATTACTGTTCCTTTACACCAATTCACTAGGATGCCGTTTGGATTGAAAAACACTCCTCGGACATTGGAACAGGAATGTCAACTTAAAAATTTTTGTCGAAAGGCTGCCAGATGTATTTTTTTGGTGTTAACACATGGGCGACTAAGCAGCCTCTGTCGAAAAGGTTGCCGGAATGTTTTGGCAGGCTATCTGGCATGTGTTTACACATGTCTGGCAGCAAAATTGGTCGATTGTTCGGCCTACTGGCATACAGTAGTATTTCGAGTGCTTTGGTTTGAGTGGAACACAACGCCCCCGTGATACAGACAAGTGCCTGTCGTTAGGTCCTTTTCATCAGCTTCAGGTATGTGGTCTTCTTCATGGCTTGCCACCATACCAGAAAGCCGTGTAGTAGAACCGGCGCACTACTGAGATGTAGATACAATGCATCAGTCGTGGTGACGGGACCCAAGTACTGGTTAGAATCTTCTGCGATACGTAAAGCGCGATTGTTGCCTTTTTTACCATATCAGATATTTGTCATTCGTTTTTGTCTCGAGCGGTTTTCCGTTCGCTTTGTTCCACCGCGGTACCTTGTATCTCTTAGTAAAGAGAATGAGGTCCGTCCTTTCCGCGTGGATGCTTAATCCGGCTCCGGTGGCCCATCTTAGTAATTCCTGTAATGCGTATTCTATGACAAATGAGGGTCGATGGACATTTTTCCGTGACAATAATGCTTGTGTCATCCGCATTGGCAGTTATCTTTGGGGCTTTCCTGTGAAATTTTTAAAGTATTTTGTCCACCACTACATTTCATAACAGAGGAGACAAGACTCCGCCTTGAGGCGTGTCTCCATGAGCTTCCTTTGTTATGGTGGTGGCTCCCCATTCGGCTTTGACTCTTCTGCAGCTCAAAAGGTTCTGTATCCACGAGTCTATTGCCGAGTGGGGTGCTGTGACTCTTGAACCTAAAAAAAAATTCCGTCCAATCCAGGAGACTTTTAGCTCGTGAGCGAGTCTATTGCACACTGGATTTTCATCGGTGTAATTGTGTCTGCGGGTAGGTCCGAGTTTATTGTTCGAATAGCTTAAGGTGTGACAGACTCTGCGACTTCTGTAAGCTAACACGCGCAAGTCAAAATATTCAGATCATGCTATTAGACCGGACGCGACGACAACAAAAACGCAGACGGAATCTGACACCCGCATGCCAGCTCTGAGCGACCACTACAAGAACGGTCACGAGGCGCCGACTCAGCATTCTGTTGCCGGTTCTGCCGCGAACCATGGACTATGCGCCGGCTCTGACGCGGCCCATGGGCCTTGCCGGGTAGCATAACTTATATTTAAGATTAGTTTTTATACAAAAGCTCAAGCGCTCGGTTGAACAATTATTTACATTGAATAAAGTTACATCTATCATACGAACGGGATTTGTTTACTGGCTCCCAACGGTCAAAGTACCTGCGATTTGAAGTGTTAAAGTGTAAACGCAGTGATAAAATTTTTAAAGAAATACATCGTCGTGCCAACACCGCGATTAAAATATGGTTCATATGCTTAAGTGGAACAGCAGACACTTACTTAGTACAGTGTTAATAAGAAAATCACCAACAGTTGGTGTGGAGTTATAAAAAAACACAACAACAAAAACAAAAAATAAAGCCCCAGCGATAGCTGAGCGAGTAAAAATGAAAAAGAAAAAAAAAACACAATAAAAAAGAAAAAAAATAGAACCCCAGCCATAGCTGAGAGAGTAAAAAAATAAAAAGACAATAAACAACAAAAAAAGAAGCAAAGCCCCAGCCATAGCTGAGCGAGCTGGAAAAAAATTAACAAAACCTACAATTGGTACACGCATCGGCCACCTCTTCAGCTACACTTATAGGGCTTAGTATTACAATAAAATTTAAGTGATGTGCTTATGTGCTGTCTGTCCCGAACAAGTGTTAGACATTTTAGTTTAGTTTAGTTTAGTTTAGTTTAGTTTAGTTTATTGTTATATGCATTTTTAATACACTAACCTTTAACTTTTAAACTAAATGTTTTGTGTTTCCTAAAGCGAGTTTTAAGGCCGTTGTAGTTCATTTTAATAAATATTTATTACATCCTTTATTTATAAAAATTCTTCTCCTACGCACTTCGGCGTTTGTTACGCCTTCCTTGGGAGTGTGGTTTTTCATGTATATAAAAAACACAGTTACATACATATAACAATTAAACAAACATTTTTAGTTACATTAAAATACATACATTAAAACTTATTGTAGTATTTCCTACAGTGTCGTCATTGTTTCTACGTCTAAATTGCACTTTTGTTTCTGTTTATCTGTCAACTGCTATTACTGCGGCGTAAATAAAGTTTTGTTAGGTAGTTTTTCAGCCGGGGTACAGATCTCAGTCTGTATGAGTCCAGCACTTACAAGAAAATTTTTAAGACATGCTGGGAAAGGAAACGTTCTAGGGGATATATATGTGTCAATACTACGGCCTCTTACAACTCTGCAGGGGAAAAGTAACCAGGAGCTGACCAGGATTCTACCGCTGGTGCTCTACATATACCTCGCTCTACGTTAGTATTAGTTTTTACAAATGCCGGGATTGTTCACACGGGCGGCGGGATATACATCGCTCTATGGATAGTGTTATTATTCAATGTTAAATGTGGAGATAAAGACAATCATTTGGTTATTCTTGATTATCTTTATTCCAATCCCTTACGGTTAATTAACTAAACTACGCGTGCCCTGTTGCACTGCCGCCTAACGGCTCTTTTACTCACACTCTGTTTACTCTGCGTGCTTCCGACGCACGTCTACTCACTTTTCATGTTTCTCGCTAAGTGCTTACGCACTTCGGCTCGATTCTTATCTCACGTATCAAGTGATCTATTCTGCCCGGCTCAGCCACGCGCGAACCTGAAAAGTTCAATCTTACCACGAGCTTTCGCTCTCTCTCTGTTGTGAGGGGGATGCTTAACAGCCTCCTTACACCCCCCTGTGCGGTTAGTTCTCTCAGTGGGATTTTCCTGCGGACATTAAGGAGCCGTATATTGGATTTCTACACCCAAGGAACCCAAAAACGATTTAAAATTCTTGCTCGTGAATTGAACCCCATTATCACACAGGAACTTCTTGAGCTCCCTAAACCTGCTCAAGATTCGTTCACTGAATGCTGTCTGCAATTGACTCGCCGTAGCTTTTCGGAGGGGGACCAATTCGACCCACTTCGAAAAAACATCATGAAACACTAACAACATCGAGTTGCCGTGCTTCGAACGCGGCAAGGGACCAACGAAGTCGGCACATAACACTGCCATAGGCTCTGCCACCTGACTTGTCAGCATCCGACCGGCTGGCTTTAGCTGTTCCATTTTAAATTTTTGGCACAGCTTACAGCACTTTACGTATTTGGCAGCATCCCGAAACCTGGCCAATAATACCTTTGGGCGGGTCTAGACACGGTTTTCCTCACGCCTTGGTGTCCGGCAGTGGGAGCATCATGGCACTCCTGCAGCACCCCTCCCCGCTGACCACTGGCAACCCAAAGTTTCCATGGAATGTAATCCTCGTCATCTGGCATATGACCCAAGTGTCGGTAGAGCTGCCCATTTTCCTCGACAAAATCGGGATAGTTATCAGGCTCTTCAGCGATCTGGACCCGCATTCTCGCGATCCACTTGCAGGGGGTCTCGACCACCACTGTTTGCTGGCAGATCTCATGTGGTATGCACATATCGAGAGCTCACTGTACTCAGCACTATGTCCAGTATATACTTCACATATACAAATAAAAAAATAAATATTATAATACAATGACACTTAGTCTATGTTGCCTAAACATACGACATATTCAAGTACATATGTTATATATAAAACGACTTATAGCCTGTTTCCACGACAGCCAAAATATGTAACATATAAAAAATGTGGATGATGGTGTTTCCACGGTCAAATGTGAAACGGTATACGAATTAGCCATTCGCCCGAAATAAATCAGCTGGTCGGCTTGTTTTGATGCAATTTTTTACGAAGAGTGAAAAATATGGCAAATAATGGCAGTATAGTAGTAGAAGCAAAGTTGCATATCAATAGGCAGATAGTTGCAATATGTTTGTACAATTTGGATAAATTGGTGAATGACTGTGATGCGGAGATGGCAGAAATTTACAATGAAATTGCAAGTGCGCACCTGTGAAGTGCACAAATATCATTGCTCCCAAAAGGCGGGGTACCTTGTCAAAATCTTGCTATTTCGAAGGTCAAACCTCCGGATAAACCTTCCCTTTTAACCTCATCCTTACTAAATACAAAAACTTTAAGATATAAGCAATTTACATTTTATTTCAAAAATTAATTTTGGCGCACAATTCGTCATTGTTTACCTTTTCCCCAGTTCATCGATAAACATCGTGTGTTCGATAGGAAAATACTAAAAAATGCCGGGGCGAATGGCATCATATTTAATATATGACGAATTTGTCATTTTTTTCTTATGGGATTTTCTACAGGAAATATGTGTCATATTTCCAAAATCAAAAAATGACGAAAAATGACGAAAATTGTGAAAATATGATGTCGTGGAAACAGGCTATTATATGCCACTGAGGACCGCGCAACCTAAGGCTTAATTATATTTTATACCAAATTGTAAGGTACAGAAGAATAAATGTATCTGGAGCGACAAGAACAGTCGCTCCTAACTCAAAAAAGTGTCTTTATTCTACGATACCAAATGGCGACCGTGACTAAGGTCAAAATAGACCTGGACACAACAACAACAACAATGGCAGCAACAACAACAGCATGCAGAAACAACAACAACGGCAGCAACAGCAGAAACAACAACAACGGCAGCAACAGCAGCGGAAACAATAACAACGGCAGCATCAATAACAACAACAACTAATTAATAAACGCAGTGAGTAGAGTGTGATGTGTGCAAAAGAAGCGGTTTGGTAAACAGACTGAAGGCCAGAAAGGCTGAACTCCTAAAGTTGTTAAACAGCAAGAATGTCATATGTTGGGACAACTTGGTAAAATTACATGCCGAAGTTGAACATATAAAATATTATATATATTTTTTCATTGCACTGCGTGCATAATTATTTTTTCATTGCACTGCGTGCATAATTATATTGATTGCACTGCGATGCATACTATATTATATATAAAACCATTGTACAATTGAGCGACATAAAAGTTGCGAAAACTATACAACAACACTAGGTAGGAAAACATGTACATTCACCTTGTGTGAATTAATTTTAAGCTTCTCTCCGCCAATTGGCGTATGACCATTCTATGTACTTCGGCGCGATAGGCGTCAATAAAAAAAAATATATATATATATTTATATGCATGTATACATATACATAAACATCGTATGAAAAAAAAAAATATTAATAATAATATTATGCTTCAGAATAAAAGTATAGATTCAGTAATATAATATAAAAATATAACAAAACATTATATTTTCAATACGGAGACTTTATATACCATATACAGTAAAATCCCCTGTGCCACTATGGGCCTTAAGACACAAAAACGGTGGATTCCACCGCTAACGTCATTAATAAGGTCGAGATAGAAACACCAGACCTAAAAGTAATCACAGTTCTTCTTATAATTATTGTAGTGCTAATGTGTATTAGCCTTTTTACTCCCTGTATCCATAAAATGGGTAAAAAGGGGGTATTGGATTTGTGAAAAAGTATGTAACAGGCAGAAGGAGACATCTCCGACCCTATAAAGTATATATATTCTTGATCAGTATCAAAAGACATTTCGATTTGGCCATGTCCGTCTGTCTGTCCGTCTGTCCGGATGAACGCGTCGATCTCAGCAACTATAAGAGCTAGAGACACCAAATTTGGAATGTAGCTTCCTGTATGCCATACGCATATCAAATTTGTTTCCAGTCTCTGATATCTTACCCCGTTCTTCCGCAAATCGATCAAAACGTTTTACAGCCACAGTTTTAAAAGATATAGTTTTGGGACTTGGCATGTACAATACTTTAGTCACTCTTAATATACTGTCCAAATTTAAAGTCGATCGGATAATAAACACGGAAGTTATTCAACGAACAAGATTCCGTACTGGAGCGAGGGGGGAAGAAGAAGCACAGCTAAGACTTAAAATGACTTGCGTAGGCTGTGGCTCGCGTGTGTGCGGCTTTGTGTATGTGTGCGTGATGTGTTAGAGACGAACATATGATTGAAAGTTTTAGACCTGGGTACGGGGAGTTTCGTAGTCGGGTATACTCGACTAGAGTATTCTTACTTGTTTTAAAATTGTACAAGGTGCACAATAGATGCATAAAGAAAAAATATATGAGTCTTAGATAAAATAGAGAACAAACATTACAAACAAAAAAACACAACGATAATTTCTTTTCTAAATAATCACAATGGCTACGAACAAAGCGATAGCAGAAGTTTACTTAGGAGACCCGAATTTTACAGAAAGGGTTCAGCAGTTAGTAACCATAACACCAATATTCATATACGAACTTATGTACATATATGTATATAAATACTTATAATCTTGATCACTCACCTCTGATACATTGATCAAAAACGCAAGAAGGAATGGTATTAAGTACCATTCCTGATATACAAGTGAGATCAGTAAGTAAAGAACACCCAATATTAGGCTGAACGTTAGATTTTGTTGTATTTAAAAAACAACACCCCATTTTAGAAAAAACCCACGTTGTGCATTTGCCCAAATAATTAAGAATGTCAATAAATGGAATGTATACAAATTGTTACCATTCTTAGAGAACAACGTGCCGGGTTTGATAAATCTTTCAAGTGCCTTAACAAGAGTGAACCGATTTCAAATGATACAAAGTCAAAACATGTTAAAGTTGTTATTGATTCCTACAATACCATCCGTCAACTTATATGTGACAATGCAACAAAATTCAAAGATTTGCATTTAACACAGGCAATTGACCTATTAAGCAGTTTAAGAGAAAACATTAAGCGAATTTCGGATAGGCATAAAATAACAATATTCCTTCCAAATTCTCTTAACACTTCAGCGTCATTCGTCGAGAAATCACTTTCATTGCCGGATAATATTAAATCATTGGAAACTGAAGTAAATACCCCAACAACTGACATCATAATGGCCCAAACAGCTATAAGTTATAAGCTCAAATTAGCCTCATCGCTCTTACCAGAGTTTGATGAAAAGGCAGAAAACTTACAAAGCATCAAAGATGCTTTGAGTCTTATAGACTCACTAAAAGAAAATCTTGAAGAAACAGCTGTCAGTCGAATTAAGACAAAATTAAAAGGCCATGCGAGGAACTTGATATTCAACGAGGAAACTATCGCGGAAATCGCTGCAAAATTATCAAGCACAGTAAAAGGCGAATCAGTCGAAGTATTGTCAGCCAAATTACTTAACTTGCAACAAAAGAATAAAACTGTCAACCAATATACACAAGAGGTTGAGCAGTTAACAACGGCTTTAGAAGGTGCACTTATTCATGATGGCTTAACGCCAGAATTGGCCAATAAATACAGTAGAACGCAAGCAGTATCGATAAGGTAGAACTTATACATGCAGGCTGGCACATTCAACAGCATGAATGATGCCATATCAAAATTTGTCAACAGCTCCACCGAAGCACCAATACTGTACTGTATTACAAGAACTACTCTCAACGCGATGGAAACCGCGGTCTTGGAAATTATAGAGGCCGTAACTATAGCAGAGGCGGTCAACGGTACAATAATAGTCATTCTAACAATACCAACTATAGAGGCGGCTCGAACAGAGGCGGTTCAAATAGAGGTAATAGAACTCAAATAGAGGTAATAGAACTAATAAGTCATCCACAATAGGGGTACTCCCCGGGAAGTGCGTTTCGAACAGTAGTTCCAATTTCTCCATGTTATTGGAGGTGAAGGAGTCATCTTTCCTCTTCAGGGTCATATTGGCCTCAGGCGCCCGTTTTGAGAGCACTTTGTGCAGTCGGGCGCCCTCTACACACTTTCTATGGATTCACAAAAGTCTCTGTAGTTCTTCCGTTTAGCTTTCCTTAACTCCTTGTTGTAGGAGGTAAGACTCTGACGGTAGAGGTCCCAGGTGTCATCCCTCTTCGCTCTATTGAAGAGTTGACGGGTGGTAACGCGCAGCTTTTCGAGGCGGTTGTTCCGCCATGGGGCGTCTGTTTCCCTACGTTGTCTACCCAGGGGACAGCTACTTTCGAAGGCAAATAATATGCTACTATTAAGACTATTAACATATCTCTCGAGCTTCAGTGGGTGTTTGGGTATACCAGTCACATCCCTGGTTAGCTCGAGAGATATGTTTCTCGTGTAGAGTTCCCGGTTCGTTTTCCTAGGATTACGAATAGCTGTGCTAGTATCCATATTCGCCCTAAGGTTGAATAGCATTGTTCTGTGGTCTGACATGGACTCCTCTGGTGATACATGCCAGTCCCATATGTGTGGCTTGAGGGACGGGCTTACCAGGGTAATGTCCAGTACTTCTTCTCTGATTCTATTTACGAATGTCGGTGAAGATCCGACATTTCCTATCTCTAGGTTATATTTGAATATAAAATCAAGTAGGCACTCACCTCTGGGGTTGATGTCCTTACTCCCCCACACCACGTGGTGCGCGTTGGCGTCGCATCCCACGATGATAGGCAGTCGATGCGTCCTGCAATACTCCACCAGACCACACACTTCTGGGGGTGGGCAGGGCTCATCTCCTGCGAAGTACGCCGACGCTACCACTATTGTGGTGGCGGTTCTTAGTGCCTGGACTGTAATTGGGACGCAGTCCCGGGTCAGAAATTCTGAAAGGATATTGTAGTTAATGCCTTTCCTTACCATTATACAGGTTCTTGGAGTTGTGCTCCTATGGTCATATACTACCTTTGAGTCCCTTGTGTAGAGGCCATTTATGCCGTGGTTGAACCACGGTTCCTGTACTAGGGCTAGCCCAAGATGTTGGTTGATGAACATTCTAGCTAGGACGGCCGAGGCCGCCTTTGCACGGTGAATGTTCACCTGGGCTAGTCCGGTGCTGATGACTGGCGTCGTCATCAGCAGACAGTTGATGCCTCAGTTTCTGGCGAGTCGGGCTTGGATGTGCCCCCCTCGCCACCGTTCGTCAGTGTGACGTCGGCTTCATCCCCTTTCGCTTGGCATTGGAGCTCCAGGTCAAGCTCTTGGGATGACATTGGAGCGCCATCCTCCATGTCCACCTCCAGCTCCATATCTTCTGCTGCGCCAGGCTCGAGTGTGACCTCTGCCAGGCTCTTATCCTCGGCCAGGTCCGTCGAGCTGGCTATTGCCTCTGTGCAGTGAAGCACAGGGGCCGCTGTGGTCTCAGCTGCTGTGTTGTGTTCTTGGGGGGGGGGTGGTCGGGCCAGTGGCTTCGTCGTCCGCCTTCTTCTTTGGCCTCTTTAGGCCGCTCACGGGGATTGACCCGAAGCGGAAAAAGAGCTGGTGCCCTCTCTCCACTATCGTGTCCCTTGACATCTCGTCAATCCCTATGACGAAGAGGGCTCCTCCCCCCTCGTTCCTCCTGGACAATACTCTCCACGAATCGGTCTCGATCTTGTTTTAATTCCTCAGCAGACTCAGCAAGGCATCGGTTGACCGATCCGCGCTTCTTGGACAGAAGACCGTGATGTTGTGTGGTGAGGGTATGCCATCACCTGTCCTTGCATCAAGTGGCACACCCTTCCAGGAGTGTAACGTCGGCGCTGCGCTCATCAGCCAATCGGCTGACCCCTCGTCGGTGCAATCGACGACTAGGTGGCCTACACGGAAATGAATGCCAGTGTAGGAGAGCGCAGTGTCCCATCCTGCGACTTCGATCTCGTCGAGGATGGCCTCCTCCAGCGCGGATAATTCCCTGTGGCTGAGGATTACCTGGGGATAATCCACAGGCAACACAGCCACCTTCACCTTCTTCGCAATCGTCGCGTACGACGCGCGAGGTTGGGTGGACGCTGGTGGGGGAGGTGCTACTGCTGCTGCAGCAGCTGCCGCTTGGGACGTGCTGGGGTGGTCCACAGCCGCTTGCGCAGCCCTAGCGGTTGATGATCCCTGCGGCGCCTTCGTGGTGCACGCCCTTTTTGGCGTTCCAGTCGGAGGCGTGAGGCTGCTGTTGGAGCGTTTTGGAGCGGGTGTTCTGGCCTGCTCCGGCGCTGCCTTCGGCTCCGTAGCCCTTCTTAGGGCCTCTTCCGGAGGGTGCCCCTGCTGGAGGTACCTCAGGTACCACTTGACCCGCGAACCACACAGATTGCGCCTGTTCGGGTCATCCAGCCCCCCCGGTTGGCCGCGCGGAGGGAGGAATTCCTTTTTCTTCTGGCGCTGCGGCTGTTGCTGCCCCTGTCTGTCGGCTTTCAGCGGCGGTCGCATCGGCCGGGATGGTCCGGTCGAGATTCCGCGCGCTTCTGCCGACGTAGTGGCCTGCCATGCTGGTTGGCCATGTGCTCCACGCACATGACCCTGCGGTGCCTGCGGCACTCTCCGATTGATTGGAGCTGGGTGTGGAGGTTGGTCTACCACTGAGGGCCTCTCCCTGTCTAGGAGCTGCTCCTCATGATGTCTTGCGACATCGGCCGCGGGGATGTCCTGCGGGGATTTCAAAATATTATTACAATTGACTTACTCTTCGATTATTTTATAATCATTCACGACTTCCAAATAGTTCATAATGAATTCCCCGTACCATGCGACGGAATTCTGGGACTTGACTTCGTTCGAAAATTCGATTGCATAGTAGATTATCACTGTTGCGGCTAGGGTGAGCTTTTTCACTAGCACCTCTGACTCAAATAGTCAGCAATTAATCCAATTGTCAAATTATTTCGCAGCTAGAGTGAACCCTTTCACTAGCACGTCTGACTCAAAATAGTCAGCAATTAAATCCAATTGTTTGAACCACCAAATGCAAAACATAACGCACGAACATTGCTTCTGTTTAAAGCAAATACAATTTGGGGCTTATTGGCAATATTTAACAATGTTTGTTGCACTAAAGGTTGTTTTATGTAAGTCAAACGACAGGCCAACGTGCTTGCCGCTTGTTACAATTTTGATTCCGAGACGAATAGTTCGATATGAGAGATAATTTCACACTGAGAGCCGAATTCAAGATCGGCTGCAGCTGAACTAAAAGGGTCCAGCGCGGGCGACAAAACAGTAAGCTACAAATGAGCGCAATTAGTGCGTTTGTTCGAAACTACATTTTGTTTGTGCTGCCACCGTCTAAGCTGCGCTGCCTGGTGAGGCGCTGAACCGAACATACTCCTCCCGTTGGAGGACCCGAGTCTTCAACGTCCCTCTTTGGCAGCGAACACAGCTTTGCAATAGATCTAGTTGTGATTCCAGTGGCAGTCTTCAGTTCCGCAACTCGTGCTACGCCATCCGCCCCGACAGTCAGCTTGATTACTCTTGCCAGGGGCCAACTGAAAGGGGGAAGATTCTCGTTCTTCACGAGAACAACGTCGCCGACACCAAGTCCAGGTTGATCAGATATCCACTTAGACCTCCCTGCAGGAGAGTCAGGTACTCTTCTCGCCACCGTGACCAGAACGTTTGATAAGACACGCGCTGCCAACGATCGAGGCCATTGAAGTTTAATCCAGTGATATCTGGAACAGAAAGCGACTTGGGCGGTGATGTACCCAAAAAATGAGCTGGCGTCAAAACATCAAGATCATCTGGATGCTCTGTAACTGGAAGTAATGGGCGTGAATTAATGATTGCAGTGATATGACAAAGAAGTGTACGCAAATTATCAAAACTAAGGAGCGAACTAGCAGCGGATCGATAAAAATGGTACTTTGCCGTTTTTACTGCGGCCTCCCAAAGCCCGCCAAAGTGCGGGGAGCGAGGTGGGATGAATCGCCAGTCAATTGAATCTGCCACACAAAAATTTTGTACTGCCTTTCGATGCTTGTCGCTCATAAATAATTGCTTAAGCTGCTGCAGTTCATTCTTGGCGCCTACGAAGTTAATTACATTGTCCGACCAGATTTCCTTCGGGCGACATCTGGTGCAGATAAAACGCTGAAGAGCGCTAAGGAACGCTGATGTCGACAAATCCTGTACCAATTCTAAGTGCACGGCCTTATTCGCAAAGCAAATGAATACGGAGATATAGCATTTGATTGGTGGCCTGGTGCGAACTTCGCTTTTATAATAAAATGGACCACAAAAATCTACTCCGGTGATCATGAAAGTGTACGCCGAGTCATCCACTCTCTCCTTTGGCAAGTCCGCCATGATGTGTTGAAGCAATCGAGGTCTTGCTCTGAAACATCTGATACATTTACTTTACAGCGGCATTTACTTACAATAGTTCGCATTTTGAGTACGACAAGTACAAATATAAATATTAACAAGAAGAGTGCTATAGTTGAGTATACCCAACTACAAAACTCCCTGTACCCAGGTCAAAAATTTCCGATGGCATCTTCGTTAACTTCCACATACACACACACATACACAAACACACATACATACACAGCAAAAGCGCCAGCGCAATCGAAGTATTTTAGGTGGCTGTGCTTCTTCTTCCTACCGCGCTGCAGTACTGAAACTTGTTTGTTGAATAACTTCCGTGTTTATTAACCGATCAACTTGAACTTTGGACAGAAGATTAAGAGTGACTAAAGTATTATACATCCCGAATCCGAACTCTATATCTTGAAAATTGTTACTGTAAAACGTTTTTGTTGAATAGCGGAAAAATGGGGTGGAATATCTCGGATCCAAAATAAACTTGACCTGGGCCTGCTATACACGAACATACATGCGAAATTTGGTGTCTCTAGCTCCTATAGTTGCTGAGATCCTTGCGTTCACACATACGGACGGTCAGATGGACAGACGGACGGACGGACAGACGGGCAGACAGACGGACATGGCCAAATCGAAATCTCTTTTGATGCTGATCAAGAATACATATATACTTTATAGGGTCGGAGATGTCTCCTTCTGCCTGTTACATACTTTTGCACAAATCCAATACCCCCTTTTTACCCATTTTATGGGTACAGGGAGTAAAAATGGCGTCTAGTAGTGGATTATCGGCAAATAAATTAGCTAGAATTGAAGAAACTCTAGATCAAATAGGAAGAGCGAAATATTTTTCGTGTCTGGACCTTATGTCTGGATTCTATCAAATATAACTAGAAAATAAATCTATAAATATAACATAATTTTCTACAAGCACTGGCTCATATCGCTTTACGCGATGGTCTAAAAGTAGCCCCAAATTCATTTATGAGAATGATGCAAATTGCTTTTAGGGTTTAGAACCATCGCAAGCATTTCTTTATAAGGATGATTTAGTTGTTATCGGTTGTTCTGAACAAACATGTTCAAAAATCTAACAAGTATATTTGAACTTTATCGAAAACACAACCTCAAATTAAATCCAGAGAAATGTTCATTCCTTAACATTCCTTGGCCATAAATGTACAGACCATGGCATTCTTCCGGATAATAAAAAATATGATGTAATTAAAAATTATCCAACACCACAAGATGCCGATAGTGCACGACGTTTCGTCGCTTTTTGTAATTATTATAGAAGATTCATTAATAATTTCTTACAATACTCACGTCATTTAACAAGACTATGCAAGAAAAACGTCATATTTGAATGGACTAAAGATTGTGAAGAATCATTTAAATATCTCAAAAACGCATTAATGAAGCCAACATTATTGAAATACCCTGATTTTAGCAAAGAATTTTGCATAACCACAGATGCAATTAAACATGCATGTGGTGCAGTACTTTCACAAGACTGCAACGGTGCGAAATTGCCAGTTGCATATGCATTAAGATCGTTCACACCGGGAGAAAGCAATAAATCGACTACAGAACAGGAATTAGTAGCAATACACTGGGCAATAAAACATTTCAGACCTTATATTTACGGAAGGCATTTCTTAGTTAAAACGGATCAACGACCGCTAACATTTTTATATTCAATGAAAAATCCAACTTCAATACTAACAAGAATGCGATTAGATTCAGAAAAATACCAATTTACGGTAGAATACCTCAACGGGAAAGATAATCACGTAGCAGATGCATTATCTAGAATTAACATAGACTCACTAATAGAAATGAATAGAAAAATAATGATGGTCCAAACGAGATCATCAAAACGACAGAAAAACATCTGCGCAGATGATAAAACAAAATTGCAAAAAGATCCATTTTCAGTTAATGATTTGTACTCTAATGAAAAATTCGACTTAGGTCAATTATTTCAAAGGCTAAATGCAGAAGCCGGATTACATAAAAGTGTTAACACTAAATGAATTTAAAAATATGGGCAATAAATATTTAAATGCATTAAAATAGACAAAAATGACGAAAATCAAATTAATACAATATTGTCGAAATACCATGATGATCCTATAGGAGGAGGCCATAAAGGAATTACGCGTACCTTGTTAAAAATTAAGAAATATTATTATTGGCCCCAAATGAATAAAACCATTGCAAAAATAGTTGCCAAAGCAATATTCGAATCTTTTGTGCTAAAGTATGGTCCTATGAAGACGTTCATAACGGACATGGGTACTGAGTACAAAAATTCACTAATAAATGACCTGTGTAAGTATATGAAAATCAGTAATATTCAATCAACAGCTCATCACCACCAGACTTTAGGAACAGTGGAGAAAAGTCACCGAACATTTAATGAATATATTCGTTCATATATTTCGATTGACAAAGACGATTGGGACATATGGTTGAATTTTTTCACCTATTGTTTCAACACAACTCCATCGACAGTACATGAATACTGCCCATATGAACTCGTTTATGGTAGATTACCAAGACAGTTCACAGAATTTAATAATATAACTAAAATAGATCCTATATATAACGTAGATGATTATGCAAAAGAGTTTAAGTTCAGATTAGAAGAAGCTTATAAAAGAGCAAAAACTTCAATAAAATATAGGAATAATATTAAAATAGATGTAGGAAAAAGATATTTCAAACAGTAAATAAGAATAGGCTAAAATTATTCAATAATTAAAAATTTAAATTTTTAGGTCTGATCAGCCATAATATTATTATTATATTATTATATATAATAATAGTTTTATTTAATGTATTATGTTTCCAATATTAAGTAAGGGTAATGATGCTTAATAGTTCTGCTTTCAACTTTATGTATATTCACTCCAAGAAATTTGACTTTACGCTGCGCTTACAAAACCCAACTGTGTCTCCCATTCAGTATTTTATCGATATCGCGACAATCGTAATCTATTATCTTAATGTTATGGTACATGTTATGCTAATGTTAATTCAACAGGACCGTATGGATGCAGTGATAGCCTACTATTTTACATTCGGCCCACCTGCTCATCCTCATCTGTCCCAGATGATAACATCTCATCGTTTTCGGACACAAAACGCCAAAGCTTCATATTATCACTGCTAGTTTTTGTGAAATTTGGTCCCTCGACGTTCGCTGCCTTTCTGACATCATAGCGTCCGTTACGCTTAACTTTTATGACTTCGTTCGGACCCAGATACTCGCTGGCCAGCTTGCGTCCTGCGACGAACTGCGTTCTCTTGATCGCTACTAGATCTCCCACTCTGTAGCCGTGCTCCGGACGACGCTTTTTGTCATAATTTCGCTTGTAAACCTGCTGCGCCTGCTCAATGTTGCGTTTAACGTGCTCACGTAACCTTTGGCGGTCATCGTTGAGCTGCGTGACTAACTCTTCGTTAAGCACCTCCAACAGTCGACCCTCTGCTTGGCTGTGCATTTTGGACCCAAACATCACCTCGAAGGGTGACACCTTCAACGCTGCATGTACGTGCGAATTAATCGCCTTTTGGACTTGCGGCACATATTTGTACCACTTCGCTGAATCGTGAACTGACAGCTTTGCGATGATAGCCAAAATAGAACGGTTCACTCGCTCAATCTGACAGTTGCCTCGGGCCACTCCTGTCGTTAACCACACCTGCTCAACTTTGTTCTCATTAAGAAACTCGCCGAAAGCGTTGGATGTGATATGGGCGTTGTTTCAAGATTTCAACTATGGCTTTGATGAAATCGTCCTCCTGCTGCGCTTTTTTTATACGAGCTCCGTTGTCACAATCCTGCATATATGTGGAAACGGCTGAGGCTGTCCACATGTCTCAATCTTTCGCCTGGGCGGTGAACTGCTTTGAAGACAAAGTCTTCCATGTAAAGGATATACTGGGAAACTTCTCTCGGTATATTTGCTTTGGTGGTTGTCTGCCTAATCGCAACACAATCCGTGGCAAGCTCGAATTGGATACCCAACAGATAGTGGCGAAACTTTTTGAGCGCGAGATATGCTGCTTTCACCTCCAAATAGTAGCTGTGACGCTTCGACTCCGCTTCTGTAGTCTTCCTTCTCCAATAATAAATCGGATGCAAAGTGCCATCAAACTGCTGCAACAACACAGCTCCGAAACCTTGCTTGGACGCATCTGTATGCATCCGTTGTGGTTTGTCAGCGCTTGCTGTGCGACGGCGCTGTTGCTGCCTATTTCGCTCAACTCACCGGTGCCCAGGGGCTTGGTTGAAAGGGGTCGTTTAGAAATGTTGTGAGGAGCCGGCTAAGGCTCTTCACACTCTCCTCTTCCGTCGGGAGCGATGTGTTTTCCCTACTCTTTTTCTTCTTCTTTTTTTTTGTGTGAAATTTCCTCGCTACCCTTAAGACTATTTATATTGTTATAAGTATTGTTATAAGTATTGTGATTATTATTATTATTATTATTATTATTATTATTATTATTATTATTATTATTATTATTATTATTATTATTTTTATTATTATTGTTATTATTATTTATTATTATTATTATTATTATTATTATTATTATTATTATTATTATTATTATTATTAATTATTCTTATTATTATTATTATTTATTATGGTTATTATTATTATTTGTCTTTGGAAATTTAGCGTGATATTAAATTGTATAATTTGCCATGTGCTCGGTGATGACTGTGAAATGGTATCCTTCCAAATATGGCCTAAATTTCCTGATTGCCCATACAATTGCCAGGCATTCCTTCTCAGTGGCCGAGTAGTTTTTCTCGGCTCCGTTTAGTGTCCTGCTGGCGTATGAGATGACTTGTTCTCCTTTCTCGGTCGTTTGGGTTAGGATTGCTCCGAGTCCGTAGTTGCTGGCGTCTGTCTGCAGGATGAATTGGTTGTTGAAGTTCGGGCATGCTAGTACGGGTGCTTTCGTATGTTTATCCTTCACGGTCTCAAACGATTTTTATTGTTCCTCGTTCCACTCCCACTGGGTACCCTTTTTGAGTAGGGCGTTGAGTGGATGAACCGTCGTAGCAAAGTCGGGTACAAATCTTCTATACCATGATGCTACTCCCAGGTATTGACGTAGTTCTTTGGCATTAGTGGGGGGTTTTAGCTCGGCGATGGCAGCTACTTTGTCGGGGTCTGTGTGGATACCGTGTTCCGTCACCAGATGCCCTAGATATTTTAGCTCATGCTTGAAGAAATCGCACTTGTCGATGTTGATCCTCAAGTTGGCCGCTCGAAGCCGTCGGAATACCTACCGCAGGTTAATCTTGTGCTCTTCTCGTGTTTTTCCGATGACGATGATGTCGTCCAGGTAGGCGAACACATGTGGTATCATTTCCGGGCCTATCACTCGGTCCAACGCTCGTTGAAATGTTGCCGGGGCAGAGTGAAGCCCAAACGGCATCACTTTCCACTGGAAAAGTCCTCTCCCCGGGACGGTGAACGCTGTTAATGGCCTGCTGGCTACCCCCATTGGAATCTGCCAGTATCCGTCCTTCAGATCCAAGCTGGTAATGTAGTGAGCCTCCCTTAACTGGTCTAAAATGTGGTGTACTGTTGGTAAGGGATACGCATCTTTGACTGAACGGCTATTTAACTGGCGGAAGTCGACGCACAGTCTCCACTTTCCAGTCTTCTTCCTTACCATGACGATTGGCACGCTGTGGGGACTGTTCGACGTTTTGATGCAGCCCCTTGCCAGTAGTTCGTCCACCTGCTTATTAATCTCTTCTTGCATTTTCCGACATTTTCCCAAAAGCAGCCAGTTATTCTTGGAGGAATTGGTCGATAGCCGTGTCAGGGTGTAGCGGCTGTCTCTCCATCTCGCTATTGCCTGTCCCTTCTGTAGCGGTTCTTTCGAGTTTTTGTGTTCTTGGTGGTTTTGTCATGGCCACTGAAACCGAAAGTCTTTCATGTGGCCTTCCACTTTGCCTCTGGCGGGCTGGAATTTTGACTCGGAGCCCGGCGCACTCCAAAACGGTGCCCATGCCTGCGAGGAAATCCCATCCTAGTACTAACTCGTCGATGACCCCGGGTAGGATGAGGAGTGCCAGATCGATGTGTTGATCTCCGAGCTTGATTTCGACCTCCAGCTGCTCTGATACCCCGCTGCATCGGCCATCTGCTAGCCGCACCTGCTTTTGTGTGGTATTTCGTTGTCCTTGGTGGCCCAGTTCCATAGCCAGTTTTTCGCTGACAAAACTGCTTGTCGCCCCAGTGTCTATGGTCTTGTAGAGGCCGGTCCCAATTTAAACTGTTGCCGACAGGTAGGCTCCCTCATCTTGTAGGGTGCCTATTAATGCTGAGGGGCAGTTTCCTTGGGCATCCGCTCTCCCCTTGGTGGCGGAAGCCGGCGCACGTTTTCCGGTCGCAACATTCAATCGTTCTGATACCAATTCGTCCACACATCCAGCAAAATATGAGCTGGTCGTTTCGGCATTCGGAGGCCCAATGTCCCTCCTGGCCGCACCTCCGCCAGGCCCGGGCGAGGTCCTCGATGTGAGTTCTGGCCTGTCCTGGTCGTGCTCTTGGGGCTGGTTGCAGTCCACTGCTGATGCGTTCGTGACACCGGCAGTTTTGAGTCCGGGGTTCTTTTTCACATGCCATTAGCCTGGTTCGGTTCGGGTGTGCTTGATGTCGCAGCCTGTCCCGATCCGGCTCTAGTTCTTCGAACTCCTCGGCCAGTTTTGTGAGTTTGGCCAGGCTAGAACTTTGGTACGGCCGTACGAATGCCTGTAGATCTGGGAGACTGTTATCGCATATTTGCTTCAACTCCCTCGGTCTATCGAACTTCAGAGGCCTCATTAGGGTCTGCATCATCATCTATGCCCTGTCTTCTCCGGGATACTTCCTCCTGTAACCGTGTGAAATAGTCCCGTAGTAGAAAGAAGTCCTGGAAGCTAGTCACAAAAGATGTCCATGACCGCCAATGTTGGTTATTGGCAATGTACCATTTAAGGGCCATGACTTGGAAGAGTTCAGGCATAGCTCGGGGAATCAAGTCCAGGTTGAGTCCATATGTCTCTGCTGACCATTCAACCTGCTCCAGAAATTTTAGCGGCTTGATCGTGCCGTCAAAACGGAAGCTCCACTCCCTCAACTGTTTGGCTACTCGTGGATACTCTTCTGTATGTGTCCTGTTTGGTGCTGTGGTCCTGTGCGGCGACTCGGTCCTGGGCATATTCATGCTTCCCCATGGTGGAGGGCGTGTGTCTGACAGCCTAGCCGCTGTCTGAGCCTCAAGGCGTGCTGCAGATTTGACTCGTTTGCCAGGACCCATTCTCCAAACTGCCGGCGCATCGTTTCCACCGTGCCAGTCAAGGTTATCCCGAATTCTTCGGCATACCGAACGATTTCCTCCTTTTTGAGGTTATAAACCCATCCTCGTACCATTTTGTGCTTGTCTATGAAAAGCGTTATTGAATATCGTTTTATCGCAAGACCCGAAACGTTGGGCGCCAGTTGTAACGAATCAAAGTCCTGCCGGGCTTAACTCGGTCGGTCAGGATCCGTATCAACAAATTTGTATTTGGACACTTGCGATAATAACGACACTGGGTTTTTTTGATGATAATTATATTTATTTATTGATCAAAGACTAGGTGTAGGTTTAAGTTTTAGTGTGTGGCTCCTGTCGTGGCCGCCGTATATCCTGGTGATGCACCGACTCGCCGTTCAGCGTCACCTGTTCGCTAAAAACCACCCACTCGCTTTTGGCTGGTGGAATAATTCCGCGTGGCAAAGCTCCGCTTAGTTGCAAGTGGATGCGCACCCGAATAGTTTGCTTGGTAGTAGTGATGGGATCCGGTAGGGATCCTTGCTGGGACTGGTGGGATCCGATAGGGATCCTTGCTGGAACTGGTGGGATCCGGTAGGGATCCTTGCTGGGACTGGTGGGATCCGATAGGGATCCTTGCTGGAACTGGTGGGATCCAGTAGGAGTCCTTGCTAGAACTTGTGGGATCCGGTAGGGACCCTTGCTGGGACTGGTGGGATCCGGTATGGATCCTTGCTGGGACTCGTGGGATCCGGTAGGGATCCTTGCTGAGACTGGTGGGATCCGGTAGGGATCCTTGCTGGAACTGGTGGGATCCGGTAGGGATCCTTGCTGGGACTGGTAACTGTGACCAAGATCTACAGTATTTCTCCTGTTACGCAAGGACTTGTCAGTGTTCTCCTGCTATTCGCAAGGATTTACCACTAGACTCTCCTGCTACACAAGGACTTGTAACTGTGGCCAAGATCTGCTGTGTTTCTCCTGTTACGCGAGGACTTGTCAGTGTTCTCCTGCTATTCGCAAGGATTTACCACTTGACTCTCCTGCTACACAAGGACTGGTAACAGTGTGCCAAGATCTACAGTTTGTATTACTCCTGTTACGCGAGGATTTGTCGGTGTTCTCCTGCTATTCGCAAGGATTTACCACTTGACTCTCCTGCTACACAAGGACTTGTAACTGTGGCCAAGATCTGCTGTGTTTCTCCTGTTACGCGAGGACTTGTCAGTGTTCTCCTGCTATTCGCAAGGATTTACCACTTGACTCTCCTGCTACACAAGGACTTGTAGCTGTGTGCAAAGATCTACTGTGTTTCTCCATTTACGCGTGGACTTGTCAATGTTCTCCTGTTATTCACAAGGATTTTTCACTTGACTCTCCTGCTACACAAGGACTTGTAACTGTGGCCAAGATCTACTGTATTTCTCCTGTTATGCGAGGACTTGCCAGTGTTCTCCTGCTATTCGCAAGGTTTTACCACTTGACTCTCCTGCTACACAAGGACTTTGTACAGGACTTCATTGGTTGGCTGATGTATCTTGCGCGGGACAGGAATATTTGGCGTGATTTGTTTGTTGATGCGATGTTAAATTTTGCTGTTGACTCCGTTGACTTGTTTACTGTCTGACCTCCCGCGTGCGTGTTGCTGTGCCCTTTTATATGTTTATCAACTGCCGTTAACTGTACTTTTGTCGTCGCAAACGCACTAAGTCCCGTTGTGGTTTGTCAGCGCTTGCTGTGCGACGGCGCTGTTGCTGCCTATTTCGCTCAACTCACCGGTGCCCAGGTGCTTAGTTGAAAGGAGTCGTTTAGAAATGTTGTGGGGAGCCGGCTAAGGCTCCTTACAACTCTTGAAAAATATGGCTTACAAAGCGAATAAAAGCAGCTGGGGAATTTTTAAAGCCAAACGGTGCTTTATTAAACTTTATGTGTACGGCTTGCTCTGTTCTTCGATTGGCACATTAAAGAAACCATTTTCAAGGTCCATTATGCTGAGCCACTTAGCTGGTTGCAGCTGCTCCAAAATCTCCTCCATCAGCGGCACGGGGAAACAATCCACCAACACCATGCTATTCAGCTTCCTGTAGTCTATGCACACCCGTAGTGTACCATCTTTCTTTTTTACCACTACAACTCTGCTCGCTACGTTCGATGAGGACTTGCGTACGATTCCTTGCTCGACCCATTCTTCGACCTGTTTCTTTACTGCACTAGATTCATCTGATGCTAAGCGGCTTGGCGAGTGGTGAAACGGTTTGACCACTCCGTCCGCAACAATTTTTAGTTGCACTGGACACTGCATTGTAACATCTTTGAGCACCTGGTAGCTATTCTCTATCATCTGCTCAATATCATTGCGATATTGCGGTGTAACTATGAACGCTGACTCCTCGACCACATTATATATATGTGCATACTCAGCCACTGGTATTGGATCAGCATCCAGCTTTAGAAATTTGTACCCCTGCACGTCGGCAATTAGGCAAAATTTTTTGATAAAATCATGCCCCAACAGAGCATCGAAATCTATCTTCGAACTGGGTACGACAATAAACTTCTGGTCAGTCTGCAAATTATCGACCGCTACCTCTGCATTAAAACATCCAATTGGCTTTGTGATCATTTGGCCAAGACCGCGCAACGTAGAAATGGTTTTAAAAAGTTTTACATTTTTTATATTCTTCACGACACTTTCTTTTATTATGGTCACGTTCGACCCTGTATCTATAAGACAGTCAACTTTAAAGCCATTTATTTCTATATTTTTGATTCGGCTACGATCAGAAATAACGCGCACTTTGTTAATTTTTTCAGCTTTATTACAATTACGCGAAATGTGACCGTTTTGATTACATTTAAACCATTTCATTTCAACAGTACAATCCTTGCGCTTGTGCTCGCCTGAGCCACAATTAAAACAATATTCTTTTTTACCTCCCTGCGCACTTTGATGTTTGACACTTGATTTTTGTTGATTGTTTCTTTTCTCGCATGTGTTCATAAGATCATAGATATCAAACTCTTCTTTCAAGTCTCTAAATGATTTACAACGATGCAATGCATACTTATACTCGTTCTTTATGTCAAGACCGTTCACAATATGTCTTATGACAGCCGCGTCTTCAACATAGCCAACTGATGCAATTTTTTTCATCTGCAGCATATATTCGTGCAACGATTCTTTATTTTTCTTTTTCCTTTCTTGCAGCTGATGATGAATATACGTACTATTATAGCTACACAAAACTTCTTCGCATAAAACATTCTTTAGTTCATCATAACTGCACACACTCTCAGCTTCAAGAAACGGTTTAGCCGCACCGTTCATCTTGCCCCTTGCTTGTACATACTTTTGCTTTTCTGTGAGTTCATATGCGTCGGCATTTTTCTCGAAATTTTCGAACCATTTTTCAATTGGCACGGACTTGCCATCACATTCGCACACCACTTTTTCAAAATTATCAGGAGCGATTTTAACTTGTTTTTCGCGTTGCTCGTCAGATGCAATTTTTAGGTGTAGTGTATTCATACACATAAATACATAACTCAACTTGTAACACTTCGTTGCAAGTATAAACATACATAAAGTACAGACTCAAGCGCATAGCATTAAATATGATCATATATATGTATGCTCATACACATGCACATACATATATACAGTACTGCGCACATAAGTAACATGAAGCCAATTGAGCAGGCCAAGCCAGCGTGGGATCGTTGACCAACGGATAACCGCTGATCTCACATTTTAGCCGCTCCATGAGTGAGCGTACATATTTATGAGTACACCCGCTCTCCCTCTCTTTGTAGCTGTTAACCGATAACAGCATAAGCACATATATGTATCCATAGGCTAAGAACGCTTCAATATTATTTGAATAAAACATTCTTAAAACAAAAGTCAAACGGCACAGACGTGCCAGTGTTTCTTATATAAAACATATATCATTATTATATTTATGGATATCACATGGCGACCGTGACTAAGGTCGAAAAAAAAGACCTGGACATAACAACAACAACAACAGCATGCAACAACCACAACAACAACAACGGCAATAAAGAGCATTAACAACAACAAAAACACGGATGAAAAAAAAACAAACAAAAGTCTGGGTGAGTAGAGTGCGAGTTATGGGAAGTCGCGGAGGTTTAAACAATAAAATAAAAAAAGAATAGCACACATAAAGTGGCTATTATATACTAAAACACCACCTGCCGCGCGGGCAACAGCCCAAAAGTTGCAAGCCGAACATGATTATCTAAAATCAAGTCTTGTGCATAAGATTCCCAAAACCGCAACTCACTCAGCTACTATACAAATATTAAACAACAAAATAATAACAAAACCTCCATCCCCAAAGCAACTACAAAAGAGGCCTGACGTCTGTCCAAGCAACTACCCTGGACCGCTCTACAGCAGCACATGTAAATCAACGTGCATATTACCACCAGTACCGCCTGAGCCCATAGGCCCAGGACAACAGTAGAAGCAAATCAACAAGTACGAGGGGCACACCGCCACTTGCGCCATCGAGGGAGCATCAGCGTGCCATATCCGGCGACGGCCAGCTGATGCGGCAACAACCAACAAGCAACAATATTAATATTAATATATATAATAAGAATTCTTTGTAAAATTGAGCGGAACCATTTCTGCCCGATTAGAAGTATAGCCCGTAAAGCTATACAAAACAATAGGTAGGAATATTGTCAATGTTAAGTAATTCAATTAGTAAATCTTCAGAAGAATTACTAATCAATAATAATTATATACATTGTAAACCTAAAATACCCAACATGGGCTTAATAGACGTTAAGTCAGTGGATTCCACTGCTAACGTAATAAACAAGGTAGAATAAAATAAGATAGATTTAGAATTAACAAATATATTGCTAATAATCATCATTGTTGTTATGTGTGCAAATTTTTTCTATAAATTGTACAAATTACATAACAAATGCTTAAAGAAAAAATATATGAGCCAGGCAAATGACTTGGACAAAGCTTAAGTTTGCACTTAACAAACAATGATTGATAAGAAAACGAATTCGAATAAATAATGAATAAATGAATTAAAGATATATTATAAAATGACAACACTAAAAGCAATTAGGGATGTATATGATAGGGATGCTTACTTTAAAAAAGAATTCTAAGTTTGGTCTCAACGACCCCAATAAGCATCTATCAGTTAGAACATAGATATATGGAAGCCTTTAATTTAGAATTTTCTCCTTTAGTACATTGCACAAAAACACAAAAAGCAATTATACTCACAACCATTCCAGGTTTGCAGGTTAGATCAGTTATAGACGATCACCCAGTTCTAGGTAGAACATTACTAATGATGGTCTTCACTAAATAGTTCATATCCATAATATAATAGAATGGAAGAGGAAAATTTTAGAGTATGAATATTTTGAATATTAAATGAATATTTAAAATCAGCATATAAATACTCTAGCAATAACGAAATCCATTTATGGATTTCAGAAAAGTTATTGCCTCTATTACCGAACTAAGAAGCGAGTCAGAAAAGTTCTTTAAGTGCATAAATAAAAATGCACCAATTTCAAATAGCACAAAATTAAAACATATTAGGGCTCTGCTGAATTCATACAATGAAATACGTAAAATTGTAGATGACAATTTGAAAAATTTTAATTCGCTGCAGACCCTTCAGTTAAAAGACGTCTTAAAACGTTTAAAAGAAAATCTTCTGTATGTCGCACAACGACACACATTGAACATATTAATTCCCAATTATATAAACCAGCCAGCTGAGTTCGATGTAACACCTCTACTAGATTCAGATGCAAACTCTAGTATAATAGACCAAAAGCCTTGCATTATGACTGATGCATCAGTCGCCCAAAGGGCGTATATAAAAGAAATTGCAGCAGCAGTGACAGAATTCGATGGAAAGAAAATCCATCTTCAGAGATTTATCACGGCAATTAAATTGGTCAACCTGACAATATGAGGAAATTGCCATTGAGGTGACAAAATCCAAAATAGTTGGCACAACACTATACAAAGTCAAGGATGAAACTTCAATAGTTGCAATTATAGATAAATTGCAGACTATTATTGTAGGCGAGACATCGCAAAATGTTAGGGCCAAATTAGCTACAGTTCAGCAAAAAGGCAAAACGGCCACACAATTCACCAGTGAAATTGATAATTTACGAAAGCAGCTTGAAGCTTCGTTTATCGATGAGGGAATACAAGCTCATCATGCAGACAAATTAAGCACAAGAGAAGCAATTGATGTTATGATCAAAAAGGCTGAACATGAAAGCATAAAAACCGTACTGGAAGCAGGAACTTGCTCCACAATGGATGCAGCTATAAGCGCATGCATTCGTACAAGTACGAGAATTACCGGTAATGTGAATATGGTATTGTTTTCCAAGAGAGGTAATGCCTACCGCGGTAATAACTTTAGAGGTAATTATCGTGGTAGAGGAACTGCTCGTTATAATAACAATTATAACAATAATAGGAACAATAATAATCAGAATTACAACAATAACTATAGAGGACGTGGAAACTATAGCAGAAACAATTCTAATAATGGAATTAGAATAATAAATTCTAAGAATGGAATCGAAAGACAAGCGGACGGCCAGAAAGATCTTGACGCGCAATGCAACAGCTCCAATAACCAGGGAGCAGCCGTCTGAGGAGGACTTTGCTAAGATCCAACAGGATCTGGAGTGGGCAAAGGCCGTTCTACCAAACTTTAAACTGAAGGATACTGCGCAGCACACCGCAACTAAACGGAATCGCTCCATGGAAGAGCCAAGCACAATGGCCAAGAGAGTGCGAACCCATGCTCCGTTGTCGAGGTCCTTCGCGGAGGTGGCGAAGGACAAGATCCTTATCGGGGTTATCGACAAGAACTGTCAGGAAGGGCGCATTCCACGACACCAGTGGCGCTGGGTGCAGGTGGCTCTAGCGCCAATCTGTCTCACAATGTTGCGCGAAAACCCAGGCCTACCACCTGCATGCGAGGATGCTGGTTGGTTCCAAGGAACCATCAAGCTGATCGCTTGCGGGGATGAAAGATCGGCGCAGCTCTACAAGGCTGCTATTGAGAAGCTTGGGGAGGTATACCCCGGCGCGAGACTTGCGGCAGTGGATGCAAAAGACATCCCCTTGAGACCCAGAGCAAAGGCTTGGCTACCGTGCGAACCCTCGGAGCCGAAGGACATACTGGAGATGGTCAGCCTATGTAATCCGGACATGCCTGCGTCCAACTGGAGGGTTCTAAAGATCGAGAAGACAAACCGTGCCTCTATGCGGGCTGTCTTCCAGATTGACAACGAGAGCTCGGTGCATCTGGAAGGAAAGGGCGGTAGCATCTGCTACTCGTTCGGGAAGGTTGGCGTTAAAGTATACAGGTCCGACGCAGGAGCGCAGGCTGACCTGGCCAGCTGCGTTGAGGCAGAGTCGGTGGACCCACCGAGTGAGACCGAGGAGATGGGGGCCGAAGATGTTGCCACTCAGGGCAGCATCGACGGCTACGTCTCCTCGGGATCGGACTACTGTGGTACACTGGGCCTGCTGCATTCGGAAAAGAAAAGATGAAGCGGACAGGATGATTACGGAGAGGAGTGCTGCCCTACTTGATGCAGATACTCCAAATAATCTGCATCACAGTAGGGCAGCCTCGGCTGCGCTTCTGCTGCGCCTAGCACCTGGCGTGGTGGATGTGGTGATGGTCCAAGAGCCATGGATCGCTGCTGACATGGTCTGTGGCTTGCGGACTCCAAAATATGCCCTATTTTACATTTCTGGTAAGGGTAAAATAAGAACCTGCTTTTTAATTAAAAAACGTTACAATGCTTTTCTACTCTCTCAGTTCAGTGATGGAGACATCACGGTAGCCAGCCTTGAACTGGGGGCTAAATCTTACAGGCTGGCCTCCTTCTACCTCCCTCACGACACCGAGGGAAGTATTCCATCAACCACTTTCTGGGGTGAACGTGTAGGCGGCGGTATATTCCCCCGATTTAGGAATCAGAACCAGCTTCCGTCTTCCCGACCACTGTAGCGTGTATTAGGCAGAGGTGAGGGCCATCCAGGAAGCCACCCTTTGCCTGCGCATGCTTAACATCAGTGCAGGGTATATCTACATCTACTCAGACAGCCAAGCCGCCTTAAAGACGCTTGACTCACGCACCAACAACGCAGTCTCACTCACTGAGTGTCGCCAGTCTCTAAACGAGATAGCCCAACAGCTCAGTATCAACCTCGTATGGGTGCCTGGACACCGTAATATAGAAGGAAACGAATTGGCAGATGAACTGGCCAGGCATGGCACCAACGATATACTCCTCGCTGAAAGGAGCAACGTCGGCATGCCTCTGTCCACTTTCAGGCTGCATAGTAAGGAGTACACCAGGCGTCTAACCGCTGAACGCTGGAGAAATCTCACTACATGCACGGTCTCCAAACTGACTTGGCCTACCCTCTTATAGGAACTCACGCTAACAGACTGGGCGCACCACACCATGACTTCTGCAGAAGTTGTGGTATAGTAGAAGAAATAGAGAGCGTAGAACATCTGCTCTGTCACTGCCCCGCACTCAGCAGGAGAAGGTTCCAGCACCTGGGACACTACAGTTTTGATACCCTATCGGACGTATCCGAGGTTGGGATTTACAGTATCCTCAAATTCTTAAAATCGTCAAATTGGTTTAAGGGGGAACAAAATGTTTAAAAAAAATCATTTGGTTTCACAAGGGGCCAATTCCTGGCCCAAGTGTGGAGTAGGTTTCTGCTCCATCCACTGCAACCTAACCTAACCTAACCTAACAGAAACAATAGCAACAATAATAATAATAACAACAATAGCCGCAACAATGTAAGAAAAACCCAATGTACTAGCAAGGTTCATACTATCAATCTTAGCTTAAATATAAACGTATCATTTAATCATGTAGCAACAGGAAAAAAATTAATCTTCTTAATAGACACTGGCGCGGATATTTCCATATTCAAAGAAAATTCTGATGTCTTTCAAGACATTCAAATAGATAACAAAATTAATATTCAAGGGATAAACCAAGGTGTTATACAATCCAAAGGATTAACCTCTATTGAGATACAGACAGATAAATATATAATTTCACACTGTTTTCATATTGTAGACTTGCAATTTGCAATACCATGTGTGGGAATAATTAAAAAATTCAATTGCCAATTAGATTTCAAGCCGACAGAAGATTGGCTTATAATTAGACCCAATAACCTAAATTTTTCGATTCATGTTCCAATAGCATGTAATAATACAGTACTTATACCAGCAAGATCACAGGTTGTCCGAAAAATCGAACTATCTTCAAGTGAATATAGTGTACTAATTCCAAACCAGGAAGTTCAAACTGGTGTTAACGAATAATTGTTATAAACAAAAGCTAAGATTGAAAGATGATGAACCAGTCTATACAAAAAATTATAGAAGTCCTCACAGCCAAATAGAAGAAATTCAAGACCAAGTACAAAAACTAGTTGACGACAAAATTGTCGAACCATCAGTATCAGAATATAATAGCCCACTTTTATTAGTACCCAAGAAATCTCACTCCGAATCAAATAAGAAAAAATGGCAATTAGTAATTGACTATCGTCAAATTAACAAAAATCTGTTAGCCGACAAGTTCCCACTACCTAGAATTGATGATATTTTAAATCAACTAGGTAGAGCAAAATACTTCTCATGCCTTGACTTAATGTCAGGTTTTCACCAAATTGAAGTCGACAATAATTCAAGAGACATTACGTCTCTTTCAACGAGCAATGGCTCATATCGCGTCACGCGATTACCATTTGGTTTAAAAATATCGCCAAATTCATTTCAGAGAATGGTGACAATTGCATTCTCTGGACTTGAACCTTCTCAAGCATTCCTTCACATGGATGACTTAATAGTTATAGGTTGTTCCGAAAAACATATGCTTAAAAATTGAACAGATGTTTTTGGCAAATGTAGGAAATACAATCTTAAATTGCATCCTCAAAAATGTTCATTTTTCATGCATGAAGTGACCTTTCTCGGTCATAAATGTACAGATAAAGGAATCTTTCCAGATGACAAAAAATTCGACGTCATACAAAATTATCCAGTCGCAAACGATGCGGACAGCAATAGAAGATTCGTTGCAATTTGCAATTATTATTGACGATTTATTGAAAACTTCGCTGACTATGCACGGCCCATAACTAGACTAACTAAAAAGAATGTTCCATTTGAATGGACGGATGATTGTCAAACTGCATTTTTATATCTAAAATCTCATCTTATTAAACCAACTCTGTTACAATACCCCGATTTCACAAAGGAATTTTGTATAATAACGGATGCGAGTAAGCAAGCGTGTGCAACGGTTTTAACTCAAAACCACAACGGACTCCAACTTCCAGTCGCATACGCATCCAGATCATTCACCAAGGGAGAAAGTAACAAGAGTACAACGGAACAGGAACTAGCAGCAATTCATTGGGCAATAACACATTTCAGACCATATATCTATGGTAGACATTTCACTGTCAAAACAGATCATAGACCTCTTATATATTTATTCTCAATGGTGAATCCAAGTTCTAAATTAACACGTATGAGGCTTGAGTTAGAGGAATATAATTTTACGGTGGAGTATCTAAAGGGAAAAGACAATTATGTAGCTGATGCGTTATCGGGAATAACCATCAAAGAACTACAAGACATTACCAAAAATATAATGAAAGTCACTACCAGATATCAAAGTAGGCAGAAATCCTGCGCAGGAGATAAAGAAATAGAATTGCCTAGGCAATCTCTACAAAAAGCTTCAAAGCCCAACGTATACGAAGTCATAAATAATGACGAGGTACGTAAAGTAGTGACCTTGCAAGTAAACAATATGATTTGTTTTTTCAAACATGGAAAAAAGATTACTGCAAGATATGATGTTAGCGATTTGTTTACTAATGGAACTCTTGACTTTGGTCAGTTTTTCCAAAGGCTTGAAATGCAAGCCGGTATACATACATAAAATCAATCAGCTCAAAGTGGCACCATGGAAAAATATCTTTGATAATATTTCAATAGATAATTTTAAAATTATGGGCAACAAAATATTAAAATCTTTACGAGTAGCCCTTCTCAACCCGTCGACCCTAATAGAAAATAATAAAGAAAAAGAAGCTATATTGTCTACATTACATGATGATCCCATACAAGGAGGACACACAGGCATTACAAAAACCTTGGCCAAGGTCAAAAGACATTATTGCTGGAAAGGTATTTCTAAAGATATAATTGAGTACATACAGAAATGTCAAAAATGACAAAAAGCTAAAACAACAAAGCACACAAGAACACCTTTAACAATAACAGATCCACCAATATATGCTTTCGACAGAGTGATAGTAGACACCATTGGTCCACTACCAAGATCAGAGCATGGCAATGAATATGCAGTCACTCAAGTTTGTGACTTAACAAAACATCTCGTTGCTATACCAATCGCAAATAAAAGTGCAAACACTGTCGCTAAAGCTATATTCGAATCTTTTATTCTGAAGTGCGGTCCAATGAAGACGTTCATAACGGACAAGGGCACAGAATATAAGAATTCAATAATTAACGATTTGTGTAAATATCTAAAAATGAAAAATATAACATCTACTGCACACCATCACCAAACAGTTGGAACAATCGAAAGAAGTCATCGAACTTTAAATGAATACATCCGATCATACATATCAGTTGATAAAACTGATTGGGACGTATGACTCCAATATTTCGTTTATGGTTTCAACACGACCCCCTCTATGGCACATGATTATTGTCCATATGAGTTAGTATTTGGTAAAACAAATAATTTACCAAAACATTTTAATAGCAAAGATAACATAGAAATAATCTACAATATAGATGACTATACTAAGGAAAGTGAATATAGATTAGAAGTAGCATATAAAAGAGCGAGGAATATGCTTGAGGAGCATAAAAGGAAAAATAAGGAAATATATGATTTAAAAACTAACAACATAAGTTTATCCATAGGAGATAAGGTTCTATTAAAAAATGAAATAGGACATAAACAAGAATTTAAATATACAGGACCTTATAAGGTAGTAGGTATAGAAGAAAATGATAATATAATAATTTCAAATTATCAAAATAAAAGACAAAAAGTCCATAAGAATAGGTTAAAAATCTTTAATCAATAAAAAACAAGTAAGAATACTCTAGTCGAGTATACCCGACTACGAAACTCCCTGTACCCAGGTCTAAAACTCCCAATCATATGTTCGTCTCTTACACATGCACGCACACATACAGAAAGCCTCACATACGCGAGCCACAGCTTACGCAAAGCATTTTAAGTCGTGGCTGTGCTTCTTCTTCCCCATCTCGCTCCAGTACTGAATATTGTTCGTTGAATAACTTCCGTATTTATTATCCGATCGACTTGAAATTTGACAGTAGATTAAGAGTGACCAAAGTAGTGTACATGCCAAATCCCAAAGCTATATCTTTAAAACTGTGGCTGTAAAACGTTTTGATCGACTTGCGGGGGAACGGGGTAAGATATCAGAGATTGGAAACAAACTTGATCTGCGTATGGTATACAGGAGCCTACATTCCAAGTTTGGTGTCTCTAGCTCTTATAGTTCTATATATATAGTTGAGGTCGACGCGTTCATCCGGACAGACGGACAGACAGACGGACATGGCCAAATCGAAATTTCTATTGATACTGATCAAGAATATATATACTTTATAGGGTCGGATATGTCTCCGTCTGCCTGTTACATACTTTTGCACAAATCCAATACCCCATTTTACCCATTTTAGGGTTTAGAACCATCGCAAGCATTTCTTTATAAGGATGATTTAGTTGTTATCGGTTGTTCTGAACAACACATGTTCAAAATCTAACAAGTATATTTGAACTTTGTCGAAAACACAACCTCAAATTAAATCCAGAGAAATGTTCATTCTTTATGCACGAGGTAACATTCCTTGGCCATAAATGTACAGACCATGGCATCCTTCCGGATGATAAAAAATATGATGTAATTAAAAATTATCCAACACCAAAAGATACGGATAGTGCACGACGTTTCGTCGCGTTTTGTAATTATTATAGAAGATTCATTAATAATTTCGCACAATACTCACGTCATTAAACAAGACTATGCAAGAAAAACGTCATATTTGAATGGACTAAAATCTGTGAAGAATCATTTAAATATCTCAAAAACGCATTAATGAAGCCAACATTATTGAAATACCCTGATTTTAGCAAAGAATTTTGCATAACCACAGATGCAATTAAACATGCATGTGGTGCAGTACTTTTACAAGACTGCAACGGTGCGCAATTACCAGTTGCATTTGCATCAAGATCGTTCACACCGGGAGAAAGCAATAAATCGACTACAGAACAGGAATTAGCAGCAATACACTGGGCAATAAAACATTTCAGACCTTATATTTACGGAAGGCATTTCTTAGTTAAAACGGATCAAAGACCGCTAACATTTTTATTTTCAATGAAAAATCCAACTTCAATACTAACAAGAATGCGATTAGATTTAGAAAAATACCAATTTACGGTAAAATACCTCAAGGGGAAAGATAATCACGTAGCAGATGCATTATCTAGAATTAACATAGACTCACTAATAGAAATGAAGAGAAAAATAATGATGGTCCAAACGAGATCATCAAAACTACAGAAAAACATCTGCGCAGATGATAAAATAAAATTTCAAAAAGCAAGAAATAAGCCCAATGTCTATGAAGTCATTAACAATAATGACGTAAAGAAAATTGTGAAACTAAAATTCGGAAATCCAATTGTTTATTTAAGCAAGGAAAAATAATTATTTCACAATGTTCAGTTAATGATTTGTACTCCAATGAAAAATTCGACTTAGGTTAATTCTTTCAAAGGCTAAATGCAGAAGCCGGATTACATAAAATTGTTAATTTACAGTTTTCACCAAGTGAACAAATCTTCGAATTTGTACCACTAAACGAATTTAAAAATATAGGCAATAAATATTTAAATACATTAAAACTAGCGCTACTAACAAAAGTGACACAAATAGACAAAAATGACGAAAGTCAAATTAATGCAATACTGTCGAAATACCATGATGATCCTATAGAAGGAGGCCATACAGGGATTACGCGTACCTTGTTAAAAATTAAGAAATATTATTATTGGCCCCAAATAAATAAAACCATTGCGAAATATGTGAAAACTTGTGTAAAATGCCTACAGGCAAAGACCATAACACATACAAACACCAGCCAATAACAGACACTGCATTTGACACTGTTTTAATAGATACCATTGGACCATTACCTCGTACAGAGAATGACAATGAGTACGCAATTACTATAATATGTGATCTCACGAAATTTCTAGCTACAATACCAGTAACAGACAAAAGTGCAAAAATAGTTTCCAAAGCAATATTAGAATCTTTTGTGCTAAAGTACGGTCCTATGAAGACGTTCATAACGGACATGGGTACTGAGTACAAAAATTCACTAATAAATGACCTGTGTAAGTATATGAAAATCAGTAATATACAATCAACAGCTCATCACCACCAGACTTTAGGAACAGTGGAGAAAAGTCACCGAATATTTAATGAATATATTCGTTCATATATTTCGATTGACAAAGATGATTGGGACATATGGGTGAATTTTTCACCTATTGTTTCAACACAACTGCATCGACAGTACATGAATACTGCCCATATGAACTCGTTTATGGTAGATTACCAAGACAGTTCACAGAATTTAATAATATAACTAAAATAGATCCTATATATAACGTAGATGATTATGCAAAAGAGTTTAAGTTCAGATTAGAAGAAGCTTATAAAAGAGAAAAAAACTTTAGTAGATTTAGAAAAAGAAAAACGAAATATAGAATATGACAAAAAATTAAATGACATAGAACTAGAGGTAGAAACTTTAGTATTACTAAAGAACGATACAGGGCATAAGCTGGAAAGTAAATATTTAGGACCCTATAAAATCGTAAAAATAGAAGATAGGAACAATATTAAAATAAATGTAGGAAAAAAGAAATTTCAAACAGTGAATAAAAATAGGCTAAAATTATTCAATAATTAAAAAATTTAAATTCCCAGGTCTGATCAGCCGTAACATTATTATATATATATATATATATACACACAAAAAAAAAAAAAAAATACATACATATACAAATAAAAAAAAAAAAGAAGTACATAAAATAATATTTAAAATATATTATCTACAGTAAAAATAAATAACTCAAAAGGAGGGAGATGTGGTATGCACATATCGAGAGCTCACTGTGCTCAACACTATGTCCAATATATACTTCATATATACTAATAAACATAAATATTATAATACAATGACACTTAGTCTTTGTTGCCTAAACATACGACATATTCAAGTGCACCGAAATATGATCGCTCACAAGCTTACATATAAGTTACATATATTGGTTTTATATGTTATATATATAACGACTTATATACAAAAGGCAGCGCTGCCACTGATGACCGCGCAAATTTGGCTTAATTATCCTGTATACCAAATTGTAAGGTACAGAAGAATAAATGTATCTGGAGCGACAAGAACAAGAACTCAAAAAAAGTGTCTTTATTCTACGATACCACACTCTAGAGGATGCCTGGATAACGCGTCAGCAATCACATCTAACTTGCCCCGGCGGTACTGAACATCAAATTGAAACTGTTGCAGTTCCAGCGCCCATCGTGCTATCCTACCGGAAGGACTTTCGATCGAGCTCAACCACTTGAGAGCGAGGTGGTCTGTGATCACTTCGAAGCGGTACCCTTCGAGGTAACACCATAGCTTCCTGATCGACCACACAATCGCGAGACACTCCTTCTCAGTGGCGGAATAATTCTTCTTAGCCTTGAGCAACTTCCGGCTCGCATAGGCTATCATCCGCTCCTGCCCCTCTATTGTCTGCGTCAGTACCGCACCGAGTCCATAATTGCTCGCGTCGGTCTGCAACACAAATTTGGCCGAGAAGTCCGTGCACGCTAGAACAAGGGCAGTGATCAGGCTCTCTTTCAAACTCCTCCTGTTCTTTCTCCCATGACCTCTTCCTACCTTTTCTCAGAAGTGCCGTCATGGGTTGTACCAAGGTCGCAAAATTGGGCACAAGTCGCCGGTACCACGAAGCCATACCGAGACATTGGCGCAACTTTTTAACGCAGGATGGGGCCTTTAGATTTCTGATCGCCTCCACCTTGTCAGGGTCTGTCCGAATGCCTTCCCCATTAATCACATGCCCAAGATAAACCAGCCGTTGCCGAAGGAAGCTGCACTTCAAGTAAGCAGCCCTCAAACGGCGGAAAACTTTCCTTAGATTGGCAACATGTTGTTCCCGGATCGCTCCTATCATCACGATATCGTCTGCACTCTCTGCTTTCGGCCGCCATGGGCGGCTAGAGTAGAAATGTAACAATCATGACGCAATCTTTCGAGGATGTGGTTAGTCCGAGGGACTGGATAGGCAACCGGCACTGAGTGCGCATTGAGCTGCTGATAGCCTATACACATGCGCCATTCCCCAGTTTCTTGACCAAGACTATTGGGGCGCTGTGTGGGCTACGCGACGGCTCAATGGCACCCGCCTGGATGAGCTCCTCCACCTGCTCGTCGATTACCTTTTGCATAGACGGGTTCTTTAAATAATATCTCTGTTTCAACGGCTTGCTTTCCTTCATTATTATGCTATGCTCGGCGATATGTGAGACTCCTTTCAGATTATCGAAGAGTGCCAGCTCTGATTCCAAGAACTCCTGCAGTTCTGGTTCCAGATCTGCTGGCCACTCTGCCTCCGCTACGGGGGACTCACAGCTACTTTCCTCTTGGATGACCGACAACTCGAGCCGGGATGCCTCGCCTTGTGGGTAGACTTGGCTCTTACCCACACTCACGGCCCCCCGATTACTATTGGTAACCCATGTTGATCCTGTGCAGGACTCAATCTGCTCCCCCCTTTTGTCCATCGCCTGACAATCCTCTGTCGACGAACTGGTGCGACGCAGACTGAGCCGCTTTTTCTGTTCCGCGGCAGCCTCTTCCCGGCCGGAATCGGCCCCTTCAATCTTTGAACAACGCTTGATACCCGTCCTACCCTCTACGACCACGCCACCCGGTTGCCAAGCAGGTGCTCCCCACTCCGCGAGCGAGATGCTCTCTGTCGGCTCCACGTTGAGTGGTACTGCCAGCCTTGCGGCCGGTATCACCACCGTCTCGAGGATCTTTTCGGCATTGCCGCATCGTATGGTAGTGCCCATGGCACAAAGAAAATCCATACCGAGGATGATGTGGTCCAACATGGAGGGAATAATCAACATTGGCATGCTGATCATCTTGCTATGTTGACATCCATCCTCAGCAGCCTATTAACTTCTAGGGTTGATCCGTCTGCTAGGTGTATCCGTGTCTGCACATCCTGTGCCTTCCCCCGAATCGTCCACTTGCGCACGCAATCTTCGCTCACGAAATTGCGTGTCGCTCCAGTGTCGATCGTGGCAGATCTGACCTGCCCCCCAATCTCCACTGTAGCGACGATTCGGCCACCCTCTACGGTCAGAAGAGGGTTTACTTTCGGGCGAAGGTCGTTTCAGCGTCGACCTGATCCCTGTCCAGGAGACGCCGCTGCTCGTTTCCCGCCTCCGATCGCCCGCAGCAGTCTGGCGGAGTGATTCCTGGCACGCCCTTCGCGGATCGAATCATCTCCCGTAACCCTGGCTCATCATCCGGATTGCCGCCTATCCGTAACCTGACGTCGTCTGCGCGGGTATCTCACCACCGGCCGCAACCGCCGGAGGACTACTAGGTGGGGACCGGAAGGGATTGAGATGCCTACCTTAGGCTGGGCCACGGGAACCGGGTCGACTTGTGGTCGCCTTTGTACCTCCGGACACTCTCGAGCTCCACGGCCAATTGTGTCAGCTCAGCCAGCGTTGAGAAGTCGTGCCTGCGTATATACAACTAATACTCAGGCGCGGCGTTTTCGTATATACGGTGCCGTGTTCTACCTTGCGTGGTGCATACGTGCCCTCAGGTCAATCACGTAGTCCTTTAACTCCTCACCGCCACGTTGCAGGGGCCCGAATTTCATCTTCCAACCGCTCAAAATAGCGAGGCGGCAGGAAGAATTCCAGAAATTCCCTCCTAAACGCCGACCATGACACATTCTTCAACCCGCTGGTCATGAACCACCTGGCGGCCTTGCCGACAAAAACTTCGCCCATCACCCGGGGCATACGGTCTAGCTCGGTGCCATAAGTTACGGCCCGCTCTTCGACTACTTCCAAAAAATCGAGTGAGTCTACCACGCCATCAAATCCAGCCCATCCCAACCCCGGGTTTTGACACTCACCTGGATCCATCATTATATTTTTTGGTCAATGGGCAATTTGGTTTTGCTTAATATTCACCAAAAAAATAAAACAAAAAGCAAAGAATAATGCAACACCAGAAAAATTTTCACTAATATTTTTCCTTGAGTGTTCGCTGTCAACATTCACTATCCCCGTTGGTTGGAAGTTCTAGCTGCTTCCTCACTGTCACTACACTGGGGTATTTTTCTCTCGGCCGTATCTCCTGTTCTAGCCCACTGTACACTGTTTTTTTTGACTTGGGCAATTTTCTTGAGTGTTTTATGTACGCGCACACGTGTGTACGAGCTCGCGACGATCCTTTTTCGCTGCCTGCAGGGCGCGCGCACTGATCTTTCAATCACGTGATAACTGTTATTTCTTTGTCTCTTCGCTGTGCATTGATTTTTGCACATGCAATGCGCGCGTTTTTTTTGTTTTAATTGTGCACAAACCGAACGTGCAGGGTATTGAGTAACAGACCTGGGTATGCCCGACTAGTGGCTGACTCGGATATGCCCGACTAGTGGCTACCCTGTATTACACATATACCACACTAGAACGGTTTTTTGGGCACAATGACGGGTTTTTACGCCATAATTATGCCACGCCCCTTAGCGACTCCAGCGTCCCTGCTCGGGCGCCACTTGTAAGGTAGTTTTCCAGCCGGGGTACAGAACTCAGTCTGTATTAGTCCACCATTTACAAGAAAATTTGTAAGATATGGGACGCTGGGCGTAGGGAAAGGAAACGTTCTAGGAGACATATATGTGTTAATACTACGGCCTCGTACAACTCTGCACGGGATAAGTGACCAGGAGCTGACCAGGATTCTACCGCTGGTGCTCTACTGGTCAAGTGGTCTACGGACTACTACTCTACGAATGCCCGGGATTACTCACATGGGCAGCAGGATAATCCTCGCTTTGTACTACAGTTACTGTTATCAATGTCGGGATTATTCACACGGGCGGCGGGATATACCTCGCTCTACGTTAGTATTAGTTTCTACAAATGCCGGGATTGTTCACACGTGCGGCGGGATATACCTCGCTCTACGTTATTATTAGTTTCTACAAATGTCGGGATTGTTCACACGGACGGCGGTATATACCTCGCTCTACGGTTAGTGTTAGTTATTCAATGTTAAATGTGGAGATAAAGACAATCGTTTGGTTATTCTTGATTATTTTTATTCCAATCTCTTACGGTTAATTTACTAAACAACGCGTGCCCTGTTGCCCTGCCGCCTAACGGCTCTTTTACTGACACTCTACTTACTCTGCGTGCTTCCGACGCACGTCTACTCATTAAGTGACTACGCACGTTTGCTCGATTCTTATCTCCCGTATCAAGTAAGCTACTCTGCCCGGCTCAGCCACGCGAGAGCCTGAAAAGTTCAATCCTACCACGAGCTTTCGCTCTCCATCTCAGAGCTTTCGCTATTCACTTGACAGCTTTGCTCTGACTGAAGCCACGCTCTGGTGGCAGGATTGAGAACTGTATCAGCTGCGCGTGCCAGCTGTGAAAGAGGATCGTTGCGCTTAAACTCAAATGCTAACGGCTTAAATTTAAACGTCTATTCTAACAGAATAGAATAGCATAGAATTGCTCGGCGCGCCAGGCGCTGGCGCTTCTTGAGCAACAAAATTCGTATGGCTTCTTGCCTTAGTTAATTAATTATTAACTACATATAGTTGATATTTGATTAAGTTAAACGCGCTCCATGCGCTATAGTATTTCCTACGCTTATTCTGATATTGTGAGGGGGTTGCTTAACAGCCTCCTTACACCCCCCTGTGCGGTTAGTTCTCTCAGTGGGATTTTCCTGCGGACAATAAGGGGCCGTATATTGGATTTCTACATCCAAGGAACCCAAAAACGATTTAAAATTCTTGCTCGTGATTTGAACCCCATTATCACACACGAACTTCTTGGGCACCCCAAACCTGCTCAAGATTCGTTCTCTGAATGCTGTCTGCAATTGACTCGCCGTGGCTTTCCGGAGGGGGACCAATTCGACCCACTTCGAAAAAACATCATGAAACACTAACAACATCGAGTTGCCGTGCCGTGCATTCGAACGCGGCAAGGGACCAACGAAGTCGGCACATAACACTGCCATAGGCTCTGCCACCTGGCTTGTCAGCATCCGACCGGCTGGCTTTAGCTGTTCCATTTTAAATTTTTGGCACAGCTTACAGCACTTTACGTATTTGGCAGCATCCCGAAACATGCCTGGCTAATAATACCTTTGGGCGGGTCTAGACACGGTTTTCCTCACGCCTTGGTGTCTGGCAGTGGGAGCATCATGGCAATCCTGCAGCACCCTTCCCCGCTGACCACTGGCAACACAAAAGTTTCCATGGAATGTAATCCTCGTCATCTGGCTTATGACCCAAGTGTCGGTAGAGCTGCCCATTTTCCTTGACAAAATCGGGATACTTATCAGGCTTTTCAGCTATCTTGACCCGCATACTCGCGATCCACTTGCAGGGGGTCTCGACCACCACTGCTTGCTGGCAGATCTCTTGTGGTATGCACATATCGAGAGCTCACTTTACTTAGCACTATGTCCAGTATATACTTCACATATACAAATAACATAAATATTATAATACAATGTCAATTAGTCTTTGTTGCCCAAACATACGACATATTCATGTGCACCGAAATATGATCGGTCACAGGTGCCTCGACTACAAACAAGCCGCATCAGCATGTGTCCCATGCAATGACCGCTTGCATATGTGCACAGCACACTCTGTTGCTACAGCGACGTCTTCGCCGCTTACATATAAGTTACATATATTCGTTTTATATTTTATATATAATATAGATTATATATATATATATATATATATATATATATATATATATATATATATATATATAAATATATATATATAAAACGACTTATATACAAAAGGCAGCGCTGCCACTGAGGACTGCGCAACCTTAGGCTTAATTATACTTTATACCAAATTGTAAGGTACAGAAGAATAAATGTATCTGGAGCGACAAAAACGGTCGCCCCTAACTCAAAAAAAGTGTCTTTATTCTACGATACCACATGGCGACCGTGACTAAGGTCAAAATAGACCTGGACACAAGAACAACAACTGCATGCAGCAATAACAACAGCAACAACGGCAGCAACAACAACAACGGCAGTAACAACAGCAACAACAGCATGCAGCAGTAACAACAACAACAACGGCAGCAAAAACAACAAAGGTAGCAACAACAACAACGACAGCAAAAACAACAACAACGGCAGCAACAGCAGAAACAACAACAACGGCAGCATCAATAACAACAACAACAAATTAATAAACGCAGTGGGTAGAGTGTGATGTGTGCAAAAAGAAGCGGTTTGGTAAACAGACTGAAGGCCAGAAAGGCTGAACTCCTAAAGCTGTTAAACAGCAAGAATGTCATATGTTGGGACAACTCGGTGAAATTACATGCCGAACTTGAACATATAAAAGCATTCCTAGCGAGTAGAAAAGTCAAATACCAGCCGTACACACATCCACCTACCCGGTAATGTCAAATATTGCCACAAAACTAATAAAAACTCCACCCAAGCAAAAAGAGAATCCAAAGCTGAAGAAGACGTACCCGAATGACTGCGAGGGTCCGTTAAGCTCACCACACTGCGAATACACCTATGCAGCCAGCACCGGTTCCCCAACATAGACGAACCAGTCTGTGCAACCAGCACCGGCCCCGTTTGACGCATCAAGTCAGACCAACGATAAGTGAACAGACAGCGTTTCCTAGTACGCATAATTTTTTTTTCATTGCACTGCGTGCATAATTTTTTTTTCATTACACTGCGTGCATAATTTTTTTGATTGCACTGCGATGCAAACTATCTATATATATAAAAGAGTTCGTGCTGACTAACTTACTGACTGACTGGCAATCATCGCACAGCCCAAACCATAAGAGCTATGATGCTGAAATTTTCACAGTAGATTCCATCTATGATGAAAGTGCATACTAAGACGGGATTTTGGAAAATTCCACCCACAAGCGTGGAGAATCGCGGAAAACTGTTGTATGAAACTTTTTTGTTTACCATCCAATCAGCTTCAAACTCATTTTCAGAGATCTACATAAAAATTCATTTGACACATATTTCACCGATTTTGAAAAATCCACCCCCATGGGCGGAAAATGGGGTCTCAATATTGTCGGAAAATCGGTGGAAAACTCTGGCATTCGACATTTTCAAGGTTCTATGGGAAAAAATAATAGGCGCGGTGGTCAAAGATTTTGGAAAATCTACCCTCTAAGTCGAAAAATTCGTGGAAAACTGTTATATGAAACTTTTTTGATTATATTCCAATTGACTTCAAGCTTCTGTTTATCATTCAATCATTTTGAAACTAATTTTCAAAGCACTTTACATTAAATAATTCGACACTTGAGCGACCGGTTTTGAAAAATATAAATAAATACAAAAACCTCGGTACTTTGCGGGCAATACAACGGGCAGAAAACAGTTGGAAAGATTGATTCTGGAATCTTAGTATTATTCTTGAAATTGGCTTAAAGTGCCAAATGATTTTTGGAAATTTACTCCGCGTTGCCACGGGCGGGAAATGTAAGTCAAGGACAAATGAGTGGGGCTTTTTTTTTTCAAAGACATTTTCATAACCACAAGAAACATAAGACACGAGGCTCAACTATTTAGTTGTATTTCTTACTGTTGACGAAAGTAGTCAAATTCACAAAATATGCACTTTCATCTAAATATTTCCCTGGGCAAGGCCGGAATATTACCTGCTAGTATTATATATAAAACCATTGTACAATTGAGCGACATAAAAGTTGCCCGATTAGAGTGTGGCCTGAAAACCATACACCAACACTAGGTAGGAAAACATGTACATTCACCTTGTGTGAATTAATTTTAAGCTTCTCTCCGCCAAGTGGCGTATGTCCATTCTATGTACTTCGGCGCGATAGGCGTCAATACAAAAAAATATATATATATATATAGTGACATATCCATACCTCCCACTCACATACAAAATCTTGCGTAGTAACATAAATTCAGAACCTCTTGCCTAGTAACTTCGTACTTGGCAACACGATCATAAAATTGTCATAGCAATAAGAAACATAAGCCACGTGCACAAGCCCAATAACGTAAACAGCCAATAGTATGAACACCTGTTGAGAACAAGCCTCGCGAAATGTTCCCACACTCACCAAAATGTTAACGTAAGCATAAATTGCATTTGATCAATGAGGCGAGATGTTCCCACACTCACCAAAATGTTAACGTAAGCATAAATTGCATTTGATCAATGAGAGCACTTTTGCTCCAATCTCTTTTTGAATAAAGAGTAAAAGCTTACTCAAAAGCTTATCTAAAATCTCTTACACCGAGCTTAGCTTTGCGATATCATCGGTGCAAGCCCATTAGTCTTAATTGAATACCGAATAACATAAGATCAAATATTTGTATTGACTCACTGTTGAGTTCGTGTTATGAATAAAAATTATATTTTTTTTATAAGTCCACGAGCTTGACTTTTAATTGGCGCAGCCGGTAGGATGTGTTCGTGAATAAGTAATATCGCTAAGAACGGCTTAAGTTCAAGATATTTCGGAAAGTGCGTGGTTGCAATCGAGTATACCAATGTGCTTAGTTCCTAATACACATCAGCAAAAAAGATCATACGTGCGAAAGCGAATTGCTGTGTTGACCATTAAAGAACAATTGAGTTCCAGGTCACAAGTGTAATTTTATTACCAGAACAGTGCTGTGTGAACCCTTCAAGAACAATCGAGTTCTAGGTTCAATAAACTAACAACAACAAATCAAGTATATCAGTTAATGTTGATCCGCTGGAAAACTTGAATACTTGGTAGTAAAATATCTTTTCACTACGCAACAGTGGTTATTCCTGGGCATTGCATATCTCTTGATCCCTGCAATCAATAACAATTGGGAGCTGAATAGCTCAAACTCAAACATTTTACAAGAAACAAAAATCTCAAAACTAAAACCAACAAAGAACGACCGAAAAGAAAAAAATTAAGGAAGAAGTGAAAACAACAGACATTAATATCGTCAATATTCAATAAAACCTATTGAAAAAAAAAAACTTTAAGTGTCAAAGTTGCAACCTGCAACGAATACAATCAACAACAAAAATTTTTAAAAAAAATCAACAACAACCAACACGTCAAAAATGACTCTGGAATTATCAGAACAACATCTAAACCAGGCACTGTCCCAATTGAGACAGGTGCCCCACTTTGACGGGTCACCGGAACACCTAGCAGCCTTTATTAGACGAATCGACTTCATATTACACTTGTATCCAACGAAGGATGTTCGTCAACATAGCGTCCTATTCGGAGCTATCGAACTACAAGTGTCTGGAGAAGCTCAACGGATATCGCAGTTAAGCCAATCTAATACATGGCCGAATTTAAAACAAGCACTCATCGATGCCTTCAAAGTGCAAACTCCATATGAGGAACTTTTGAGACGATTATACAACACCAACTTTAGCTGAAGTCTACGTAAGTTCATCGAGGAACTAGAATATAAGTTTTTTATAATTGTAAACAAATTAGCATTAGAAAACATTCCAAACAATACCTTATTGTATACTAATGCAATGCAAAATACAATTAAAGACGTAATTAATAAAAAATTACCCGATAGGCTTTTCAAGACACTTGCCCGTTATGATTTTAGCACTATACAAAATTTAAAACAATCAATTTAAGTAATCAGAATAGAATGAATTATCAGCAGAACCAACCTTTTGCATCTAATACACCAAATCCATCTACTAAGAGACAGAGAGAAAGTTCATCGGGGCATATGAAAATGGATACGTCCGAAAATTTTCATCAACATGCCTCGGATCAGGAAGACACGGACGAAGAAACGCCAACTCATTCATACGAATAATTATGAATGATAAGCCGTTGAAATGTATAATTGATACAGGTTCAACTATAAACATAATGAAAGAAAACTTCCTAAAATTCTCAAAGAAAATCGACAAATTAAAGGTACGCACTATAAATGGTACCATAGAATTAAACGAAAGTATAAAATTAGGACCCAGTAAAATCTGTCCATCACACCAAACATTTTACATTCATAACTTTTCTGATAATTACGACGCCCTGTTAGGTAGGAATTTTCTCGCAGCATGTCAAGCGCAAATTGACTACGCGAACGAAACAATTACATTTGGCGAATACAAATTCTCATTCAGATATAATGATGTGAAAACAGAAGAGGATTTGACCGCACCACAGTGCCTCGATCCTCCGTCCTCAGAGGACAGATTCCTTAACTTTGCCATTAACAATGAGTTAAAGGATTCCAATGAATTTAGGTTAGATCATTTGAATCAAGAAGAATGCGAAAAACTCAAAAAGGTTTTATTTGAGTTCCATGATATACAGTACAGAGAAGGTGAAAATTTTACGAGTACCGTAAAACACACTATACAAACAAAACACGAAGATCCGGTCTATATGAGACCTTATAAATACCCTCAGACTTACGATGTCGAGGTAAACAAGCAAATAAACGAAATGATTGAGCAAGGGATTATTAGAAAATCTAACAGCCCATATTGCTCGCCGATCTGGATCGTGCCAAGAGAGCGATGCCTCGGGAAAACCAAAATTTAGGGTAGTCATTGACTATCGTGGACTCAACGAAATAACCGTTGACGACAAGTGCCCAATACCGATCATGGACGAAATATTGGATAAATTAGGAAAGTGCCAATATTTCACAACCATCGATCTAGCTAAGGGTTTTCACCAGATCCAAATGGATCCAAAGTCGATTTCCAAAACTGCATTTAGTACCAAACACGGCCACTACGAGAACACTCGCATGCCTTTTGGACTTAAAAATGCCCCTGCAACACTCCAGCGTTGTATGAACAACCTTTTAGAAGATTTAATCTATAAGGATTGTCTCGTATACCTTGATGATATTATCATTTACTCCACTGCATTGGAGGAGCATCTATCATCACTCAGAAAGGTATTCAGGAAATTGAGGGAAGCCAACCTAAAGCTTCAACTTGACAAATGTGAGTTTCTTAAAAAAGAAACCGAATTCTTAGGTCATATTGTGCCAACAAATGGGATAAAACCAAGCCCAAATAAAATAGAAGCAATCATCAAATTCCCCATACCTAAAACTCCAAAACAAATCAAATCATTCCTAGGTATGTGCGGGTTCTATAGAAAGTTCATACCGAATTTTGCCAGTATAGTTAAACCCATGACATTGAAACTCAAAAAGGGAGCAACTATTAACATTCAAGAAAAAGAATACATTTCAGCATTCGAAAAGATGAAATTGCTGATCACATCTGACCCAATACTGGTCTACCCAAATTTCGATAAACCATTTCATTTAACTACTGACGCAAGCAACATAGCAATTGGGGCTGTTCTATCACAAGAACATAAGCCCATCTGTTTCGCAAGCAGAACTCTCAATGAGCATGAGCTAAATTACTCTGCTATTGAAAAAGAGTTGTTAGCTATCGTCTGGGCTACGAAATATTTTCGTTCTTACCTTTTCGGTAGGAAGTTTGAGATCTTAAGTGATCACAGACCATTTGCCTGGTTAAACAATATCAAAGAGCCTAACATGAAACTCCAACGGTGGAAGATCAGACTAAATGAGTTTGATTTTCACATCAAATATCTCCCAGGAAAAGAAAATAAGGTAGCCGACGCTCTTTCCAGAGTAAAGCTAGAAGAAAACTTTTTAGGAGAATCAGCAGATAGTAATGTAGCAACTATACATAGCGCACATGAAGATAATTTGAATCTTATCCAAATAACAGAAAGGCCCATCAATTACTATAGTAGGCAATTAGAGTTTATCAAAGGAAATGAAAATAAAGTAGGTAATATCGCTACTTCCATAAATCCATTATAAAAATCACATACAAAGATATGAACAATGCCCATGCTAAAGAGATAATTAAAGAATATCTCTGTACAAAAAATAGAGTAATCTATTTCCACAACGAAACAGACTTTCCTTCATTCCAAAAAGCATATTTAGAAATTATAAACCCAGATCAAATAACAAAAGTTATGCGATCCACTAGTATACTAACTAATATACAAACATATGCTGAATTTAAAGAATTAACGCTAAAAACTCATAAAGATCTGTTACATCCAGGCATAGAAAAAACAATAAATTGGTTCAAAGAAAAATTCTACTATCCAGACTACCAACGTCTAATCCAAAACATTCTAAACGAATGCGAAATCTGTAACATAGCTAAAACAGAACATAGGGACACTAAACTAACTTTTGAATTAACACCAGATACGTTTAACATTAGGGAAAAATATGTCATGGACTTCTACATGATAGACAATGTACAATTCCTATCATGCATTGACATTTATTCAAAATTCGCAGCACTTATAGAAGTAAAAAGTAGAGATTGGTTAGAAACCAAAAGAGCTATCATTAAAATATTCAATGAAATGGGAAAACCCCAAGAAATAAAAGCCGACAAAGATTCAGCTTTCATATGCGCAGCATTGCAGGCATGGTTGAAATCTGAAGGCGTTATAATAAATATCACATCCAGCAAGAACGGCATTGCAGATGTGGAAAGATTCCATTAAACGGTTAATGAAAAACTACGAATAATTAACAGTGAAGCAAACATAGAAAATAAGATGACTAAGTTCGAAACCATATTATACACTTACAATCACAAAACAAAACATAAATCTACTAAAAGAATTCCAGCAGACATTTTTATTTACGCAGGAACCCCAGAATATGGCGTCCAGGAAAATAAAAGAAGACAAATAGAAGCACTTAATAAAAAACGTAATAATTTTGAAGTAGATACTAGATTCAGGCAAGCTCCACTAGTTAAGTCAAAAACTACAAACCCTTTTAAGAAAACAGGACAGTTAAAACAAATTGACGAAAAACACTTCGAAGAAACAAACAGAGGTAGAAAGGTTACACATTACAAGAGCAAATTTAAAAAGAAAAAGAAAATTAATAAAAGCAAATACTTACAGGAAGCCGACACTTAAATAAAATAATAATAATAAAACAAACAGTATCAAGATTGTAACAATCAGGAAATATACATTGAAAATAATAGAATCATAAAAATATACAATTTTTATTACAAACAATATTCAGCAATACACAAATTTAATATTTACTGAACATAATGTAACTAAGCTTGAACCACTATCACATGTAGAGATTAAGGAAATAATTTTGTCTAATAATAAGGAAAACACAATTTATAAAATTATAACTATAATCATTTTAATTTTAATGGCCATAATTGGTATATCTTATCTTTATATAAAATGCAAAACAGCACCACACAATTTTGTAATCAAATACATAAAAACTAAATCAAATGAAGAACCTAAGAAACAAGAGATAATAGATAATAACGAAGAAATAGTTGTAACTAAAGATCCTATGCCTCAATTGTACCCTAACATCCAAATTTATAAAGGATGGGGAAGTGACATATCCATACCTCCCACTCACATACAAAATCTTTTTTTTTTTTTTTTTTTTTTTTCGGACGTTGATGTACTAAACGTGCAGTACATTCAAGTGGCCCAAACGACACCAAGCACGGGCTTGTTAACGCGCGGACCCAGGCAAAATGCAAACCCACCTCCCGCCCAACCGACCGAGGGGCGCGCCGCATAACGTGCGGTGACGAAGATCGCGAAACATATAAATACGAACAGACTAAATAAAAGTTCAACATAAATTAAACAATATACAAAAAACTATAGATTACACAGATAACATAAAATAGAAGTTCTAAGTAAGGAAATAGAACTAGCATTACATATTAAATGATAAAGATTGTTATAATTAGAACATATGATACGAAAAGGGTTATGGATAGCATAGTTAGTGTTACAAACTTGAAGACAAAGGGGAAGAAAGTTTCTGGAATTTCTAATCGGAACTGCAAAACTAATCTGGCTAATTAATTCAGAAGAATCAATTTCTCCTTTAATTAGTTTGTGTAAAAAAATTACACCAAGCATGGTTCTACGATCAGAAAGAGAAGGAAGATTTATTAGTAAAAGTCTACTACGATAAGAAGGCAAGTGAGTATTAGGATTCCAGTTAAGACCCCGGAGTGCAAAGAGAAGAAATTGTTTTTGAACCGATTCTATTCTATCCTGATGAATCTTGTACTGGGGACACCAAATACAAGACCCATATTCAAGAATAGGTCGAACAAGCGAAGTATATAGAGTTTTAGTAATGTAAGGATCGTTAAATTCTTTAGACCAACGCTTAATGAAACCCAGGACACCAAAGGCACGATTAACGGTGGAAAAGATATGTTTGTCAAACTTAAGCTTGGAATCTAAAAGGATACCCAAATCATCAACCGACTCAATTCGAACAAGCGGCTTACCATTAAGAATATAACTGTTAAAAAACTGCATTCGCCTGTAAAAGGACATTACATTACACTTACCACAATTAAGATTTAATAAATTTACCCGACACCAGGCTTGAAAACTGTCAAGATCAGTTTGCAACCTTTGACCAGATAAGAAATCAGTTGATGTCAGTCAAAGTTTAACATCATCGGCATACATCAGCACCCGAGAGTAATTTACGACAGAAGGAAGGTCATTGATGAAAAGAGTAAATAATAAGGGGCCAAGATGACTTCCTTGTGGTACTCCGGAAGTAACTTGAACAGACTTAGAGACAAAGCCTTTGAAATAAACCTTTTGGGTTCTAAGAGTTAAATAGTTAGAAATCCAAAGAATTAAGTTATTTGGAAATCCTAGAAGAAGAAGCTTGTGAAGTAAAAGAGAATGATTAACAGAATCAAAAGCCTTACTGAAATCAGTATAAATAACATCTGTTTGCATTTTATATTGAAATCCCTTAATAACAAGAGAAGTGAATTCCAATAGGTTAGTGGTAGTAGATCTATATTTCACAAACCCATGCTGGCAGGGTGAAATTATTGACCTACATAAATGTTGAAGTTGAGAAGTTATTAATTTCTCAAAAATCTTAGGAATAGCAGACAACTTAGAAATACCTCTATAGTTCTCAACATTAGACTTATTTCCTTTTTTATGGAGAGGAATAATAAATGATTCTTTCCAAATATTGGGGAAAGAGCACAACTCCACGGACAATTTAAAAAGAACAAATAATGGCTTAAAAATACCTTCAGCACAGTACTTGAGCACACAGCCTGGTACTCCATCAGGTCCCGGAGAAAATACGGGGTTAATAGACTTCAAATCACGTAGAAGCGAGCTTTCAGTGATTAAAGGCCCAAAAATGCAATTGGAGTTATTTACCTGATAAGGATAAGGCGAAAGCAATTGATAAGGTTGTGAACTGTAAGTCGTTTGAAAAAATTCGGCAAAAAGATCGGCGATAGCCTGATCTGAGTCAGCTGTCTTTTTATCAAAAAATACAGTTGATGGAAGTGTTGATGACCTACGCTTCGCATTAACGAAGTTATAAAACCTTCTAGGATCCCGCTGAAACTGTAACCTACAGCTCCTGAGGTAGTTGTTATTACAGTGTAAATTAAGTGCAGAGAAGTTAGATCGGGCAATCAAATAGCGAGAGAAGTCCGAGGAAGAGCCAGATTCCTTGAACTTTTTGTACAATCTCGACTTTCTATTTTTCAAATTTATCAAACCACGTGTAAACCACACAGGTTTGTTAGACCTACGAGGGTTACAAAACAGGACACAAGAATCAAATAATGAATTTAAGGTAGAATAAAAGTAATTGATTGCACAATCCATGTCTCTACACAGATACAGCTGGGACCAGTCAGTCTGGGATAGGAGCTGAGCGAGTTTAGTAAAATCGGTTTTCCGAAATTGACGAACTCGCTCAGCCGGTTCTCTACCAGGGCTTGGCACACTGGCTGGTAAGTCAATCAGCACCTCCAAAGTTGGGTGATAAGGATCTTCAGGAGTGGATATAGGTTCAGTACGGGAGACAGAATAGAATGAGGAATCTAAGACAAAAACAAGATCAAGCATTTTATGTGAAGAATTTGGGATATCATTGATTTGACACGATGACATCCCAAATAAACTTTCAATAAAATCGTGCTGAGATGTGGGAGTCAACACGCTAGAATCGGGACTTGAAATCCAGGTAGTTCCGGCGATATTAAAGTCACCAAGAACTACAAGAAAATCACGATCAGAAACCAAAGATGAGACAGATTGTATAGCAGAAGCATGCAAAGAATATATCGAAATATCGGAAGAAGGTGGAATATAAGAACAAGTAATATAAAAGCAAATACTGGACATACACAATTTTACAGCAACAACTTCAATATCTATACAATTATCGATTATTACAAGCTCCGATGATAAATCAGCGTCAACAGCAATAAGAACACCACCACCACGACGAGGGGTGCGATCTTTTCTATAAATGGAGAATTTGTTAGACAGGATTTCAGAATTAAGGATGTCGGGCCTTAGCCATGTTTCAGAAAAGGCAACGACATGGAAAGGAAAAGTTAGGCTATTTAGATAAAGATTACTAAGTTTACTACAAAGACCTCTTACATTCTGATAGCCAAGTGAGAGGGAGGATGTTAGTTTTTTGAACTATCAGATATTACAAGAGGTGGGTTAGAACTACAACCGGAAGAAGGAAGTGAAATCGGAGGCCGATTTTTCTTTTTTACGGTATATTCTTTAATAACTAAGTGGTCGGGCCAGAATTCTTTGCAACAAATATTGTTGAAATATTCAGCCGGAACACTTATTTTAAATGACGAAATTTCCCGAGAATACGTAAATTTGAATTTTTCCACCGTAATGTGGGCTTTAGATTTGGCCTGTATAAAGGCCTTCACACCATCAGATGTAGTATCAGGGGCAAGCCTGGAAACAAAGATTTGTTTCCGTGGTGGAATTCCTATAAGGGTCTTCTAAGTAACCAAAGCAGTTGCATCCACTGGAGCCACAGCATTGGTTGCTAGACCAGTTGATTCGACCGGTATATTATCACTAGGCTGTTGATCTGGATCAACAGTGTTAATAGCCAGCGAATCAGAATGCTCTACGGGGTCAGAAGGAACAACATCCATGGGTACGATGCTATTCTCGTCACTTCTGATTATTGAATTATGAGGAGAGGGGGACGATAAATTTATTAATTCTAACTGTTTATTAGTTGCGGATGTAGTGGAAGCATGTGTGGGGAGTTGCAGTTCATTGGGGCCAATAGACAGCCTAAAATTAGCCTTCTTCCGTTTTGGAGACTCATTCAGAAGTTTCATACTTTTGAATTCATTCTCCAAGTCGGAAAAACCATCGAACAGTTTTTTGAACCGCCCGAATATGTCACCAAAGCCTTTTTTAGTCTTGCGTAGTAACATAAATTCAGAACCTCTTGCCTAGTAACTTCGTACTTGGCAACACGATCATAAAATTGTCATAGCAATAAGAATCATAAGCCACGTGCACAAGCCCAATAACGTAAACAGCCAATAGTATGAACACCTGTTGAGAACAAGCCTCGCGAAATGTTCCCACACTCACCAAAATGTTAACGTAAGCATAAATTGCATTTGATCAATGAGGCGAGATGTTCCCACACTCACCAAAATGTTAACGTAAGCATAAATTGCATTTGATCAATGATAGCACTTTTGCTCCAATCTCTTTTTGCATAAACAGTAAAAGCTTACTCAAAAGCTTATCTAAAATATCTTACACCGAGCATAGCTTTGCGATAGCATCGGTGCAAGCCCTTTAGTCTTAATTGAATACCGAATAACATAAGATCAAATATTTATATTGACTCACTGTTGAGTTCGTGTTATGAATAAAAATTATATTTTTTTTTTATAAGTCCACGAGCTTGACTTTTAATTATTCCAAATTTGGTGTCTCTAGCTCTTATAGTTGCTGAGATCGACGCGTTCATCCGGACAGACGGACATGGCCAAATCAAAATCTCTATTAGCCTTTTTACTCCCTGTACCCATAAAATGGGTAAAAAGGGGGTATTGGATTTGTGCAAAAGTATGTAACAGGCAGAAGGAGACATCTCCGACCCTATAAAGTATATATATTCTTGATCAGTATCAAAAGAGATTTCGATTTGGCCATGTCCGTCTGTCTGTCCGTCTGTCCGGATGAACGCGTCGATCTCAGCAACTATAAGAGCTAGAGACACCAAATTTGGAATGTAGGTTCCTGTATACCATACGCAGATCAAGTTTGTTTCCAATCTCTGATATCTTACCCCGTTCCCCCGCAAATCGATCAAAACGTTTTACAGCCACAGTTTTAAAGATATAGCTTTTGGATTCGGCATGTAAACTACCTAAGTCACTCTTAATCTACTGTCAAAATTTCAAGTTGATCGGATAATAAACACGGAAGTTATTCAACGAACAAGATTCAGTACTGTAGCGAGGGGGGAAGAAGAAGCACAGCTAAGACTTAAAATGCCTTGCTTGCGCTGTCGCCTTGCTGTCGCTCGCTTGTGTGCGGCTTTGTGTATGTGTGCGTGCATGTGTAAGAGACGAACATATGATTGGAAGTTCTAGACCTGGGTACAGGGAGTTTCGTAGTCGGGTATACTCGACTAGAGCATTCTTACTTGTTTTAAAATTGTGCAAGGTGCACAATAGATGCATAAAGAAAAAATATATGACTCGTGCAAGCGACTTAGATACAAAAAAAAAAACATTACAAAAAAAAAAACACAACGATAATTTCTTTTTGACCTTTTCTAAATAATCACAATGGCTACGAACAAAGCGATAGCAGAAGTTTACTTACGAGACCCGAATTTTACAGAAAGGGTTCAGCAGTTAGTAACCATAACACCAATATTCATATACGAACTTATGTACATATATGTATATAAATACTTATAATCTTGATCACTCACCTCTGATACATTGATCAAAAACGCAAGAAGGAATGGTATTAAGTACCATTCCTGATATACAAGTGAGATCAGTAAGTAAAGAACACCCAATATTAGGCTGAACGTTAGATTTTGTTGTATTTAAAAAACAACACCCCATTTTAGAAAAAACCCACGTTGTGCATTTGCCCAAATAATTAAGAATGTCAATAAATGGAATGGATACAAATTGTTACCATTCTTAGAGAACAACGTGCCGGGTTTGATAAATCTTTCAAGTGCCTTAACAAGAGTGAACCGATTTCAAATGATACAAAGTCAAAACATGTTAAAGTTGTTATTGATTCCTACAATACCATCCGTCAACTTATATGTGACAATGCAACAAAATTCAAAGATTTGCATTTAACACAGGCAGTTGAGTTATTAAGCACTTTAAGAGAAAACATTAAGCGAATTTCGGATAGGCATAAAATAACAATATTCCTTCCAAATTCACTTAACACTTCAGCGTCATTCGTCAAGAAATCACTTTCATTGCCAGAGTTCTCTCAAATTAGCTTCATCGTTGTTACCAGAGTTTGATGAAAAGGCAGAAAACTTACAAAGCATCAAAGATGCTTTGAGTCTTATAGACTCACTAAAAGAAAATCATGAAGCAACAGTCTAATTAAGACAAAATTAAAAGACCATGCGAGGAACTTGATATGCAACGAGCAAACTGTCGCGGAAATCGATGAAAAATTATCAAGCACAGTAATAGGCGAATCAGTCGAAGTACTGTCAGCCAAATTAGTTAACTTGCAACAAAAGAATAAAACTGCCAACCAATATACACAAAAGGTTTAGCAGTTAACAAAGGCTTTTTCCGAAGTATCTTTTAAGAGCTGGTGAGGTGGTTCTGAAGGCGGTCTAGCTGAGGCCATCGGACGGGTCGCAGGTTGCGGATAGCGAACGGCCTCCTGTAGGGGGTCAGCTGCGAATATCCAAAAAAGCAGTCCCGGACAACCAGCGGGTACTGCGGACGTTACCACTGTACTGACGAGGCGTTTGTCTGACCGCCTTCTAAAATTATAGTATCACACACACACCACCATCCCTACATGCGTTCCTACCCAATCCTACCCCTCACATCTCACACCTGGGCCGGACCAAGGTGTCATCAGACCCATGGTGATGGTCAGACTGGCTGGGGGCCCAGGTTTAACAAATATTTCTCAGTCGTGAACGGAGGGCTCAGGTGCTTGGCAAACACATGTTCTATTCTTGCCTTACCCGGGTACTGCGGATCTCTGCCCGGGTGTACCGTTCCCCTTCTCCGCAACTCGTGGGAATCAAAGAAAGATGAACAACAACAACAGAAACAACATAAACCAACAAGTAAGAATGCTCTAGTCGAGTATACCCGACTACGAAACTCCCTGTACCCAGGTCTAAAACTTCCAATCATATGTTCGTCTACATATGAACGCACACATACACAAAGCCGCACACACACGAGCCACAGCGTACGCGAGGCATTTAAGTAGTGGCTGTGCTTCTTCTTTCCCCCCTCGCTATAGTAACGAAACTTGTTTCGTGAATTTCTTCCGTGTCTATTATCCCATCGACTTGAAATTTTGACAGTAGATTAAGAGTTTCTTAAGTATTGTACATGCCAAATCCCAAAGCTGTATCTTAAAAACTGTGGCTGTAAAACGTTTTGATTGAATTGGGGGGGGAACGGGGGGAGATATCTGAGATCGGAAACAAACTTGATCTGCGTATGGTATACAGGAACCTACATTCCAAATTTGGTGTCTCTAGCTCTTATAGTTGCTGAGATCGACGCGTTCATCCGGACAAACAGCTCCATTAACCAGGGAGCAGGCGTCTGAGGAGGACTTTGCTAAGATCCAACAGGATCTGGAGTGTCCTACCAAACTTAAAACTGGAGGATACCGCGCAGCACACCGCAACTAAACGGAATCGCTTCATGGAAGAGCCAAGCACAATGGCCAAGAGAGTGCGAACCCATGCTCCGTTGTCGAGGTCCTTCGCGGAGGTGGCGAAGGACAAGATCCTTATCGGGGTTATCGACAAGAACTGTCAGGAAGGGCGCATTCCACGACTCCAGTGGCGCTGGGTGCAGGTGGCTCTAGCGCCAATCTGTCTCACAATGTTGCGCGAAAACCCAGGCCCACCACCGGCATGCGAGGATGCTGGTTGGTTCCAAGGAACCATCAAGCTGATCGCTTGCGGGGATGAAAGGTCGGCGCAGCTCTACAAGGCTGCTATTGAGAAGCTTGGTGAGGTATACCCCGGCGCGAGACTTGCGGCAGTGGATGCAAAAGACATCCCCTCGAGACCCAGAGCAAAGGCTTGGCTACCGTGCGAACCCTCGGAGCCGAAGGACATACTGGAGATGGTCAGCCTATGTAATCAGGACATGCCTGCGTCCAACAGGAGGGTTCTAAAGATCGAGAAGACAAACCGTGCCTCTATGCAGGTTGTCTTCCAGATTGACAACGAGAGCTCGGTGCATCTGGAAGGAAAGGGCGGTAGCATCTGCTACTCGTTCGGGAAGGTTGGCGTTAAAGTATACAGGTCCGACGCAGGAGCTCAGGCTGACCTGGCCAGCTGCGTTGAGGCAGAGTCGGTGGACCCACCGAGTGAGACCGAGGAGATGGAGGCCGAAGATGTTGCCACTCAGGGCAGCATCGACGGCTACGTCTCCTCGGGCTCGGACTACGGTGGTACACTGGGCCTGCTGTATTCGGAAAAGTAGCTCCTAGGCGAGACATCAGCCGATGAAGCGGACAGGTGGACTACGGAGAGGAGTGCTGCCCTACTTGATGCAGATACTCCAAATAAACCTGCATCACAGTAGGGCAGCCTCGGCTGCGCTTCTGCTGCGCCTAGCACCTGGCGTGGTGGATGTGGTGATGGTCCAAGAGCCATGGATCGCTGCTGACATGGTCTGTGGCTTGCGGACTCCAAAATATGCCCTATTTTACAGTTCCGGTAAGGGTAAAATAACCTGCTTATTAATCAAAAAACGTTACAAAGCTTTTCTACTCTCCCAGTTCAGTGATGGAGACATCACGGTAGCCGGCCTTGAACTGGGGGCTAAATCTTACAGGCTGGCCTCCTTCTACCTCCCTCACGACACCGAGGGAAGTATTCCATCAACCACTTTCCGTGACCTGGTCTCACAAAGTGCGGGCACGATGACGAGCATGATCATGGGAGGAGATGTAAACGTTCATCACACACAATGGGGAAGTACAAACACCAACGAGCGGAGTGAGTTACTTTTTGACTTTCTTCTCAGCACTAACCTAAACTTATGTAATAGAGGTAACGACCCCACCTTTATCATTAAAAACAGAAGTGAGGTCTTGGATATTACCCTTATCTCAGACTGTATTTCACAGCGGGTGGCGTCCTGAAAAGATCTACCAGAACACTCCTTCTCTGACCACATTAAATTTAATTTTGACGTATCTCGTCCACCACTCATGAAAACCCAAAACCCCAAAAAAACCAACTGGGGTAACTACATGCGACTACTTTGGAAAAATCTGGCTCAAAACCCGCCCCTTACTCCGTAAAATGCAGCAGAGGTAGACTCCTTAGTCGACTCCCTAAGAAAGGTTTGTAACGACGCCCTAGACTAATCTTGCCCAGAAATAACCCCCAAAGATTCCTTAAAGCCATCGTGGTGGTCCTCAGATCTCGATACACTTAAAACAAAGTGCAGGAGAACTTTTAATCATGTTAAAAGTACTTCGCTTGACACTACCTGGGCGCAGTACAAGACTGAGCTAAACAGCTACAAAAAAGCTTTAAGAAAGGCAAAGAGGGCCTCGTGGGCCTACTTTTGTAATAATATTGAATCTACCTCTGGCGCATCACGTCTGAGGAAGATTCTAGCCTCCTCACCAACCCAACCAGGGCTTCTATAAAGAGACGATGGATCGTGGACAGAATCCAGTTCGCAAACACTCGAACTTCTACTAAATACCCACTTTCCAGGGTGTTCTCAAGCACCGCGACCAGCGACTCAGATCTATCACAGCCAAACAAACAGGGCTAGCGAAATAATAACCGATTAGAAAATTTGGTGGGCAATAAGTACCTACAAGCCCTTTAAATCATACGGTCCAGACAACATATACCCGGCTCAACTCCAACATAGTTTCAGCTACATCAAAGCGTGGCTTCGTAACATCTTCACAGGATGTCTTACGACGAACCATATTCCCCTAGCATGGAGGGAAACGAAAGTAGTCTTTATACCCAAGGCAGGAAAACCTTCCCACGTCAAACCGAATGATTTTAGACCAATCAGTCTTTCCTAATTTCTCTTAAAAACCCTCGAAAGGATTTTAGATGTCCATCTTAGAAACTCCATCAACCCCTACCTACTTTCGCGTACACAGCACGCATATACCAAGGGCATGTCCACTGAGACAGCTCTGCACTCTCTAGTCTCTCGCATCGAGAGATCACTTAGTGTCAAAGAATACAGCTTGGTGTACTTCTTAGACATAGAAGGAGCTTTTAACAACGTTCTTCCAGTAGCTATCACCTCCGCACTGACGAGTCTGGGGGCTGAGGACCCCCTGGTGGAGCTCATAGGATTGCTGCTCAGCAGAAGGACAGTGAGCTCCTACTTAGGAGAGTCCTCGATCAGCAGGTGCGTTAGTAGAGGTACTCCCCAGGGAGGGACTGGTGATAAGCTATGTACACTGGAGGAGGAGGGGCATGTGGCGGTAGCCTACGCGGATGACGTTGCAATCCTAACCCAGGGTAAATTTCCACAAACCCTCTGCGACAGAATGCAATCAGCGCTCAATACTTTAGTAAAATGGACCAAAACCTGTGGACTAGGCGTGAATCCGAGCAAGACAGAGAACGTTCTTTTGACTAGAAAATATAAACCCCCAAACTTAAACCTCCCTAGAATCAATAACACGATTCTTACCCAGAGCTTTCAGGCGAAGTACTTGGGTGTAGTTCTGGATAGCAAACTACACTGGAAAGAGAATATAAGGCAGAGGGTATGCAAGGCAACCACTGCTCTTTTTGCTTGCAAGAAGGCCATTGGTACCAGATGGGGCTTCTCTCCACGCATAGTTCACTGGCTGTATACAGCAGTCATCCGACCCATCCTACTTTATGGAGTGCTAGTGTGGTGGCCCGCACTTGACCTACCATCCAACCTCAAAACAATCCATAAGTTCAAAGAAGTATAGAAATCTGCATTAGTGGTACCCTACGCACCACTCCAACCGAAGCCCTGAACATCATGCTTCATCTAATACCGCTGGACCTACTGTCCAAAGAGTAAGCTAGAATCTCAGCCATTAGACTTAGACTTAGACCATTACAGACTACTGCACACCTAAATTGATTTTCGACAAGTTATACAGAGTGTGCATACCAAGCCGTTTAGACTAGGAAAAGCCGGTTCAACATGTACCAGGCCCGATCAGAATCTTCACTGATGGGTCGAAGCTGGATGAACGTGTGGGCGGCGGTGTATATTCCCCCGAGATAGGAATCAGAACCAGCTTCCGTCTTCCCGACCACTGTAGCGTGTATTAGGCAGAGGTGAGGGCCATCCAGGAAGCCACCCTTTGCCTGCGCATGCTTAACATCAGTGCAGGGTATATCTACATCTACTCAGACAGCCAAGCCGCCTTAAAGACGCTTGACTCACGCACCAACAACGCAGTCTCACTCACTGAGTGTCGCCAGTCTCTAAACGAGATAGCCCAACACCTCAGTATCAACCTCGTATGGGTGCCTGGACACCGTAATATAGAAGGAAACGAATTGGCAGATGAACTGGCCAGGCAAGGCACGAATGACTCCTCGCTGAAAGGAGCAACGTCGGCATGCCTCTGTCCACTTTCAGGCTGCATAGTAAGGAGTACACAAGGCGTCTAACCGCTGAACGCTGAAGAAATCTCACTACATGCACGGTCACACCATGACTTCTTCCGCACTCAGCAGGAGAAGGTTCCAGCACCTGGGACACTACAGTTTTGATACCCTATCGGACGTATCCGAGGTTGGGATTTACAGTATCCTCAAATTCTTAAAATCCTCAAATTGTTTTAAGGGGAACAAAATGTTTAAAAGAATTCATGTGGTATCACAAGGGGCCAATTCCTGGCCCAAGTGTGAAGTAGGTTTCTGCTCAAGCCACTGCAACCTAACCTAACCTAACAATGGCTTTAGAAGGTGCACTTATTCATGATGGCTTAACGCCAGAATTGGCCAATAAATATAGTACAACGCAAGCAGTAAAGGAAATGACCAAAAACTGCACTATCGATAAGGTTAAACTTATCATGCAGGCTGGCACATTCAACAGCATAAATGATGCCATATCAAAATTTGTCAACAGCTGCACCGAAGCAGAATTACTCTCAACGCGGTGGAAACCGCGGTCTTCGAAATTATAGAGGCCGTAACTATAACAGAGGCGGTCAACGGTATAATAATAGTAATTCTAACAATACCAACTATAGAGGCGGCTCGAACAGAGGCGGTTCAAATAGAGGTAATAGAACTAATAATCAAGTACGAGTTACTCAAGGTAACTCGGAAACGCTCAAACCCCCTTGAGCAATTAAATACAAAAATTTTTAACTTAAATCTAAGTCTCAGTAGTGTAATAAAAATAAAAAGCCAACAAAATAATAAACCATTAACATTACTAGTAGATACTGGAGCTAACATATCAATACTTAAAGACAATAGCTTACGTTCTGAAATAAATAAAGATTTCAAAGCAAATATAACGGGAATTGAACATGGAACAAAACAATTATGGATTAGCTACAATTGACTTACTCTTCGATTATTTTATAATCATTCACGAGTTCCAAATAGTTCATAATGAATTCCTCGTACCATGCGACGGAATTCTGGGACTTGACTTCGTTCGAAACTTCGATTGTATAGTAGATTATCACAATGATGAATTAATACTAAAACCGCAATCCCTTAAATATCAAATACATGTGCCACTATTACTAATGATATTTGATGTGGTGGAGGATAGCGATTAATAAGCAACTCGCGTGGTGGGTGAAACTTGAAATAAAACACTATTCACTTTCACTTAAAATCAATTTATTTTTCAGGAAAACTTGACTGTTGAGGGCGACAGTATAAATTCAAATTGGATAAGCTAGGTTTGCAGGGCTTAGCTGAGGGCTAAGTGAGCGCAGAAGTGAGAGAGGATAGTTTGGAGGTGTGGTATGTTGTATGCCAAATGAGCATATGCCCACAGTATTGTAGAGTATACAATATAACAAGTGGTCATATGCCCAACTTTAAAGTAAGAGTAACAACTCATAACATAACGACACTTTGTTGCTATGTTTATACATTCATAAATACACATAAGTGCAGTAATACGATCCGTCACTTATGCGGACTGGCCGCAGCGTGAGATCGCTAGCCTAAGCACTTCTTGAGTATGTACCATCTGTACATATACATAACTACACATGCACATACATATATACTACAACTCTCTCTCTCTCTGCCGACGCTCTTAGCGGCAGAGCTCACTTAGAATATAAGAAAAAGATATAATTGAATAAATCCGAGAGGACACTCTCGTTTAAGACACAAGCTAGTGAACTTGATTTCTTTCTATAACATGGCGACCGTGACAAGTGTCACGAACATGTTAATTTCAAATATATTTTGATATATTGATACAAATGTTAATAAAGTTCAAGTTTAATAAATGCAAAACCGACATTGATATATTGATACAAATGATAATAATTGTTGTGCAAATACACATACATGGACAGGCATCTTCGTCACTATGAAAAATGTTGCCTTTTTCGTCAACGCGGCATTGCAACTACCTGCGCCAGAATGGCAAGCGAGGTAGACAAGGCGCAAAACGCAGTGCCATCTGAGGATACAATCTTTGGCAAGATTTTACGCAAGGAGATTCCATGCAAATTTATCTACGAAGACGAGAAGTGAACAGTGATCATATACTAAAATCTGGAGGTGAAGCAGCGGCAGCGGCAACAACATCATCGACAAAAAGTGGCAGGAAATAATACAAAAAAATTACTGGAAATACTGAGTAAGTAGAGGTGAAGAGCAATGCCTAAAAATAGGCGCAGTGGAGTACAGAAAAGGCTTAAGGAAAGAAAAGCCAAACTCCTTAAACTGCTATTTGCCCCCAACACAACAATTAGTTGGGAATCAGGCAATAAAATACAGGCTGAAATCGACAATATCGAGTCGATTCAGCAAAAATATAAAAGCTCAACCTCTACGAATGAAAATACTTTAAAAAATATACCAATAATAAACTCTCAAGTATTTCAAGCAGCGCCACAAAAGAAAGACCTCAACACTAAACCAGAGAAGAAATGCCCTACGGACTGCCCTGGACCACTTGAGTCCCCGCACTGCATCTACACCTGCATCAAGAGGACCAGCACCGGCGCCCCACCAGCCTGTGCGATGACCAGCGCCGGCACCGTTTAACGTACCAAGTTAGACCAACGGGATCTTCAGGGACCGGCAGCGCTACAGAGAGCGCCAACTTAATTAAAAATCTAAAAAAAAAAAAATGTTTATAATAATTTTTAAGTAAAAACAATTGTAATACTGAGCGATAATTGCGTTGCTCGTAATAGAGTATGGCCTGTAAAGCCATACGACACATTAGACAGGAGATCACTGTGTTGATCGAATAGGAATACACTTCTATGAAATGAAATAGAAATATTTTGAAAAATTATAAAAAAAAAAAAATAAATACATTTAATACAATATAATATAATATATATATATTCTTTTCCAAACAAAAAAAAAAAACAAAAACAAAAAAAAATCGAAATTCAAATTTAATGCTTTCGAATTCAATCCCAAAAGACAATAATATATTAGAAGTTGAAATTATGTTAGACCACGAATCGAAAGTAGCGGATTCAACCGCAAATGTTATTAATAACGTCGAAACTGTCTCAGTAGATTTAAAAGTAATAACGGTTATGCTTATAATAATTGTTGTTCTTTTGTTAGCAAATGTTCTGACTAAATTATATAAGTTGCACAATAAGTGCATAAAGAAAAGATATCAGAGCCAGGCTAATGACCTGGATAAGATTTAAAAATTTCAAATAAATAATAATAATCTTAACTCAAATGCCTATTAATATGTTTACGGTAGAAGTATATTTAGAAGCAATATATAATAGCGACCCCAATTTTAGAATTCGTGCATTGAATATTCTGCACAATAACAAAGATTATATGTCTATCTCTGAATTCGAAAAGCAATATATGATCACATATAATACTATGTTCAGTCCCCTACTATTCTATAGCAATAACATAAAAGGCATAATTTTAAGTACACTGCCATATGTTGGCATAAAAGAAGTAGTAGAAGACCATCCAATATTGGGCGAATGCCAAATTATAATGGTAAAACTACATAGATAGAGAACTATGGAATGGATTGAATTAGCGAAAAAGTTAAACAATTTCAAAGATAAATTCGAAAAATCTTATAAGTGTGTTAATAAGAACGCACCTATAAGGGTCGAAACGCTGATTCACCATATAAACATAGTAATATTAAACTATAACAATATAGTTCAGCTCTATCTAAGTAAAGAAAATAGGCTAACAGATCAGCACGTAAATCAATGTCGAAAAATTATCAAATCACTTGGAATAAGGATATTGAATATTAGCACAAGGCATAATATAACCATAGATATCCCAAGAGATTTAAAGTTAATGGCAACTTTTGATTCAGATCAACTAGAAGATCTGAATGAGTCTAAGCCAACAGTAGAAATTGACACTGATATTGAAGCTGATAGCGACATTGAGCCACTTGAAG